>MU127437.1:288557-414569 GCA_014904945.1 Gyrodon lividus
AACTCGTACAGGGGCACAGCACATAAGCTGAAGCCGCAGTTCCTTACCCCTCCGACCCCTCTCAGGAATTCCTGCAAAACCCCGCCCCCTCCGCAACTCCGGACTATCCAGGAATTCCAGGAAAGAACCCGGACTTGACAGAGTCCCTCCAGGAATTCATGGACAAACACCTCAACTACAGCTTCATCTGCGAGTCCAAATCCACCCACGGCGCTCCCATCCTCTTTGTCCACAAGAAGGACAGATCCCTATGCCTCTGTGTCGATTTCTGAAGACTCAACAAAAAATCACGAAAAAAGACCGCTATCCCTTACCCCTGATCTCCAACCTCCTCGATTCCCCTAGCTGCACCAAGGTGTACACTAAAATCGACCTCCGCCACGCATACCACCTTGTCCGCATCGCTCCTGGGGATGAATGGAAAACCGCCTTCTGGACTCGCTACAGCTCATACGAGTGACTGGTGATGCCCTTCAGGCTCACCAATGCCCCTGCGGCCTTCAGCACTTTGTCAATAGCGTCTTTGCAGACCTCCTAGCTGTCTGCATCATGGTCTACCTTGGGTTTGCCAACTTCTATCGTTGTTTCATCTTCAACTACTCCGATATCGTTGTTCTGCTCACCCGACTCACTCAGAAAAACACCCCCTGGAACTTCAATGATTCCTGCCGCTCTGCCTTCACACAGCTCAAAGACGCCTTCACCTGAGCCCCTATCCTTACTCACTGGATTCTGGATGGTCCTATCACGGTCGAAACCGACGCTTCGGACTATGCTATCACGGGAATCCTCTCGATCCGGTGCCCGGACAAGGAATTCTGCCCCGTCGCGTTCTACTCCTGCACCCTGACAGCCCCGGAACTCAACTACGACACTCATGATAAGGAGCTCCTCGCTATCCATGAAGCTTTCCGACATTGGCATCATTATCTTGAAGGTTCCGGCACTCCTATCAACGTCGTTACCAACCACAAAAATCTGGAATACTTCTCCACATCCAAAGTCCTGACCCGCCGGCAAGCTCGCTGGTTGGAATTCCTATCCCAGTTCAACCTCATCATCCGATTCCACCCCGGACGCTTGGGAGCTAAGCTCGACTCCCTCACTAGACGCTGGGATGTCTACCCAAAAGAGGGGGATAAGGACTATGCTCGCGTCAATCCCCACAACCTCCATCCGGTGTTCACTCAGGAACAGCTCGCCTCGTCCCTATGAGCCACTATCCTACTCGCCCTGGTCCTCCAGGCCTCGTCCCTGCTTGATATTGAAGACATTCACAAGGACATCCTAGATTCCCTGTCCTCTGACCCCGTAGCTTCCCCCCATCTTTCGGACTTGTTGGACTCCTGGTGGGCTGTCAACCCCGAAGGTTTCCTGACACTCGACAATCGTATCTTTGTCCCGGAAGCTAAGGACCTCCATCTTTGCATCCTCCGATACAAGCACAACCACCCCCTGTCCAGACATTTCGGGCAAAACAGGACCTTAGAGCTTGTCCGTCAGGAATACACTTGGCCAGGACTCTGCACCTTTGTCAAGAACTATGTCAGTTCCTGCACTTCCTGTGGCTGAGCTAAAACCCCTAGACACTGCCCCTACAGAATGCTCAAGCAGCTCCCAATCCCCAAAAAGCCCTGGAACTCCATTTCCATGGACGTCATTGAACAACTTCCCTCTTCTGGCAGATATACCGCAATCCTCATAGTCATCGACCGCCTTTCCAAACAATCCATATTTATTCCCACTCATGACACTATTGACTCTCCAAGCCTCACGAAACTATTCTTGCTCCACCTGTTTTCCCAGCACAGAGTTCCCTCCCATATTACCTCCGACCGGGGTTCTGAGTTCGTCTCCCACTTCTTCCGTTCCCTTGGGAAAGCCCTCGACATCTGACTTCACTTCACTTTGGGATATCATCCCGAAGGCGACGGGCAAACGGAACGAGTGAACCAGACCCTCGAGCAGTATCTCCAAATCTACTGCAACTACCAACAGGACAATTGGTTGGAACTCCTACCGCTCATGGAATTTGCCTACAATAATGCCCCTAGTGCTACCACAGGAGTATCCCCGTTCTTTGCTAATAAAGGCTACCACCCCAACGTCTCGGTCTACCCCAAAAGGGATCTGACCTCATCCTGTGCCCACAAATATGCAGTCAACCTATAGGAACTCCACAAATTTCTATGCACGGAAATGGCCCACGCTCAACAACGCTACCAAGGACCCGCGGATTCCCGACAACTCCCCGCACCGGACTTCTGGACCGGAGACCAAGTGTTCGTCCAGGCAAAGTACTTCCGTTCCACTCGCCCTTCCATGAAACTCTCGAAAAAGAACCTTGGCCCCTATCCCATCATCACCCAAGCCAGACCCCTGTCCTTCACCCTCTGACTCCTGGACTCCATGCGCACTGTCCATCCCGTCTTCCACGTCTCTCAGTTGGAACCCACAACTCCAAACACCATCCCGAATTGGGTCCAACCCCCACCTCCCCCAGTCGAAGTCAATGGAGAACCCGAGTACAAAATCTCTGTCACATCCCGAAACATCCCTAACCCATCCGGCCCAATTCCAAACCCCTATGACCAAATCCCAAATCCCAGCCCTCAGACTTTACCTTAGACGATTTCTCTTTCATCAGACATTCCAAACCCCGTACTTCCCATCCCAGACTTTCCGCATTCCCATCCCGGACTTTCCGTATTCCTGTCCTGGACTTTTGTATTCCTATCTCACTTATCTCTTGACATATGTCACTTTCCTTTGACACTTCTTGACATTTACAGTTCCTATCGATAATTCCCTTCCCCCTTGCCTCACAATTATTGCACCATTGCCTTCAGTCATTATTCTACCATTCTGATGCCATTCCCATTCATTCCTTCCCTTCTTCCAGAAACCCGAAACTCCGATTCGTCCGACATACTTTAACATCTTCAGTATATAAACCCACATGTACTCTCTGATATTTCTTTAGTTTGAATATCAACTAAATCCCGTTCTTTCCTGATCCCCTCTGAACTTCCTTGGTCCTTAAGTTGATCTTAGGATTGATCTCTATCTCTGACCCTCCGCTCTGAAATAAAGAAACAGAACTCGTACAGGGGCGCAGCACATAAGCTGAAGCCAAAGTTCCTTACCACTCTGACCCCCCTCAGGAATTCCTGCCAAGCCCTGCTTCCTCCGCACTCTGGACAATCCAGGAATTTCGGGAATGAACCCGGACTTAACAATCTCCAAAATCCTAGACTCCAAAATCAACCGGCGACGCAGGAATTGCCAACTCCTGTACCTGGTAAAGTGGGCGGGTAACAAAGGGACTGATGAAGAAACTTCTTGGATCCTTGCAACCAAGCTTGCTCACGCATCGGAACTCATTTCGGACTTTCACTCCGCATATCCCAGAAAGTCCAGACCCCTTAATTCGCTCAGATGAGGGCAGAAACGCGATTTTTCAATTCACCAAAACAACACTATGCTAATTGTACATGAGGAGATCAATAGGACATACTATACTACATCCCCATCCCCATCCTCCTCACCCCCCTCCTCACCCTCATCCTTCTCCTCATCCCCATCCTCCCCATCTGTCCCCTGACCTCCCTGATCATCCTCCCTCTCTTTTTCCCTTCCACTCCGACACCCCCCAGCTTCCTCCGGACTCCCCGAAATGGGACCCCTGAGACACCAGGAAAGCTGCCAGGCCGTCCAACAGTATCTGCCAGATCCCCAACAGCTGGGCCATGACGGCCCCCTGGTAGGCTTTGTTGGCCCGCCTCTGGGCCTCATAGGACTCCATCAGGGCCCCGAGTGCATCCCAGCACTCTTCGTCCTCCTCATCTTCCTTGTCCTCCTCACCCTCCACTTTGCTCTCCTCCCGGGCCGCCAGACTCTTCTGCCTCTGCCTTTTCCAAACCTTCCCCCTGCATGGCAACGCCACTCCCATGGCCGCCCACTTCCCTGCTCCAGCCTCCTGGCACGACTGTCCAGTCTTTGGGCCCAGACATGGGACCCCTGCCCTCACACAGGCCATGCAGGGAGTATTGGCCCAGGGAGCCAACCCCTGGGCCTTCCTGCACTCACCTGCAATGGCCCCACCTTGGACCCCTTCAGTGAGCTGCTAGCCCCACGCCTCTGCAACTCCTGCGACCCCTGCCACGACCTCTGCCTCCGCTTTCCTCCTCCTCTCCTCCTCCTCTTGCTGGAGACGAGCGATTTCATTGTTGGATTGCAAGTGAGTAGACATGATGGATGATGGGACTAAACAACAGGCAGTCAACGGTCGCAAGGCACCTCAGATCAATCCCCGATTTTCAAACTCCGCCATACTTCTATTTCCTATCATGGACTCCTATCCAGGCACTCAAGGGTTCATGCCTAAGAGGGGGATACTATCACATCCTGAAACTTCCCTAACCCATCTGGCCCAATTCCAACCCCCTATGATCAAATCCCAAATCACGAGCCTCAGACTTTACCTTAGAAGATTTCTCTTTCATCGGACATTCCGAACCCCGTACTTCCCGTCCTGGACTTCCGCATCCCTGTCCCGGACTTTCGTATTCCTATCTTGGCTATCTCTTGACATATGTCACTTTCCTTTGACACTTCTTGACATCTACAGTTCCTATCGATAATTCCCTTTCCCCTTGCCTCACAATTATCACACCATTGCCCTCAGTCATTATTCCACCATTCTGACGCCATTCTGATTCATTCCTTACTTTCTTCTGGAAACCCAAAACTCCGATTTGTCTGACATACTTTAACATCTTTATACCTTCTGGACTCTTCAGTATATAAACCTGCTTGTACTCTCTGATATTTCCTTAGTTCAAATATCAACTAAATCCCATTCTTTCCTGATCCGCTTCACTCTGAACCTCCTCAGTCCTTAAGTTGACCTTAGGATTGATCTCCGACCCTCTGCTCCGAAATCAAGGAACAGAACTCGTACAGGGGCACAGCACATAAGCTGAAGCCAAAGTTCCTTACACCTCTGACCCCCCTCAGGGATTCCCGCCAAACTCCGCCCTTCCGTGTGCTCTGGACTATCTGGGAATTCCGGGATTGAACCCGGACTTGACAGTAAACACTCTCCTGCTGAAGAAGCAAAGCAGAAAGAGCATCAACATGCTCATCTTAACCTTGCTGACTCAACCACCTCCTTTGCTTTCATGGCAGAGGCATTCCCATCATCATTGTTCATCCCTCCTGCTGTCTCAATCCCTGCCAACAACCCTTGTCAACAGGCTCACACTGAAGGCTTGACCTCTTACAGTCCCCTAGCCTTCCCTCATACCAAGAGGTTCATTGACCTTGCTTGTCACATAGGGGTTACCCCCACAGCTCAGACTGTGTGCCACCTAGATTGAGTTGCCAATTACGGCCGCAACTTCAGTGAGCTGATGCACAAGTGTCCCCGTCTCAAAGCCACATACTCCCCCATTGTTGTTTTATTGATGGAGGAGCTGTTTTCCCAACACTGATCAATGATGACTCAGTCATCCCCTTTTCATCCTTCTCTCACAATTGCACCAACACTTTTGGTTGTGACTTGGGCTCTCAAATCACTCCCACCACCACCACCTCCCCTGAGCCTGACACCAACAGTGAAGAAACTGTTGACATCTATGGGTCAGAGGATGAAGGCAGCTGGTTAGATAACTATTACTACATGAACAATCTGGCTCATGAGGATGATGTCAATGTTAGACATCTGTCACATCCCGAAACTTTCCTAACCCATCCAGCCCAATTCCGGCCTCCTATGATCAAATTCCAAATCCCAAGCCTCAGACTTTACCTTAGAAGATTTCTCCTTCATCAGACATTCTGAACCCTGTATTTCCCATCCCAGACTTTCGCATTTCCGTCCCAGACTTTTGTATTCCTATCTTGGCTATCTCTTGACATATGTCACTTTCCTTTGACATTTCTCAACATCTGCAGTTCCTATCAATAATTCCCTTTCCCCCTACTTCATAATTATTACTCTCAGTCATTATTCCACCATTCTGATGCCATTCCTTTTTCATTCCTTACTTTCTTCCAGAAACCCAAAACTCTGATTTGTCTGACATACTTTAACACCTTTATATCTTCCAGACTCTTCAGTATATAAACCCACTTGTACCCTCCGATATTTCCTTAGTTTGAATATCAACTAAATCCCATTCTCTCCTACTCCACTTCACTCTGAAAACCACTTCAGTCCTTAAGTTGACCTTAGGATTGTCTCCTGACCCTCTGCCCTGAAATTAAGGAACAGAACTCGTACAGGGGCACAGCACATAAGCTGGAGCCAAAGTTCCTTGCCCCTCCGACCCCCCTCAGGGATTCCTGACCGACATCCGCCATTCTGCATGCTCTGGACTTATCTGGGAATTCTGGGATTGAACCCAGACTTGACAACATCTCACCTCCATGCATGAGTGTCATATCCCATGCTGCACAAGTCAACTCTACTTCTCCAAAGCCCAACTCTGGACCAAGTCCGCCCTCCACCTTATACCAAGTCTGCATTTCTGCAAGTCCACACCTCCGCTTCTCCGCTTCTCTTAAACTCTTTCACCCCTGTGCCTTGTTTCTTATGCTTCACACTTTTGACAGACATTTGACATGTATAATATCTCCACCTTCTAATACCTCCTATTCTGACTCCCTTTGACTTGTTCTGACTTCCTTTGACACTTCCTGACATCATCCAACATTTCCATTTCTGACTCACATTCTGCATGACTCTGGTACTCCAGTGTCACCCATGTTTACTTATCCCCATAGTATATAAATGTCAAGTCCGGGTTCGTTCCTGGAATTCCTGGATAGTCCGGAGTGCGGAGAAGGCAGAGTTTGGCGGGAATTCCTGAGGGGGGTCGGAGTTGTAAGGAACTTCGGCTTCAGCTTATGTGCTGCGCCCCTGTATGAGTTCTGTTCCTTGATTTCGGAGTGGAGGGTCAGAGATCAATCCTAAGGTCAACTTAAGGACTGAGGAGGTTCAGAGTGAAGCGGATCAGGAAAGAATGGGATTTAGTTGATATTTGAACTAAGGAAATATCAGAGAGTACACGCGGGTTTATATACTGAAGAGTCTGGAAGATGTTAAAGTATGTCGGACGACTTGGAGTTTTGGGTTTCCGGAAGAAAATAAGGAATAAGTCAGAATGGCATCAGAATGGGAGAATAATGACTGAAGACAATGGCGCAATAATTCCAAGGCAAGGGGAAAGGGAATTATCGCTAGGAACTGTAGATGTCAAGAAGTGTCAAAGGAAAGTGACATATGTCAAGAGATAACTGAGATAGGAATATGAAAGTCCAGGACGGGAATGTGAAAGTCCGGGACGAGAAGTATGGGGTTCGGAATGTCCGGTGAAAGAGAAATCGTCTAAGGTAAAGTCCGAGGCCCGGGATTCGGGATTTGATCATAGGGGTTTGGAATTGGGCCAGATGGGTTAGGGAAGTTTCGGGATGTGACAATAAAACCCTTTTGTATTTTGTATTCCACAATTTGAATATCAACTTTGATCACTCCTCTAAATCTGTCTGACTAGGTTCCCACTTGATCACTCAAAGCTAGTCTTCTTGTTGTTGCTCTGACCCTCTGACGTTCAACCTCTGACCTTCCCTTCTACCTTTGTCACGACTCTGCTCCACCACTGCTCTGCTAAATACTGGACTGAACTTGGGCAAGGGTGCAACACATATGTTGAAGCCAAAGTCCACTCTGCTCCCCCCAACAACTCTGGACAGCCCAGAGGAGACAGTATCTTAACAGTATATTTGAACTCACACTTGTTTGAGTTCACTAACTCCCACTTCATGAATAGAGTCCAAACTCATTCTCAAACACTTTGATGAAACCCTTCTATTACTCCCACATTACCGCAACTCAGCTCCTTCATAAGTAGTCACAGAGGACCCAACATGGTTAGCCAGTTCCACAGCTTCTGCTGTCATGCCAAGATGTCTGCCTCAGGCTCTCTCCCTCACCTCAATACACCAACTCTGCAACAGTGCAAAGTGCATCTGCTCTACCAGACCACAACTCACCTGGAGATGATGAACCTGGAGATGGTAACCCCAGAAGCAACAATGGAAACCCCTTTGGTGAATGTGTGCCCCTACCTCCCAGTCCAATGATGGCACTTGCTGGTGCTATCCACAGCCTTGCCAACATCACCTGTCACAATCTCACCTCCAAAGCATCCCTGCGCACCAAAGTCCAGGAACCAGACACATTCAATGGCACTGACACCTGCAAGCTCAACTTCCAGGACCATTCTTGCACATTCTGGACTGACTGCACCAAAGTCACCTTTGCCAAATCTTACCTCAAGGGCATGGCCCTTGAATGGTTCAAGCCTGACCTCCATCTGCTATGGATGAATAACTACCAAGAATTCCTACTTGAACTCTAGACCAACTTTGGTCCTCATGACCCCATTGCTGATGCTGAACACCAACTAGACAACCTTTCCATGAAAGACAGACAACACATCAATAAGTATGTTGTGGAATTTAATCACATCATGTCCCCAAGTCCATGGGTATGGAGAAGGTGCTCTCTACCACAATTTCTACAGTGGACTTCTGGACCACATCAAAGACAAAGTCTCTCATGTGGGCAAACCTGCCATGCTCACTGAGCTCTGTGTGCTTTTGCAAGGCATTGACGTGCATTACTGGGAATGCAAGTCCAAGGTCAACTGCCAAGCAAAACCTACCAATCCACCTCCTACCAAAACTCACTTCATCTTCCACAAAGCCCATGCCTAACCCTGCCAACTCCACCTCCACAACCTTCCCAGACTGACCTCTCACAGAAGCTTGGCAAAGATGGGAAGCTGACCTCCAAGGAGTGAAAGCAGCACTTTGACTTGAAGCTCTGCATGTTCTGCAGTGCATCTGGCCACATAGCCAAGGCCTGCCACAAGTCCACCTTCAAGGCAGCCAAAGCCTATGCTGTTACCACCTCTGCTTTCAAGGCAAAAAAATAGTCTGCAATTCCCAAGACTCCACACAGGATAGGGGTTGTGTTGACTCTGCCTGTTACTATCCTTTTTCATGACATTCCTGATTTTCCTGCTCTCATAGATTCCGGTTCAAGTGATTGTTTTATTGATACTACCTTTGTTATGAAAAACAAAAACAAAACTTATTTGTTTTGCCCATTCTACTCCAATTATTTGATGGCACTTCAAATTCTTACATTACTGAAGCCATAGATCTTTCTGTTTGTTTCTCCACCAGCAATATTGCCTCTGCTACATTTTATGTGACTCTGTTGGACTCCACCTGCTCACTTGTTCTAGGACACAACTGGTTCACCTGGTACAATTCATTGATTGACTGGGTATTGGGCAGTATCACATTCTGATCAATCCAGCAGCGAGTGCCAATGCCCCTGGCATCATCTCTGCAACCTCCAGAATTTCCTCTGCCAGTTGACTCTGACTCTGCTGATATGCCGCATTTCTCTCACTGCAAGGCCCCTCACATTGCCCCCATCAATGCACCCACTTTTGCACTTGCATGCCAATTGGAAGGCTGTCAAGTCCAGGCTCAATCCCAGAATTCTCGGATAAGTCCAGAGCACGTGGAACGGTGGATGTCGGTCGGGAATCCCTGAGGGGGGTCGGAGGGGCAAGGAACTTCGGCTTCAGCTTATGTGCTGTGCCCCTGTATGAGTTCTGTTCCTTAATTTTAGGGCAGAGGGTTGGAAGACAATCCTAAGGTCGACTTAAGGACTGAAGTGGTTTTCAGAGTGAAGCGGAGCAGGAGAGAACAGGATTTAGTTGATATTCAAACTCAGGAAATATCGGAGGGTACAAGCGGATTTATATACTGAAGAGTCCAGAAGATATAAAGGTGTTAAAGTATGTCAGACAAATCAGAGTTTTGGGTTTCTGGAAGAAAGTAAGAAATGAATTGGAATGGCGTCAGAATGGTGGAATGATGACTGAGGGCAATGGTGCAATAATTGTGAAGCAGGGGGAAAGGGAACGATTGATAGGAACTGTAGATGTCAAGAAATGTCAAAGGAAAGTGACATATGTCAAGAGATAGCTGAGATAGGAATACAAAAGTCCGGGACGGGAATGCAACAGTCTGGGATGGGAAATACGGGGTTCGGAATGTCCAATGAAAGAGAAATCTTCTAAGATAAAGTCTGAGGCTCAGGATTCAGGATTTGATCATAGGAGGCCGGAATTGGGCCGGATGGGTTAGGAAAGTTTCAGGATGTGACAAAGGCTCTGTGCAGTTCAGCCTGCACCTCTGCTCTGACGAAAGTAAGCTCTGTGCATCCTCCACCAAAGCTCACACAGTAGATCTTTCCACTGTCCTGCTGGACTACCATGATTTTGCTGATGTGTTCAGCAAGAACAAAGCCTCTCAACTTGCTCTGAATCACAAACATGACCTAAAGATCAAACTAGAAGAAGGAGCCTCCCCTCCACTTGGAACTCTCTATTCCCTCTCCACCACCAAGCTCACTGCCCTCTGCACCTTCTTAAACAAACATCTCGCCAATGGCTTCATCCGCCCCACATCCTCCACTCATGCAGTTCCAGTCCTCTTTGTCCACAAGAAGGACAGATTGCTCCACCTTTGCATTGACTTCCAGTGACTCAATGAAACCATAAAGAAAGACTGTTACCCACTTCCACTCATCTCCAACCTCCTCTACTCTCCGAGCCATGGAAAAGTCTATACCAAAATTGACCTCTGGCATATTTTCCACCTTGTCCACATTGCGCCTGGAGACAGATGAAAGACTGCCTTACATACCCACTATGGCTCCTATGAGTGGTTTGTAATGCTGTTTGGCCTGACCAACACCCTAGTGGCTTTCCAGCAGTTCATCAACACCATCCTTGCTGATATGCTCAACATTTGTGTCATAGTCTATCTGGACAACATCCTCATCTACTCTCAGGACATGGCCTCTCACAAAGAGCATGTCTGTGAGGTACTCCATTGACTCCAGAAACATGGACTATACACCAAAGTGGAAAAATGAATTCCACACCACCTCTGTTGAATACCTGGGCTATCTCTTTTCCCCTAGCAGCCTGACAATGTCCACTGACAAAGTCAAAGCTATCTCTAACTGGCTGGAACCCCAGAAGGTCAAAAACATACAGTCTTTCCTCAATTTTGCCAACTTCTACCATTTTATCTTCAATTACTCCAACATTGTTGTTTCACTCACCTACCTCACCTGCAAAAACACTCTATAGAACTTCTCTGACAACTGCCACTCCACTTTCCAGCAATTGAAAGATGCCTTCACCTCCACCCTGTCACATCCCAAAACTTCCCTAACCCATCTGGCCCAGTTCTGAACCCCTATGATCAAATCCCAAATCCCGAGCCTCAGACTTTACCTTAGAAGATTTCTCTTTCATCGGACATTCCAAACCCCATACTTCCCATCCCGGACTTTTGTATTCCTATCTCGGCTATCTCTTGACATATGTCACTTTCCTTTGACATTTCTTGACATCTACAGTTCCTATCAATAATTCCCTTTCCCCCCTGCTTCACAATTATTGCACCATTGTCCTCAGTCATCATTCCTTATTTTCTTCTGGAAACCCAAAACTCCGATTCATCCGACAGTACTTTAACATCTTTATATCTTCTGGACTCTTCAGTATATAAACCCACTTGTACTCTCTGATATTTCCTTAGTTCGAATATCAACTAAATCCCGTTCTCTCCTACTCTGCTTCACTCTGAACACCCTCAGTCCTTAAGTTGACCTTAGGATTGATCTCTGACCCTCTGCTCTGAAATCAAGGAACAGAACTCGTACAGGGGCACAGCATATAAGCTGAAGCCGAAGTTCCTTACACCTCCAACCCCCCTCAGGGATTCCCGCCCAACTCTGCCATTCTGCGCACTCCGGACTATCTGGGAATTCCAGGATTGAACCTGGACTTGACACACCCCTATTCTTACTCACTGGGTGCTCAACACCCTTATCATGGTTGAGACTGGCACTTCCAACTATGTGATTGCTGGTATCCTGTCCATCTGCTGCCAAGATGATGAACTCTACCTGGTCACATTCTACTCCTGGACTTTGACTTCCCCAGAACTCAACTATGATACCCACGACAAAGAACTCCTTGCCATTCATGGAGTATTCTGCTCCTGGCACCACTACCTAGAGGGCTCTGCAACTCCAGTTGACATCATCATGGACCACAAGAACCTGGAATATTTCTCCAACTTCAAAATTTTGACACACCACCAGGCCTGCTGGTCGAAGTTCCTCTCCCAGTTAAACCTCTGCTTCTGCCACAAAAAACTCAGAGCTAAACCCAATGCCCTTACTAGATGATGGGACATCTACCCAAAAAAGGGGGATAAGGACTACACTTGAGTTAATCCACACAACCTCAGACCCATTTTCGCCCAAGAACAGCTTACTTTGTCCCTCTGAGCCACCATCCTTGTACACCCCATCCTCCACACCAGCTCCCTGTTCAATGTTGAGCAACTCCATCAGGACATCCTATCCACACTCTCCTCCAACCCAATTGCCTCTGTGCACATGTTAGACTGTAGACTCCAAGGGCTACCTTCACCTAGACAACCAGATCTATGTCCCAGATATGAATGACCTCTGCCTCTGCGTACTCTGCTACAAACACAACCACCCCCTATCTGGACATTTCGGTCAAAACCAGACTTGAGAGCTCATTCAACGTGATTATACATGGCCAGGACTCCAGACATTTGTCAAAGAATATGTCAGTTCATGCACCACCTGCACCTGTGCAAAAGTTTCTAGATACCACCCATATGGACCTCTCAAGCAGCTTCCAATCCCAGAGAAGCATTGGAATTCCATCTCTATGGACTTCATTGAATCCCTGCATCCTCTGGTTTTACCACCATCCTCATAGTTGTCAACTAACTCTTCAAACAGTGCATATTCATTCCAACATACAACACCATCATGTCTCTGGAATTAGCCAAGTTATTCCTACTCCATGTATTTTCCAAGCACAGAGTTCCCTCGCATGTCACCTCTGACTGGGGTTCCGAGTTTGTCTTGCACTTCTTCTGTGTTGGAATACAAATGTCATGTGTGTCAAGTCTGGGTTCAATCCCAGAATTCCCGGAGGGTCTGGAGCATGCAGAAAGGCAAAGGGAGTCGGGAATCCCTGAGGGGGGGTCAGAGGGGCAAGGGACTTTGGCTTCAGCTTATGTGCTGTGCCCCTGTATGAGTTCTGTCCCTTAATTTCAAGGCAGAAGTTCAGAGGACAATCCTAAGATCAACCTCAGGACTGAGAGAGGTTTTCAGAGTGAAGCAGAGACTTTGGAGGATAGAACATGATTTAGTCAATATTCAAACTAAGGAAATATTACAGAGTAAAGTCAGGTTTATGTACTGAAGAGTCTGGAAGATATAAAACTGTTAAAGTATTTTGGATGAATCAGGGTTTCAGGTTTCCAGAACAAAGTAAGAGGATGAATCAGAATGGTGTCAGAATGATGGAATAATAACTGAGGGCAATGGTGCAATAATTGTGAAGCAGGGGGAAAGGGAATTATCGATAGGAACTGTGAATGTCAAGGAATGTCAAAGGAAAGGAACATATGTCAAGAGATAGCTGAGATAGGAATATGAAAATCCAGGATGGGAATGTGAAAGTCTAGGACAGGAAATATGGGATTTGGAATATCAGATGAAGTGTCACATCCCGAAACTTCCCTAACCAACCTGGCCTGATTCCGAACCCCTATGACCAAATCCCGAATCCCGGCCCTCGGACTTTACCTTAGACAATTTCTCTTTCATCGGACATTCCGAACCCCGTACTTCCCATCCCGGACTTTCCGCATTCCCATCCCGGACTTTCGTATTCCCATCCCGGACTTTCGTATCCCCGTCCTGGACTTTCGTATCCCTATCTCGGTTATCGCTTGACATATGTCACTCTCCTTTGACACTTCTTGACATTTACAGTTCCTATCAATAATTCCCTTCCCCCTTGCTTCACAATTATTGCACCATTGCCTTCAGTCATCATTCTACCATTCTGACGCCATTCCAATTCATTCCTTCCCTTCCTCTGGAAACCCGAAACTCCGATTCGTCCGATAGTACTTTAACATCTTTATATCTTCCGGTCCCTTCAGTATATAAACCCATGTGTACTCTCTGATATTTCCTTAGTTCGAATATCAACTAAATCCTGTTCCTTCCTGACCCTCTCCCTTCCGATCCTCTAAGTCCTTAAGTTGACCTTAGGACCAACCTCCGACCTTCCGTTCTTAAATTAAGGAACTGAACTCGTACAGGGGTGCAGCATATAAGCTGAAGCCGCAGTTCCTTACCCCTCCAACCCCTCTCAGGAATTCCGGGAAAGAACCCGGACTTGACATGAAGGAGAAGTCTTCTAAGGTAAAGTCTGGGGCTCGGGGTTCGGGATTTGATCATAAGGGCTGGAATTGTGTTGGATGGGTTGGGAAAGTTTCAGGATGTGACAATGTGGCTATGCCATTGCTTACTCAATCATGTACTTACTATAGTTCATACTCAGTACTACCTCAGTGACTGACTACACAGTACACTGAGGTGAGACATGTCTATAGTACTCCTTTCTACCCTTTACTAATATCTCTGTAGCTTATATCTAACTACATTCCACTCCCTTGGCAAAGCCCTCAACATCCGCCTCCACTTCACCTCCAGTTATCACCCAGAGAGCAATGGACAGACAGAACAGATGAATCAGACACTCACACAATACCCCCAGATCTACTGCAACTACCAGCAAGACAACTGGTCCAAACTCCTACTGATTGCAGAATTTGCCTACAACAATGTGCCCAGCACAACTACCAGAGTATCCCCTTTATTCACTAACAAAGGCTATCACCCCAACATCTCATCTCTGTCCATCCGGAATGCAACCTGACCTCCACTCACACATGTGAATATGCTGTTGACCTGTCACATCCTGAAACTTTCCCCACCCATACGACACACTTCCAACCCCTTATGATCAAATCCTGAACCCCGGACTGTACCTTAGAAGATTTTCACCTCAACCTCATATTCCGATATCCTGAATCCCATGTTTCCTGTCCTGAACTTTCGTACTCCTATCTCAGCTGTCTCTTGACATATGTTCCTTTCCTTTGACATCCCTTGACACTTATAGTTCCTATCAATAATTCCCTTCCCCCTGCTTCACAATTATTGTGCCATCGTCCTTAGTTATCATTCCATCATTCTGATGCCATTTTGATTCACCCCTTACTATACTCCAAAAACCCAAAACCCTGACTCAACTGATATACTTTAATAGTTTTATATCTTCCAGACTCTTCAGTATATAAACCTGCCTGTACTCTGTGGTATTTCCTTAGTTCGAATATCAACTAAATCCTGTTCTATCCTTCAAAGTCTTTGCTTCACTCTGAAATCCCTCTCAGTCCTTAAGTTGAACTTAGGATTGTCTTCTGAACCTCTGTCTCAAAATTAAGGGACAGGACTTATACAGGGGCATAGCACATAAGCTGAAGCCAAAGTCCCTTACCCCTCTGACCCCCCCCTCATGGATTCCCAACCCCTTATGCCTTTCCCTGACCTCAGGACCTTTGGGGAATTCTGGGATTGAACCTGGACTTGACACAACCTCAACAAACTGCACCAGTTCCTCCACTCAGAAATGGCCCTTGCACAACAACACTACCAAGGCCCTGTTGACACCAAACAAACACTGGCTCCAGACTTCAAGGTCAGAGACCTTGCCTTTGTCAAGGCCACGTACTTTTGCTTGACCAAGCCATCCAAAAAAACTATCAGAGAAAAACCTCAGCCCCTATCCTATCATCACACATCCCAGTACACATTCCTTCACCCTCTGCCTACCTGACACTATGAGTTCTGTCCACCCTGTCTTCCATGTCTCACAGCCAGAACCCACAGTCCTGAACACCATCCCCAACCAGAACAAACCTCCACTGCTGCCAGTCATTATTGACAATGAGCCCAAATTTGAGATCTCAGAAATCCTTGACTCAAAGATTGACCACTGGAGAAGACATTGCCAATTACTCTACCTCATCTGATGGGCTGGTTACAAAGGCACCAATGAAGAGACCTCATGGTTACTAGCAACAGAACTTGGGCACATCTCAGAATTGGTCAAACACTACCACTCCAAGTATCCCACTGAACCTGGGCCCTACTGCACTTAATTCTGGATTTTTTCCACCAACTCTGACATCATGAAAGGAAGGCCACACTTCATTCACAGGGCAAGCAAATGGTCTACTAATACATAATGACAAAATATAGCTACACCTCCTCTGCCTCCTTCTCCTCTTCAATCCAGGCTTTCCACCCCTCCCTCTTCATGGCAGCCTTTGCCACTTCCTCCTCTGACCCCACCTCTGGCTCCTCTGGAGCAAACTCTGGGTCTATCTTCAAAGAAGCTCTGAAGCCATGCAAGATGTTGTTCAGCAAGACTAAGTCTGATGTACTGTGACTCCATGATGGAGAGTGCAACCATGCTCTGCTGTTTGCTTGACCAGGAGATAGCTCCGCAATTACTGAGGAAAAGGAATCCAGAGGTGGAGCAGGAGTTGTCTGGGTCCTGAGACCAACCTGCATTGGAGTACCCCTGAAAGTCCATGTCCATAGATACCTTGGAGCTGTCAAAGCAGAGTTCCATGTCCTTGGTGGCTTGGATGTACTGGAATACACATTTAACTGCTTCCCAGTGCATTTGCTTTGGTGCAGCACTGGACTGGCTGAGTGTTCCGACTGCATATGCAATGTCTGGATGTGTTCCAAGCAAGAGAGCTGATGACTGTGAGATAGGAGACTTTCTGGCCTTCAATGACCATCTCCAGAAGGATTTGATCATTTTCCAATTCCACGGTGGAGAGTGGTAAGTTGTGTGCCATTGGAGTCCAGATGGGTTTGCATGTGGTCATTCTGACATGGTCTAGGATGGTGTGGGGGTATTGGCATTGTAACAAGGAGATGGTCCGAAGTTTCTGGTCCCAGTTGATTTCAATTCCAAGGATGTATTTGGCTTCTCTGAGGTTGCACATTTTGAAGGCCACTGAGAGTTGGGTTTTGACGGAGTTCATGAACTGTCTGGAAGAAGCTGCTAGGAGTAGGTCATCCACATAAACAACTAGAAAACAAACTTGCCCATCCTTCCAGAAGACATAAAGACACATCTCTATGTTGAGGTGAGCAAATCCAAGTTCTCTGAGTTTCTTGTCTAGTGTCTTGTTCCAAGTCCACCCAGCTTGCTCAAGTCCATAGAGTGAGCACTGGAGTTTCCAGCAATACCCAGATTGGATAGGAACTCCATCTGGAGGAAGTAGGTAGAGATCCTCCTCCAATTCTCCATTGAGGTAAGCAGTGGAGACATCCATTTGGTTGAGCTCCAAGTCATGTTTTGCGGCAAGGGCAACAAGGGTCTGGACGGAGTCTAGGTTTGCTACAGGAGCAAATACAAATACTTCCTGGTAGTTGATTCCTTCCTTTTGAGTGAAACCCTATGCAACGATGTGGACTTTGTGTTACATCCCATGCCTTTCCCTACCCATTCCTGGCCAGTTGCAACCAAATCCCAAACTCTGGACTTTACCTTAGGAGGTTTTCACCCTCAAGCTGTGGGCCTTCTTGGTCCAATGTGAGTTGAACCTCTAGGATTACCCTCGCACCTCTTGGACTGACCATGCAAAGGTTACCTTTGCCCAGTCCTACCTCAAGGGTATGGCCCTTGAATTGTTTGAGCCCCATCTCCTCCAGATGAATGACCCAGACTTTCATCCAGACTGGATGGATGACTACAGGCAATTTGTCCTTGAGCTTCAAACCAACTTCAGCCCCCATGACCCTGTTGGTGACACAGAACACCAACTTGACCATCTTTCCATGAAGGACTCCCAGCACATCAACAAGGTACATTGTGCTACCAAGCCTCCTAGGTCCGGGGTTATGGTGAAGGAGCCCTCTGACACCATTTCTACAATGGACTCCCTGATCACATCAAAGACAAACTTTCCTGCATTGGAAAATGCTCCCTAGCAGAACTCCAAACTCTCACCCAGACTATTGATGGGAGATACTGGGAATGCAAGTCCAAAGTCGCTTGCCAGACCAGGCCTTTAGGAAACCAGTCCTCCACAACCAAAAGCACTCCCAACACTCCATCTTTAAAACCCACCAATTCATCCCACCACTCCTCAAATCCCACTGCTTCCTTGTCATCCTCTAAAGGGAAATCCTCTACCCCTATCCCAAAACCCCCATCGAACCTCTCCAGTGAACTCAGGAAGGATGGACATCTCACCTCTGAGGAACACAAATATTGTTGCAACCTCAAGCTATGTATGTTCTGCAGGGCTGTGGGACATATGGCTAAGGATTGCCAGAAGTCTACTTCTTGTGCATCCAAATCCCACACAGCCAAGATCTCCCCTGCTCTGGAAACCAAACTGGAGGCCTCTACCCCTGAGGCACAAAAATAGAATGCAGCCTTCCGAACTCCACATGGGAAGGAGGCTGTGTTGAATCCCACCATGCATCTATGGAGATCTGTCTCAGCATGTCCACTCTTTACAATCCCAAAGCCCTTATGCCACTTATATCTTTTCCTGACTTTTCCAAAATCCCTGCTTTTCCCACTTTATTAGATTGTGGTTCTACTGATTGTTTCATTAATACTACTTTTGTTAATAAGCACCACTTTCCGACATATTCCATTCCCCCTATTCCACTGAAACTTTTTATGGTACTTCTAATTCTATGATTACCTGTGCTGTTGACCTTTCCATTCATTTCCCTTTTGGCTTTGTCACCTCCAATACATTTCATGTTACTCCATTGGATTCATCTTGCTCCCTTGTTCTAGGACACAACTGGCTCACCTGCTACAATCCATCAATTGACTGGGTATTGGGCAGTATTACTTTCCAAACATTGGCTCAAGACTTGCCAATGACCCTGATGTCACCCTCAGATATTCCAGACCCCATTTGTGTCACATCCCAAAACTTTCCCAACCTATCCGACACAATTCCAGCCCCTTATGATCAAATCCTGAATCCCAAGCCTCGGACTTTACCTTAGAAGATTTCTCCTTCATCTGATATTCCGAATCCTGTATTCCCCATCCCAGACTTTTGCATTCCCATCCCAGACTTTTGTATTCCTATCTCGGCTATCTCTTGACATATGTTCCTTTCCTTTGACATTCCTTGACATTCACAGTTCCTATCAATAATTCCCTTTCCCCCTGCTTCACAATTATTGCACCATTGCCCTCAGTCATTATTCCATCATTCTGACACCCTTCTGATTCATCCCCTTACTTTGTTCCAGAAACCCAAAAGCCCGATTCATCTGAAATACTTTAACAGTTTTATATCTTCCAGACTCTTCAGTATATAAACCCGCTTGTACTCTCTGATATTTCCTTAGTTCGAATATCAACTAAATCCCATTCTATCCTCCAAAGTCTCTACTTCACTCTGAAACCTCCTTCAGTCCTTAAGTTGATCTTATGATTGTATTCTGACCCTCTGCCTTGAAATTGAGAAACAGAACTCATACAGGGGCACAGCACATAAGCTGAAGCCAAAGTTCCTTGCCCCTCCAACCCCCCTCAGGGATTCCCAACCAACTCTGCCCTTCTGCGCACTCTGGACTATCCAGGAATTCCAGGATCGAACCCAGACTTGACAGTTCCCCCATCTCATCCCAACACCCCCAACAAGCCACCTCGTGAAGCTCCTTGCATCTCATTTGTCAATGCTGCCACCTTTGTGCATGCATGCAAACTCAATGGTTCCAAGCAGTTTAGCATCCACCTCCATCCCCAGGACTCCAATCTCCATTCCATATCCCTCGATCCCAAAGCCCCCAAAGAAGTTGATCTGTCCTCTGTCCCTTTGGACCATCACAACTTTCCTGATGTCTTCACTAAGTGCAAGACTGACACCCTCATGCCTCACAGGGAATTCAATCTCAAGATTGACTTAGAAGAAGGTGCTTCCCCTCCTCTTGGGACTGTTTACCTGGTTTCTGCTACAGAACTTGAGTCCCTCCAGGAATTCATAAATGAACACCTCAACTATGGCTTCATCTGTCAGTCCAAGTCCACTCATGGTGCCCCTGTCCTCTTTGTCCAAAAGAAGGATGGATCCCTCCACCTCTGCATTGATTTCTGAGGCCGCAACAAAATCACAAAGAAAGACCACTATCCCCCTACCCCTAATTTCCAACCTCCTCAATTACCCTAGTTGGGCCAAGGTTTTTACCAAAATTGATCTCCATCATGCTTACCACCTTGTCCACATCACCCCCAGGGATGAGTGGAAAACCACCTTCTGGACTTGCTACAGTTCATATGAGTGGCTGGTGATGCCCTTTGGGCTCACCAATGCCCCTGTGGCTGTCCAGTGTTTTGTCAATAGCGTCTTTGCAGACCTCCTAGATGTCTGCATCATGGTCTACCTCGATGACATCCTCATTTATTCCAATGACATGGCTTCTCACAAGGAACATGTCTGGGAAGTCCTTCAGCACCTCTACAAGCACAGACTTTATGCCAAACTGGACAAATGTGAGTGGCATTTGGACTTCATCAAGTACCTGGGCTACCATTGCTCCCCCCAGGGATTAACTATGGCCCTGGAAAAGGTCCAAGTGGTCAAGGATTGGCCCAAACCCCACAAAGTCAAGGGCATTTAGTCCTTCCTTGGGTTCGCCAACTCCTATTGTCATTTTATCCTCAATTACTCTGATATCATTGTTCCCCTAACCTGACTCACTCAGAAAAACACCCCCTGTGACTTTGATGACTCCTGCCGCTCCGTCTTCACCCAGCTCAAAGACACCTTCACCCAAGCCCCTATCCTTACTTACTGGATCCCAGACTGCCCTATCATGGTCAAGACTGACACTTTGGACTATGCTATCACAGGCATCCTCTCCATTTGTTGTCCTGACAAGGAATTCCACCTCATCACATTTTACTCCCACACCCTGACAGCCCCAGCACTCAATTACAACACCCATGACAAGAACTCCTGGCTATTCACAAAACTTTTCGACACTGGCATCACTACCTTGAAGGTTCCGGTACCCCTGTTGACATAGTCACCGATCACAAAAACTTGGAATATTTCTCTACCTCCAAAGTCCTGACCTGCAGGCAAGCCTACTGATTGGAATTCCTATCCCAGTTCAACCTCGTCATTTGCTTCTGCCCTGGATGCTTAGGAGCATATGCCTGATTCCCTCACTTAATGCTGGGACATCTACCCAAAAGAGGGGGATAAGGACTATGCTCACGTCAATCCCCACAACCTCCACCTGGTGTTCACTCAGGAACAGATCACCTCATCCCTGCTCAACATTGAAGACATTCACAAGGACATCCTAAATTCCCTGTTCTCCGACCCCATAGCTTCTGCCTGACTCATGGACTCATTGGACTCCTAATGGGCTGTCAACCTTGAAGGTTTCCTGACACTCGACAATCACATCTTCATCCTGGAAGCTAAGGATCTGCATCTTTGCATCCTCTAATACAAGCATGACCACCCCCTATCTGGACATTTTGGGCAAAACAGGACACTAGAGCTCATCTGTTGGGAATATACTTGGCCAGGACTCCTGTCACATCCCGAAACTTTCCCAACCCATCCGACCCAATTCTGGCCCCCCTATGATGAAATCCTGAATCCTAAGCCTTGGACTTTACCTTAGAAGATTTCTCTTTCATTGGACATTCCAAAACCCATACTTCCCATCCTGGACTTTCCGCATTTCCATCCCGGACTTTCCACATTCCTGTCCCGGACTTTCATATTCCTATCTCAGTTATCTCTTGACATATGTCACTTTCCTTTGACACTTCTTGACATCTACAGTTCCTATCGATAATTCCCTTCCCCCTTGCTTCGCAATTATTGCGCCATTGCCTTCAGGCATTATTCTCCCATTCTGACGCCATTCCGACTCATTTCTTATTTTCTTCTGGAAACCCAAAACTCCGAGTCGTCTGACATACTTTAACATCTTTATATCTTCCGGACTCTTCAGTATATAAACCCGCGTGTACTCTCTGATATTTCCTTAGTTCAAATATCAACTAAATCCTGTTCCTTCCTGATCCTCTTCACTCTGAACCTCCTCAGTCCTTAAGTTGATCTTAGGATTGATCTCTGACCCTCCGCTCTGAAATCAAGGAACAGAACTCGTACAGGGGCGCAGCACATAAGCTGAAGCCAAAGTTCCTTACAACTCCAACCCCCCTCAGGAATTCCCGCCAAACTCCGCCTTCTCCGCACTCCGGACTATCTGGGAATTCTGGGAACAAACCCGGACTTGACAGTCTATTCGAACTCAAACCTCTACGAGTTCCCTAACATCATATCTTATCCGCATGTCTAGAACTATCCAGACTCGTGCCCAAACACGCAGTATGCAAAGCATCGACGCAGCTCAGTCGGAGGCAGCCCGAGAAGATGCCCTGCACTCCCTGATGACCTCGTGTCGAGGCCCCAATGTCGCTGAACAATTCCGAAGCTTTTCCGCTTGTCGTACATCAACCTCCACCTCTCAGATGAGACCTCCATCTCAAATCATCTCCACCCCTACTCCTGCAGGTCGTCACCCCTCTGGGGGCACCCTGGACCCCTCTGAGGACAGGAATGGCGGCAACAACAATCCTGACCCCTCCGACGACAACAACCCCTTCAATGACAACCCCAATGCAATCCCGCCTAACCCCATCATGGCGCTTGCAGACGCAGTTTGCAGCCTTGCTGAGTTATCATGCCGTGACCGCGAATCCGAAAACACCTCATCTCCACGCACAAAGGTGCGGGAACCCGACACCTTCGACGGGACTGATCCTCACAAGCTGCAGGCCTTCCTGGTCCAATGCAAGCTGAACTTCCAGGACCGCCCCCGCGCATTCCGGACTGACTGCGCGAAAGTCACCTTCGCCCAGTCTTACCTAAAAGGTATGGCCCTCAAATGGTTCGAGCCCGACTTCCTCCAGATGGACAATCCAGACTGGACGGACAATTATCAGGAATTCATCCTCAAGCTCCAGACCAACTTCAGCCCCCATGACCCTGTCGGTGATGCCAAACACCAACTCAACCACCTATCCATGAAAGACTCCCAGCATATCAACAAATACGTGGTGGAATTCAATCACCTAGCCTCCCAGGTCCGGGGTTATGGCAAGGGAGCCCTCCGACATCACTTCTACAACAGACTTCCGGATCGCATCAAAGACGAGCTTTCCCGCATCGGAAAACCATGCTCCCTAGGAGAACTCTGGACTCTCTCCCAGACTATCGACGGGAGGTATTGGGAATGCAAGTCCAAAGTTGCTCACCAAATCCAACCCTCCAGAAACCAGTCCTCCACTTCCAGAAGTACTCCCATCACCTCATCTCCGAAACCTGCCACTTCATCCAACACTTCCACGTCCTCGTCAGCAAAGTCCTTACACAAGTCCGAAGTCGCTTGCCAAATCCGACCCTCCGGAAACCAGTCCTCCACTTCCAGAAGTACTCCCACCACCTCATCTCCGAAACCTGCCACTTCATCCAACACTTCCATGTCCTTGTTAGCAAAGTCCTCCGCCCCTACCCCGAAACCCACATCTAACCTCTCCAGCAAACTCAGGAAGGAAGGACACCTCACCTCCAAGGAACGCAAATGCTGCTTTGACCTCAAGCTCTGCATGTTCTGTGGAGCCGCCGGACATGTAGCTAAGGACTGCCAGAAGTCCACTTCCCACATGTCCAAAGCCCACGTAGCAACAACCTCCCCCACTCCAGAAGCCAAACCGGAGGCCTCTTCCCCTGAGGCAAAAATTAGGGCGCAGCCTTCCGGGCTCCGCATGGGAAGGAGGCTGCATTGAATCCCACCATGCACCTATGGAGACCTGTCTCAACATGTTCGCTCTTTATGATGCCAAGGCCCTAATGCCTCTTGTTTCCCTTTCCGACTTTTCCGAAATTTCCCCTTTTCCCGCTTTGTTAGATTGTGGTTCTACTGATTGTTTCATTGATACTACTTTCGTTGACAAGCACCATTTTCCGACATACTCCGTTCCTCCTATTTCATTGAAGCTTTTTGATGGTACTTCCAATTCTATGATTACCTGTGCCATTGACCTTTCCGTTCGTTTCCCTTCCGGGTTTGTCACCTCCAATACATTTTATGTTACTCCGTTGGATTCATCTTGCTCCCTTGTTCTAGGACACAACTGGCTCACCCGCTACAATCCATCGATTGACTGGGTATTGGGCAGTATTACTTTCCGAACGCCGGCTCAAGACTTGCCAATACCCCCAACGTCATATCTGGAGATTCCGGTCCCCGGTCCCCTATCTCACTCTGACACTTCCAACAAGCTGCCTCGTGAAGCTCCTCACATCTCGTTTGTCAATGCTGCTGCCTTTGTGCGCGCATGCAAACTCAATGGTTCCGAGCAGTTCAGCATTCACCTCCGTCCCCAGGACTCCAAACTCCATTCCATATCCCAGAACTCCGGAATTTCCGAAACCCCTGAAGAAGTTGATCTGTCCTCCGTCCCTCTGGACTATCATGATTTCCCCAATGTCTTCAGTAAGCGCAAGGCTGACACCCTGACACCCCACAGGGAATTCGATCTCAAGATTGACTTAGAGGAAGGTCCTTCCCCTCCTCTCGGGACTGTTTACCCGGTTTCCGCTACAGAACTCGAGTCCCTCTGGGAATTCATAGATGAACACCTCAACTACGGCTTCATCCGCCAGTCCAAATCCGCCCACGGTGCTCCCGTCCTCTTTGTCCGCAAGAAGGATGGATCCCTCCACCTCTGTGTCGATTTCCAAGGACCCAACAAAATCACGAAAAAAGACCACTATCCCTTACCCCTGATCTCCAACCTCCTCGATTCCCCTAGCCACACCAAGGTATACACAACAATTGACCTCTGTCACACATATCACCTTGTCCGCATCGCTCCCGGGGATGAATGGAAAACTGCCTTCCAGACCCGCTATGGCTCATACGAGTGGCTGGTGATGCCCTTCGGACTCACCAATGCCCCTGCGGCCTTCCAGCGCTTCGTCAATAGCATCTTCGCAGACCTCCTAGATGTCTGTGTCGTGGTTTACCTCAATGACATCCTCATTTACTCCAACAACATGGCTTCTGACAAAGAACATGTCTGGGAAGTCCTCTGGCATCTCCGGAAACACGGACTTTATGCCAACCCGGAGAAATGTGAGTGGCACTCAGACTCCGTCAAATACCTGGGCTACCGTCTCTCTCCCCAGGGATTGACTATGTCCCCGGAGAAAGTCCAGGTAGTCCGAGATTGGCCCGAACCCCGGAAAGTCAAGGACATTCAGTCCTTCCTCAGGTTTGCCAACATCTATTGTCGTTTCATCTTCAACTACTCCAATATTGTTGTTCCACTCACCCAACTCACTCAGAAAAACGCCCCATGGAACTTCGACGATTCCTGCCGCTCCACCTTCACACAACTCAAAGATGCCTTCACCCAAGCCCCTATCCTTATTCACTGGATTCCGGACTGTCCTATGACGGTCGAAACCGATGCTTTGGACTATGCTATCATGGGAGAATCCTCTCGATCCAGTGTCCAGACAAGGAATTCTGCCCCGTCACATTCTACTCCCACACCCTGACAGCCCCGGAACTCAACTATGACACTCATGATAAGGAGCTCCTCACTATCCACGAAGCTTTCTGACATTGGCGTCATTATCTTGAAGGTTCCGGCGCCCCTATCGACGTCGTTACCAACCACAAAAATCTGGAATACTTCTCCACCTCCAAAGTCCTGACCTGCCGGCAAGCCCGCTGGTTGGAATTCCTATCCCAGTTCAACCTCATCATCCGATTCCGCCCTGGACGTTTAGGAGCCAAGCCCAACTCCCTCACTAGATGCTGGGATGTCTACCCAAAAGAGGGGGATAAGGATTATGCTCGCGTCAATCCCCACAACCTCTGTCTGGTGTTCACCCAAGAACAGCTCGCCTCGTCCCTACAAGCCACTATCTTACTCGCCCTGGTCCTCCAGGCCTCATCCCTGCTTGATATTGAAGACATTCACAAGGACATTGTCAAGTCCGAGTTTGTTCCCGGAATTCCCGGATAGTCCGGAGTGCGGAGAAGGCGGAGTTTGGCGGGAATTCCTGAGGGGGGTTGGAGTTGTAAGGAACTTTGGCTTCAGCTTATGTGCTGTGCCCCTGTACGAGTTCTGTTCCTTGATTTCGGAGCGGAGGGTCAGAGATAGAGATCAATCCTAAGATCAACTTAAGGACTGAGGAAGTTCAGAGGGGATCAGGAAAGAACAGGATTTAGTTGATATTTGAACTAAGGAAATATCAGAGAGTACAAGCGGGTTTATATACTGAAGAGTCCAGAAGATATAAAATGTTAAAGTACTGTCGGACGAATCGGAGGTTCAGCTTTCCAGAAGAAAGTAAGGAACGAATCAGAACGGCATCAGAATGGTGGAATAATGACTGAGGGCAATGGCATGATAATTGTGAGGCAAGGGGAAAGGGAATTATCGATAGGAACTGTAGATGTCAAGAAATGTCAAAGGAAAGTGACATATGTCAAGAGATAGCTGAGATAGGAATACGAAAGTTTGGGACGGGAATGCGGAAAGCCCGGGATGGGAAGTATCGGGTTCGGAATGTCCGATGAAAGAGAAATCTAAGGTAAAGTCCAAGGCTCTGGATTCAGGATTTGATCATAGGGGTTCGGAATTGGGCCGGATGGGTTAGGGAAGTTTTGGGATGTGACATTCCTGACCAACCCCGCCATTCCACGCGCTCTGGACTATCCGGGAATTCCGGGATTGAACCCGGACTTGACACTCAGTCATAAGATAACAAACTGAGGGAAAGTAGGAAATATTGTATGTAGTCATATATAAATGATTGTCCATTGGAATATAAACATTATTCCATGGGAGGTGATGGCGTTATTGTGCACTTGTGCACCAACAGATATGGTGTAGGGAATAGTTCAGGATTTGGTCACAAAAGGCCAGAAATGAGTTGGACAGATGGGGAAAGGTATGAGATGTGACAGTAGAGTGTATTTGGGCATTGCTGCTACCCTCACCATGTCTTACTATGATTCCACCTTGTATTTGGTCCTCTCTTTTTAAGTCATTACACAACATGACCCTGTCTCCAACTCCAACTCAGTCATATCATTGTATTTCTTTAATGGCCATTGACAATTTAATTTTTTTTGAAATCGAATTGCAAATGTGTTTGTTTTGTGCTTGTCATGCTATATATTGGGCAGGAACATCACCCAACGGAGTCTAAATGTCGTGAGGGTGATTGCTGTTGTGCCACAGTGGTGCCACCGTGCCGAAAATGAGACTGTCCTGCCGAGCAGCTGAGACTTTTATTTGCAGGTGGTCAGACCGAGTCCCTGCCAAAATTGCGCACGGAATTAGCCGCGACTCTCGTTGGCACCCTGCCTCCAATACCCTTTCAAGTCTCCTCCCTCGATATGCCAGTCATTCAGCCTCGGCATTCACGGTCAAGCTCTTATTCTACCGGTCCCGATGTTTTTCGTGACTCCGCTCGCTTGCCGCTCTCCTCTGCCCGACATGCCGCCTCCCGCCCCCCGCCATTTCCCTTCGTCGGGATTCGCGTCTGCTTACATAAGGTGGTGCGAAACCGTCATTTTGCATGGCGGTCAGTCCCACTTAAAAAACAAACAACTCCGTGCAAATTTTTTTTGAGATAAATCAAAGATTTGCGACTGTTATTAGCTGTGGATGGTAATGTCACATCGGTCACGTTAGATTGGTGGCGTGTGCGTGAGCCCTTGCCTTGTAGTACCTCGGTGTCTCATTTTCGCAAACTAGACACTGTTATAAGGATTAATATGTCATCGCAATACGAAGGTAGTAGCAAAGCCAACCCTGTGCAGATCACAGAAGGTGAGACGCATTTAAATGACCACCAGGAGCCTTACTGATAATAGACGTGTTTGACCATTTGGTCGGTCATCGTTCGCTTTTTGCACCTACAACTACTTGCAGACGAAGCTGCTGTCTATGATCGCCAAATACGTCTGTGGGGTCTCGAAGCCCAGCAACGGTGAGCTATTATCCATCGTTCAAGGACAGTCTTCATTCTTCAGTGCAAGATTGACATTCAGGGGGAAATAGAATGCGGAATGCAACCATCCTAGTTGTCCGGTTGCGGGGTACTGCCACTGAAGCCATCAAGAACATCGTTCTTGCGGGAATTGGAAAGCTTGTCATTGTCGACACGGACGAAGTCAGCGAGACGGACCTTGGGACAGGTTTCTTTTTCCGGGATGAAGACGTGGGGAAAAAGGTATTCTAACTCACTCCACTCTTTTCTTCGGTGGTATTGTGGAAAATCATCTTCAACTGTTGACAGAAAGTGGACGTTGCCAAGGCTCGAATAGAGAGCTTAAATCCACTCGTTTCTGTTCAAACGATGAAGCACCACACGCTCTTAGAACGGGAGTCACTCGATGCGCTGGTAATGAGCGTCGACCTGGTCTGTGTAACTGATTGGGACCGCGAGGGACTAGTGAGTCATGCCCCACTTCCTCATCGGCTGTAGTACAGAGGATATTGACGGGTCGTTGACCTTTCAAGGTTCGAATTAACGAAATTTGTCGGCGCTTTGGGAAGCCGTTCTATGCCGGTGGCACTTTCGGCCTGTTGGGCTACATTTTTTGTGACCTGCTCAAGCACGATTATATTTTCCCGTGAGCGTTCATGTTAGTCGCTCGTCGTGCTTGCTAATTTCACTTCCCTGTCCTTCGATGTTATCAATGGGGAAGTGATCGGTCTACCCCGAGTGATGCACCTAGAAATGCGAAAGCTAGTGCTGTATATTCACCGATGCACATGGCTTTGCGGCATCGTTGGCCAGCTTTGACGAAAAGACAGACAAAGGAGCTTAATCCGGCTGTCTTGCACGCTATACTGGGTATGTTGTGCGAGCAAAATTTGTTTTGTTCCCATCGAGTTTGCTGATGTTTGTGCTGCCTTAGCTCTTTGGGAATACCAACATCTCCACGATGGGAACCTTCCAGAGACCCTGCCCGATGCACCAGAGCTTTTGTCGATAGCTAATTCACTGTTGGAAGCATCTGATGTCAATAAGCAAGTGCTGGACACCATGCCACGGGACCTGATCGAGTGAGGTTTATTTTATATTGCAACGCTTCGTTGCTGACACCAGTCACCAAAGGACAATGTCCACGTCGGCATCCCATGAATTTTCCCCCGTATGTGCTGTTATTGGAGGAATGTTGGCTCAGGATATATTAAAAGCGCTGGCCGCACGGGAGGCGCCTATAGCCAACTTTTTCGTGTTCGACGGAACAACTGGCAGTGGGACGGTGTGTCGAATGAACATGTAATAATGCAATACAATGAATTGTTACCCTTTTTTCGTGTTTTGTACGATCTCGTAAATAGGCGCGGCGATGTTGGGAGAAACATGGTGCTGGCAGTCTGGAACGTGAGAGAGCTCGTGGAGTCGCTGCGGCAGTCCAAGTTTAGTCAGTCACGTTATAGTTTGGTGGCTGCAGCCTGACGCCAGTGATATTTCCTTCCTGCATCCCTTCCCTCTCGACGTCCATGGTTCCTCAACAGCGCAGACAACCGCAAAGCGCGCAAGAGTACTACGCCGTGCCACAGAGCCCGCAACCAACCCACATGCAGGGTTCGCAGGCAGCAGGCCACAACCCCTCCAGGCCACCAGCGAGGTCTTCGTCTTTAAACAGTCAGTTGCAACCAGGCAGAGGTGCGATCGCACAAGGCGTCGCCAGCGGTGCGATCGGCGGCAGTTATGGCCCATATTCTGTGCGTATCCTATATCCTACTGCATGCCGCGTGTATGCTTACACCGCTTCCAGTATAACCCTTCTACGGCGCGGGATAACGCTTTTCACGCTTCACGATTTAGCACCGCTCCATCAGAAGTCTCCTCCTTGACTGGAGGCGAGAAAATGCCCAGTGCACTTACAGCAAACTCGTCGTCTGTACCACCATATACATGGGATATAAAGGATCCAGATCTAGACGACGCCCTTCACAACCCCGATCCTGTACAAGACGCCGCTTTGGATAACTCCTTTACCTTATTTTCCGCTCGAGGTTGGGCTAATGCATCAGCGCTCTTCCTCCTCGTGGTTGGCCTGATAACGCTCTTTGCCGGTTATCCTATCATTCACTACTACACCACAACCGGAATTACGACACCTGGGTTCAACCTCGGTGGCATAAACTCATCGGGTCAAATACCGTCTCTTCCGGGCTTGCCTAATGTTCTGGACAAAGAAACACCAGCATCGGCACAATATCGTACCGGCAGCGATGGGTACGCATACCAACTGGTGTTCAGCGATGAGTTCAACCAGGACGGGCGGACCTTCTGGCCAGGTGATGATCCTTTTTGGGAAGCAGCTAATCTGCACTATTGGTAAGTCTCACAGAGGTGAGCGCAGAAGTACAACTTACGAGGGCTGCTTTCAGGCCTACAGGTGACTTGGAGTGGTATGACCCTCAGGTATGCCGATGTCCTGATATGATATGATATGATGATCTTGAATCCGCCTTTGAAGGCAATCACAACCAAGGACGGGAAGCTCGTAATTACCATCACCGAACAGCCCATCAACGACTTGAACTTCATGAGTGGTATGTGACCAAGATGTATGAAATTTCCCATGCGGCTGAGCTCATCGTGAAGGTATGCTAACATCATGGAACAAGCTCTGTTTCACAACTGGGTACATTGAGGTCAGCATCAGTATGCCAGGATCACCTACAGCTCCAGGTTTTTGGCCTGGTGAGTGCCTCCTTGCTCTCCCATGTTTTTGGTTTCTTAACAAAGTCATAGGTGCATGGACGATGGGCAACTTGGTATGTTCAACTAGTTGGGCCTTCATTGTGATCTGACCATCGGTCAGGGACGCGCTGGCTATGGTGGAACAACGGACGGTATGCACCTGTGCTGAAACGTACCGACAGAACGTTCATCTGGTCATATTCATATTCATAGGCACATGGCCATTCAGCTATGATAGCTGTGACCTGGGAACGCTTCCTAACCAAACCTATGGCGATGTTCCAGCTGCAGCTGCTACGGGTGGCCTTGGTGGTGGCCCACTTAGCTACCAGCCTGGCCAGCGGCTCTCCGCCTGTACGTGTCCCAACTCCGACCACCCAGGTCCAATGTCGGGCAATGTTTATGTTGGCCGTGGTGTGCCCGAAGTCGATATTCTGGAAACGCAGGTAGACGTCACTACCTTCACAGGGCAAGTCTCCCAGAGTTTCCAGACCGCACCTTACAACTACCAATACAAGTTCAACGACCAGGCCCCCGCTACCACAATCAATGCTTCATCGCCCACTACGTTTAACTCATACACTGGTGGTGTTTACCAGCAGGCGCTGTCCGCTGTGACTAACATCGATAGTCAAAACTATGGCGGACAGCATTATGCTTCGTACGGATTCGAGTGGTGGTCGGATCCCAATAATCGGCCTTCGTCATATATCACTTGGTACAGTCAGAGTGCCCAGACGTGGAAGTTGACCTCCGGCTCCATTGGTCCTGATGGGACCGCGCAGATAAGCTCACGACTGATTCCTGAGGAACCGATGGTCAGTTCACGTATCCATGTTGGGATTGCGTTTACACTGATGTTACTTGTAGTACATTATCCTCAACTTAGGCTTATCTCGTGAGCCGACCTTCTGGTGCTAGTATAGACTATTACTGATCTGGCCTCCCCTTAGCCTCGTTCCAAGAGCAAGATTTCATGCACCTCCAATTCCCTAGCACGATGTATGTTGACTACGTTCGTGTGTATCAGCGGGAAGGAGTGAAGAATGGGTTGACCTGCGACCCTCCCAACTATCCAACCGCATCATATATCAATTCGTGAGCTCTTTCCCATAACCTGCGGATTCCTTTGTCTTACGCTTGTGTTTGAAGGCATCTAGGCGTGTATAGCAATCCTAATATCACGACGTGGGAACAAGGTGGATACATCTTCCCGTCGAATAGGATGACTACGACTTGTACTTGATATCTCTTCGCTTGTGTTGTCGTATTAGCTCTGTCATGGCCTGACCTTGGCATGACCCCGTTACCGCACCACCCACAATACATCTCTCATATCATACGACCATACATATATTACAATTTCATGGACTGGATCATCCTGCCATACCGACACTTCCAAGCCTATCAGGAATCAGGACTTCCGCCTTGGCTTCTTGTGTCCATGATTATTTCGTATGACCTTCTCCCCGCCAAATGTCGGGTATAACGGAGTGCTATTTAGTGTAGGCCAGCGTAGGGAGCAGACTAGCATCATTATTCTCAGATGGTATCGTTCGATGAAATAGAGTGAGCATTTCGGACAAATTTGAGCATAGACATCAGTGACTACCTTACAAAATGTACACATAGAGTAGTACAGTGGAAATACATTAAACTGACAAGTCGAGACCTGTCATGACTCGCCTGTCTGGGTGGTTCAATCAAGAGCATCAAGCCCCGTGTCCGTAACCGTAAGTGCGCCAGTTTGTTCCTTCAACAACCTCATCGCCTCATCTGGGAATGTGTCGTCTATGATACCAAACGAAAGTCCAGCACATGAGTATAAATGATCGAACGTATCGTCAAATTCTGATATAGGATCCTCGTCCGTCGCGGGATCGTAGTCTGGGAGTATACGTTTAAGAGGCAGGACCTGAAGTTTCACCTTGGGAGATGTGCCTCCGGGTATGAACGCACGCACAAGGATCCTGCTCTTCGACGACTTTTGTGCGAGTTCGATCATGTGGTCCCATTTTTGGCACATAGATGCGTCACATTGGCATGTCTCTGGCGCGGGCATGGAGTATATGGAGCCGACGCCAATCCTCATGGGGATATCAGTGTAATCCAGCTCGACAACAACTGGATTGACGTTGTCTGTTGTGGCGACTTGATTGATGCGGTCACGGAAGAAGCCAAGGTCGTGAGCGATGACCCTGTCAATGAAACGTAGATCGCGTGTAGGGAGACGCGCTACGAGGCCATCTGGCGCAATGCTTAGCTAGGTATTCCGAAGAGGTCAGTCACCTCACTCACTCGCACGACGAGCTTGAATGTCTCTGCAGTATTTCTGATGACCCCCGTTCTTCCAATCGTATGTTTGGCATTCTCTGCTGCAGTAATGAACATGGAGGCACCCCGCACAACGTTTAAATGACCCGGCGGGCCCGGATTTGGTACACTGGAGGGAAATGGTGTGTAGATGATAAAAACAACACAAAAGGACCTACCTGTGGATTCTGGCAAGATTCTATATGGGTCTCGTTACCCTCGTCCCAGTCGAATAACCCTGCTCTGTTCCGAACAACCTTCTCGAACATAGTCCAGGCTTCGAACAGCGGCCCGTCGGGCTTGAGTCTGGCAGGTAAGCCAGCTGCGTCGATTGCCCTCAATGACTTAATCATAGGCCTCAGAGCAGAACGGAATATCGAATACTTGGGGATCATCTGCCCGAGCAGCAGAAACAAAGGCTCCCAATCTTCTTCATTCTTATCTTTCAAGTGTTTAATCCAGGGTTCAGTCAAAAGCATAGCCGGCAGGACACCAGCCTCGACAACTTGTGTAACCCAAGGAAGACCGTCTGTTGCTTCCATATATGCACGGATATACCAGCATGCGTATGAGATACACTTGGCTACAAGTGTACGATGTTTATTGATGGGGTGCTGGTCCACCATCAAAGTAACGATACCAGCAACGATCGTCATTGAGCGCTGATTGAGGAGGGGGACGCGGATTGCGTCGTTGATGGATAGGGTCGTCATGAGATGAATGTCCCATATGATACGATCATAGTTAATCGAAGTCTGCGCGATATCGTGCTGGAGGTGATCCAAGGCGGTGGTGGCAACAGTGGCACCTTCGTCATTGAAAGGGCGCAAGATCTCTTGCCAATGCCACTTTTCCTGGTGTGCGAATGTGCACATCCAGGAGTCTAGTATGGCCGGTATATTGAATATGGGAGGAGGTAATTCATCGTCCAAGCAGGAACTGAACCTTCGATCATGGCACTCCAAGCGCCACAGAGCAAAGAGTGTAGTAATGATGCCTGGGGACGTTACGACGGCATTAAACATCTCTCCAAGAGAGTCAGCGCGACAGAGACCCAAGAAATCGACGATGCATCTCTTCGCGACAATACGAAATCCAATGTTGATGCTCTCTTGATCTACGTATTCGGTTTTTAGATACATGATCCAATCATGAATGGGAGACCAGCGGGACGATAGAGCACTGAGTGTTCTTGTTGTGTATGCCTTACGAGTGATCCATTCCGGGAGAATGGAGGCCAGACTGCGGATGCCCATGGCCTGCTGCAAAGGATATGCAGTTGGGTCTTTGTGAATATTGTTCTTCTTTGCATGCTGAAGATGGGTGGCATCGAGGACGCCATAAATGGCAGATGATATCAAATGAAATTGGGTGAACGTGCAGCCAGTTTTCAGAGCTATAAGCGTTAAAGTAGTGACAGCGTCAGTGGAGCCATTGGTGAGCTCTTCGATTGCTTCCTGTGGCGACAATCCTCGTTAAACACGATTACTGACATTCAAGAAGGGAAATGAAACTGACCTTGATTTCTGCAGTAGACATTGGAATAGTAGAAGTGGGCAGTACTTGAACACGAGGAAGGCATATATAAGAGAATTATGGGGTCCAAAACAAAGGTGTTGTGGGCGCGACTAGACTCACTAAGGAACTGGCTAGAATGCAACGAGTCAAGCCTTTTTGTCACTATTTCACTTTGACTACGCTCTCAATGATCATGACAAGGGTCACAAGGCCCACAAATGCAGCGAGCACACGACTTGCACACGTGATGAGATGTATATCATTATCAGCCAAATATGTCTTGCCCTCCCTTCAACTGCCCATTTGTCTTGCGACTGTTCCAACGATCCTGTATCGTGCTCACTCTAGCTTGTCAGAGTCAGAATAAGTCATATGTCAATACACCTGTATCGTGCTCACTCTAGCTTGTCAGAGTCAGAATAAGTCATATGTCAATACACCTCACCCTAGATCGCATTCAACGCCTCGCCGCTCGTCTTGATCGGTTCACCAGACCCACTATACACGTTGCAGGGACAAATGGAAAGGGAAGCGTGACTTGCATCATCGCGTCCATTCTACGCGCTTCTGGCCTCTCCGTCGGCCGGTTCAACAGTCCCCACCTCGTTTCTATTTACGACTCCATTCTAATCAACGACCGACCCGTCTCTCCATCAACTTACAATGATGCCCGGACCCTCGTTCTGAATGCAGATCACCAGCTCAAAACCGAGGCTAGTAGCTTTGAGTTGTTGACTCTCACAGCCCTTCAACTATTTGAAGTAGCTAACCTCGACATTGTCGTCATCGAGGTCGGAATGGGGGGTCGCCACGATGCCACGAATATCATTCCAGACAACTGTATTTTGGTGTCTGCTCTCACCGCAGTCGATCTAGACCACCAGAAATTTTTGGGGGACACAGTTGAACTGATTGCTGAACACAAAGCTGGTATTGCGAGACCCGGAAAGCCCTTTGTATTAGGCCCACAGAAGCACCCCTCCGTCGAGGCAGTTGCGAGACGCGTGGTCAAATCCCCCGAGATCTGTGGCTATTTCATCCTCAGTACACCCGTCCAATCAAGGCCGCTTAGTGTGGAATCTTGTTTCTCCCCGTCCTCACGACCGTTCGTCTTTCCTTCAGGGCAACCCATCCAATTCCATTCTGCCGCATTTACTTCGCCAATTCATGCCAATTTTCCTTTGCACGGTGCTCACCAGCTCGATAACTTGGCGCTATCCCTAAGTGTCATATCTGCCTTGCTAACCTATACAACGCACCAGACCCTCTCTCATAGGATCACCAGTGAAACGGTTCGTGCAGGGATAGAAATGGCTTCTTGGCCCGGAAGGCTATCCTTTCACAGACTATCACGTTCTATTACCAGAGGATTGCGTTATGACCCGTTGACCGTCCTCGTGGACGGAGCTCACAATCCAGCTTCCGCGGAAACTCTTGCCTCATACATATCCGGACTCATCGCATCACCTAAGCCGAGACCCAAACTACACATTACATATATTCTCGGTCTCTCCCATTCGCCTCCCAAAACACCTTTTGAAACGTTGTCTCCGGTCCTGTCCCGGCACAGCCCCGAAGATCCTTTGGTGAAAGTGAGAGTCGCAACCCTGCGATTCACACCCCCAGAAGGTATGCCGTGGGTGACCCCCGTTGCACCTTCGGCAATACGCGACACTGTGTTGCAGCTCATCACCCTCAGAGGCGAAGACGTGTGGTCAGCGTCGGATAATGGCCCTATCGACGACCAACTGCAGAGCGCACTGAAGTGGACAGAAGCTGGTCAGGTCGAGAGTGGGGAAGGTGAGGAGAAGCTCGTTGTCCTCGCAGGGAGTTTGTACTTGGTGGCAGATTTCTATCGCTTCTTGAAGCAACTGGAGGGATCCATCAGTGCAGTGTGAAGTTGGCTTGTATTCTCAGCTGGTGATCCTTGTGAGAAAATAGGCTTTTATCAGCATGTTTGACCCTATCCTGGAGCTTGTAGAAGGGTGACCGAGAGTCCAAGTCGTGGTGCGACCTGCAGGTTGTTATTTACTCACAATTGGAAGTGGTTCGACATGAGTAACGTAGTATCTAGTTATTCTGTAAAACATACAAAGCGAAGTGAAGCCAAGGAGCTATGTCGTGCCATGCTCATGGTGACAATGGTGACATTGGTAATGCTGAAAGTCAGCAAGTTGGCAAATCGACATATGTACATGCGCATCAGGTAATCGACCCAACTAGACAGCCTTACCCACCGCACAAGTACTCGACCGTGACCTTGGTCTCGTCTGCACAAGATCGTGAATACACGTTGGCGTGTTCAATGACAACGCCCAACATCGGCCAGGCTGACAGGCACAAGTTGGGGATGTTTCATGGGACCTCGTCAGTCAATGGCCCAATCAACCACAGGGATGCTTCTGGTTCATCCAGGTGAGTACATCATCGTTTTCCATCGCCACCCCAGTAACTCTCACCTCATGTTAATCACAGGCTCTGGAAAAATGAACCCACCCCAATAACAGTCCCAAGGGCTGGTGAAGTAAGCCATCCGTACAATCTCTTCGTTCCGTGCTCTCTTATAGGTCATCCTACTTGTGCTTGGTAGCGCCGTCCTGCTGGTAACCAAAACCCGTACATATGCACAAATACCCTAAACAAAGGTGCGGCACGCTCGGGAAATCCAAATGTGTCGCAGACGTTGTTGGCAAAGTGCAAAAACGATGCAAGCCTTGCAGATTATCGTGCTCCAAAGCGGCCAAGGCTGGATACCGATAATAATATCTTGTCGGGGCTTAGATCTGGAATCAATGGCGCATCGTCGTCATCTACTAGGGGTGTTCCTCCTCGTAGCAATGTTTCCGAGCCTGAAATCCAAGAGGTTGGACCCCCTCGTGCTGCCAAAGCCCGCCTTCGTCCGAAATCGCTTCCGAACGATACGGAAACTATGATCATTGGTAGCAGCTCCGATGATATCGGCGAACTGGTTGCTCGAGTTGTTAGACCTTCGTCTCCGGATCCTCTTCTTATCACAGATCAGAAACACCCTTTCGAGACACTTCCCAAAAAGTCCAGCTCGACTAAATCAACTAAAGGGAAGGAGCGCGCTAAGGATAAGTCGGAGCAGTTTATATCAGGCTCGGAAGAGGAGGATGATATCGTCGATTATGCGTCTTCTCCGTACATGGAATGGCCACCCCACGTCAAGAAATCACCGGCGATACCCAATGGCATCGTGAACAAGAATCGGCAGAGGTTCGAAGGCACTTCTGCACCAGCGGCTATACGACACCCTATCATTCCGCATCGGGAGGTCCCATCGATGGACCTGACATCTGGAACCAGAATCAGTAAGATGAAAAAGAAGGGCGAGGTAAGCGCAAGGTAGCTAGAGAGCCAATTTGTATCTGAGTGCATTCCTGTGGTGCAGATTCCTCCACGTCGTCAAGGAGGCACAGGAATTTTTGATCCTGTCGGAACTTCCTCCTCCAACTTCATGAATTCTGCACGTCAGAAGGAAGGGATCTATGAGCTACCACTGGAAGCTTGGTGCTTTGGACATCACCTTTTCCAACACGATGTCAACAAACCTCTTATGCTGACTTACAATCGCGATACGAAACATTTAACGATAACCCAGGACAGATCGCCTCGCAATTTTCTGTTTAAACTTGATAGAGATGTCGATCATGTCATGGTAACGTCTTTCCTTCTAACTCACTCACCCCGTTCAAACGCTGCACCTCAGATCACGAATGACCCGGACGCACCACTGAAAGACAATATTGTTGTTCAGTTCCAAACAACTCACGGGAGCGAGTGGAAGAAATATGAGCGTGAGTTTGAGGGATTTAAGGGAGGTATGTGCGGATACTCTCTGCCCCCATATCCCTTCATTGATTAGCTTGATACTTGTCTCGGACTTGATGTTGAAGGCGGCGGCCGTTTCGAGGGGAAATTGGTGTTCCTCTTCTCGGCTTCTAAAGACAGAGGGTTCAATTCCACCCAGTACCAAAAATTGGTCACCGACATCAGAAAGTCATTTCGTGCGAATGCGGTCGAGACCGTCAGGTCAGCAAGCATCCAATTTGACAGCGAGATGTGACTTATCGTTTTTCTTAGACCGTCCGCGGGCAAGACCCTTTGGAGAGCAGCGTATCAGGCTTCCGAGATGTTCGAACAGACGATAACCAGAATGACGAAAAGAGATCGCAGTGGGCCCACTGCGGGGGAGCCATCTGTGTTGACCCGGTCTCCTACACCTTGCTCTTCAAAGACTCGGATCTATGGGCCTGGCCCGTAAGTAATATACATTCGTTTATAAAATTTCCTGAGGTTTCTACTATCAGCAAACCACCAAGTGGTGATGCGGGTGCAACTGCGCCTCGTCGCTCTGCAAGACAGTCCGTGGCTCAGATTATGAAGCCTTCGCCACCGCCGCCCTCAGAACCCGACGAACTGTATGCTTTGCTTTCCCATACGATAATGCATCTTAAAGTCATGTCTGTCCAGGATCCTGATGTATCCTCCAACTGGTACCGGAGCGCTCAGCATCATGCGCAGCGATCTCAGGAGGCTGGGACCGGAAGAATACCTCAACGATACCCTTATCGAATTTGGTCTCAAGTATGTTCCCCTTCCAAGCTGCTAAACATCCGTTCTGTGAACTGTCCAGGCTTTGGCTCAATGACCTTCGTGAGAAGGATCCAGCGCTGGCGGACCAGATTCACGTCTTTAGTTCGTTCTTCTACAAGAAACTCAACAACAGGAAAAAGTTTGTCAAGGTTCCTTTGTATCTCGTTCCTCGTCTCATCGTCCTTGTTGTCCATAGTCCTGAGGAAGGATACCAAAGCGTGCGCAAGTGGACGTCCAAAGTTGATCTTTTTTCGAAGAAATATGTTATCGTCCCTATCAACGAGAAGTAAACTGCTTTTTGTATTCTTACGTTGTTCATTGACGTGCCTTGTGGTAGCATTCACTGGTACCTTGCCATCATATATGCACCCGGACACACCCTGGAACCACCCCTCCCACCGACATCGTCCCCTGGCGCACGAACGACACGGCAACAAAAGAAAGGACAAAGACAAGCCAAGGCCGAAGGGGAAACAGCGGTGCAAGTGGAAGCTGTCCTAGACCCTGGGCCCGCGGAGGGAGAACCCGAACAGTCGAGCCCTACGGCGCGGACTAGCGACCAAGGAGACGAAGCCGATACGTCTACCGTGAACGCTACACGTGCAACCACGCCCAGTGTGACCGAAGATGAAGAAATGGAAGGGGTCGATATTTCCACCTTTGATATGTCCTGTTCCATCACATCCGCGTCGAAACCAGTTTCTGCCACATCGTCCAATGGCAGGTTTCGAGCCTCGTCTCTGCTCCCTGATTTGCAGTGGCCGTCGTCGGATGCAATGCATGTAGATATAGACGCCGCTGCGCTCGACGCTGATCTGAACCCACCACCGCCTGAAATGATCGAAGTTCCAGGGCCTTCGACTTCTAAGCCAATGTCCAAGAGTCGGGGTATTCCGGTTAGTCACTTCTATGGATCTGAGTCCAGAAAGGGGAAGGAAAAGGTGGCCAGCCAACCGGTTGTCATCCTGGACAGCGAAGATGGTGGTGATGACCAGCAGCAAGAAGCAGAAGTAGACGACATGCTGGTCGTAAGACAATCCCAAACTGCGGATGTTCCTCTTCAGTAAGATGCTATCTAGCTGCTTGGCCTCGAATTGATGTATGTTTCTCACTTGGCCAGGACCTACATATTCACGCTCGATTCTCTTGGTAGTCGACACCCTCAAGCCATTAAAGTCCTCAAGGACTACCTTCAAAGGGAAGCGAAGGATAAGAGGAATTTCGACGAAATACGTGATGCAGTTGGCAAGCAAGTTCAGGTAAACCATATTTCGCCCCATTCCGACCCGGTGATATCTGAGAACCATGTAGGTTCCGGTTCAGCCAAACACTTGGGACTGCGGAATCTACCTCCTCCATTTTGTGAAGGTCTTCATGAGGGCTTCTGAATACTTCTTGGAACATATCCTCTCCGTATGTCACATTGACGCTAGCGACATGACACGATACAACACATGACCTTATGATACACACTCTCTCTTAACAGACAAAAGGCACCATTCCAAGCGTCGAACGTAAGAAGAAATGGCAAGACTATGATGTTCCACAATTCCGAGATTACCTCATCTCCCGCACCAACGAGCTCTCGGAGGTATGGAAAGCTGAGAAGGCCGCGCGAGAAGAAGAGGCGAAGAAGCGGAAGAGTGAAGAGGTGGAGGTACTGTCTTCCGAAGGTGATGTGGACATTGTGGAAGATGTCTCAGGGGTCAAAGCGACGCCGGCGCCTAAACAGAAACGTCATGCTGCTAGGCTTCGGGGATGATACAGGTGTGATTTTTTTTGGGGCTCGACGGGTCTTTCATAATAACACTTTGCACTTGATACTAATCATTAACTGCAACCACGCACTTCTGCCACTCATTTTTACCCGTTGCATTTTCTTTGTGAGCACACTATAATCGATAACGTACTGCTTTAATGAAACTTGGTGTCCGAAGAAAATAATGTTTGTTTGCATGAAGGGGGGTAGTAGAGAATATTGGCCACCAAATGGTGTTCATGTTGCTCAATTAACCTGGCGGGTACGGTGAAACCAACAGACTTGTGAACGCAGAAGGGTGAACATACAATGGGACGCCAAGCACCAGAACACCAGTGAGATTCGACACAAGTATGTATGTGACCACTAGCTCCGGGTATGAAAGCAGGAACAAGACATTGGATGGGCTGGCAACGCAATAGCAACACAAACGCAGAACGGTAACGGGGAAAAAAACCGGTAAAGAATAAATTCAAATCCAATGGATCTCGTTGCCGCATGCAAGGCCCTTAACGCAGATGGAGTACGCAGAGGGTGTCGTCCACAGGGGCGTGACATGAAATGTGAATGTGACGAAGCGTATAGACGGTGCAACCAAACCAGTGAATCAACTAGATATAAGATAGATACAGTTCCATCCAGCGCGATGATGATTAAACGAGAGGACAGGACACTTGTCCAGGCGGGGGTCGTCCCCACGAAGTTGAAGGGTGACAGAATGGTGATCCATGCCAGTGGGAACACAATAGTGCATGTGGCGACGAGACCTGATGGGCATAAGGGGACCGGAGATGTTGTGTAACGCCTAGTAGCCGTGCAAGAAGCGAGTATAGTTAATATTAGAAGTGACGAAGCCGGTGTTTCTTGCCATGCCCCGGAGCATTTATTTGTACAATTTCTTCAAATGGCATGTGAATGGCTCCAAATGGTGTCGGCATGGGGTCAGGCACTGCAGCACGGCGTGCAACCGTGTTGGTGGGCGTGACGTGAGGAGATGAAGTAGTCAAGTGACCAGCTGCGGCCGTTGTCTGAGAGTTGGGACCAGTGGTTTCGTTCGCGCTGCCACCAACAGCAGTTGGCTGTTGGTGGGATGGAGAATTATGCGAGACATACCAACCGACTCCGCATCCCACTCCAATGCACTGTGAAGTACAAGATTGAGAACCCAGTGTGTAAGCTGATCCGGGAGTACCTACAATAAGGAGGACGATACCGACAAACCAGACCCAACGATACAAGCGGCTGGACCCATTCTGTGTCTTAGTCAACCAGGAACTAGGCGGGAAAAAAATCAACTCATGACGACTTTGGGAGTAATATACGTTATTGCCCTACCTCGGCTTCTTCTCTTCTTTGGCGACCATACTAAATCTCCTCCAGAAATCATCACCGCGTTCACCCCGCTTTGGCAAGAGGTTATCTTCGGAGTTGCCGCGCATGATGGCGTCTGAGGAGAACTTGACGTCGGGTGGTGCTGGGGACTTGAAGGGGCGAACAAATACGGGTGTGATGGGAGTCATTGGAGGTTGGAGGGGGTGGGGGGTGCTGGGCACAATTGGCCTGGTAGTTGGAGTCTGATAGATTGGCGGGGGCATGCGTGGTGCACCCAAATCTGCTTGCGGGCGGGTGACGCGAAGTGCGTGAGGGACCTGCCCCATCTGTGGCGGCTCTGGCTGTCGGACTTCGGGAGAGGCTGACGGTGAAGGACTTGGAATCTTGAGATTTGCGACGGGAGCAGGGTATCCAGGGCGAGGGGCTGCGAGTGGAATTGCCTGGGCTGGCTGAGGAGCAGTCGGGGTCATGAATGCGATGTGCTTCTGAACAGGGTAGTCGTCGTCGTCGTCGTCATTGTCATCATTCAAGCTGCCACTCAGGAGACCCAAGCCGACGGCTCCTAAGTCAGATTGACGGTTAGCGCCATTGTTGAGATATGTGTCGTACCTTTGAGAGTAGATACGTGAGAAAAAAGGTATTAGCAAGCGGGTTGATGTGGTGAACATACATGTTATAGGCTGAGGTTCTGGTGTTCGGATCTGGTTCTGCTGGTTTGCGAACTCTGCGCTTGGATGGGGGAGGTTGTTCGAACAGTGAATCTGGGTCGTCGGTCGCAAACGGTGGTTTTCCTGCCAAGGGGGGTCTGGTTGACATTCGAACGAGTGATAAATATCAAGCGAGTGGAAGCCCCGAGTTCTTCGAGGCAGCGAGTTTCGATTCTGAGCAGTTCTGGACGGCTCAGATAGAAGAAAAGAGCAAGGAAAAAGTCTTGAGGAACTGGAAAGCAAAGGGAAAGACTCAGACTTGTACTTATTATAACAGACACAACCACCGACTGACAACGACATTCCCGATCGTGGGACCGCGACGAGTATAATAGCAATTGATCAAATATCAGAAATCACTTCGGCTAACATATACACCTTGATACAAGCTACACCAGATATCACTGAATGTGACGCGACAGACATTGTGTCCATGCTTCAGACAGTAAGACATCACCATCGGATAAGAGCATTTCTTGGTCGAGCTCATCGTGCTTGACGTCGAAGAACTCCGACTGCGCTGTACAAATTGGGTTATCTTTATTCTGTCACGTGGAACTTTATTTGGCATTGTTGACGTTGAGAATTAAGAACGCGTCGCGAGCGCGCTCTTTCTCACCTCACGTACAGCAACGCCTCCCAACAACAGTGTCAATAATGGCTAAGCGGAAGGTTACCATCGACAGTGACGACGATACCCCGGAGTCTTCGCAAGCGTCCAAGCGCGCCAGAACAGTAGATAGCGAGGAGGACGTCCAGGCTACGCCCCCAAAACGCGAGAGGAAGCCTACTATTAATACCAAACAAAATGCCAGGGCCCGTGACGGCGATAGCGATGAGGATGGGGAAGGGGAAGAGGAGGAAGACTTGCATCACGATGATGAACGGAACGAAGAGGACGAGCAGAAATTCGAAGAGGATCACGGCGAGGCTATTCGCCGCAAGCTCGAACAACGACGTGACAACATTGGGGTAAGTGGCTCCATTTCTATTGATGATCATTTAATTTATACTTACTGCTAAAGGGAATTGCTGAACATGGCATCATAGAGTCCGTCGAGATGAAGCAGTTCATGTGCCATCCTCACTTGACTTTCACTTTCGGTCCCCAAATTAACTTCATAATCGGTAAGCACTCTCCCGCATCACATGTTGTCCCGACATTGATATATGGATCCAGGACACAACGGAAGTGAGTTTCATACGTTCGAAGACGTCTGCGAGAATGAGGGCGGATAAACTAACTTTGCCCCTATCAGGTGGTAAGAGTGCGGTCTTATCTGCCATCACGATTGCTCTTGGTGGCAAAGCCATCTCCACTGGTCGTGGAAATGGTCTCAAATCTTTCGTTCGAGAAGGTCAACAGTGAGTCGCCGTCCATTACAATTTTGCATCAATTTTCATGACAGCACCGGAACAGCAAGGCGGAGGTCACTATCGTACTCAAGAATCAGGGGGAGGAAGCTTACAAGCCTAAGGAGTATAGCAAGAGTATCGTCATCCGACGTACTTTCACCAGGGATGGTTCTTCTTCATGGAAAATCATGAGTAAGAATGGCACCCTGATCTCCACCAAGAGAGATGAACTCGCTGCTATATGTGACCACATGAACATTCAAGTTGATAATCCTATGAATGTCCTCACTCAAGGTTAGTCTTGAACACATACGACCTATCGGAGTATCCCTTAGGCTTCCTAGATGCTGCGCGTCAATTCCTGAGCGCTTCTCATCCATCCGACAAGTACAAGGTTTGTGTCTTGTGACTCCGTGCGTTTCCACAAAATCCGTAATATTCTTCACCAGTTCTTTCTTCGTGGTACGCAATTGAGCCAGCTCAGCGAAGAATATGACACCTGCCTGGACAACATCAATCAGACCAAGAAGGTCCTTCACCAGAAGAAACAGGTCATCCCTGATCTTCGGGCAACGTTCAAAGAAGCCAGCGCACGCTTCCAAGAGGCATCCAAGGCGCGCGAACAACGTTACAAAGCCGACGAACTCAAGAAAGAGCTTGCATGGGCTCATGTGGCTGCAAAACAAGAGGTACGTTGCCTCATTCGCTCCGCTAACACGGGCAGCTGATCTCGACTTTGATTGTGTAGGAAATGGAGACCAAGTTTGATGAGTTGGGCAAGGCACAGCGCCGTCTACCGAGGATTGAGGCCGAGCTCGAAACCGCCGAGGTGTGCCTGCTGCACTTCGCAAGCGAGGCATAAAGCTCACACGCCTTCATCTCCTTCTCAGTCCCAGTTTCGACTGGCCTCAGAAGAGGTCGAGCGTTATGAGAAGGAACATGCTGGGCTCGGTAATATCGACCATCTTAACGCCCAGCGCAACGAACTCCAGGAGAAAATGCGGGTTAATAGGAACCAGCTCAACGACTTCAGAGTGAGATATATTGTGGTGGCTTGATAGGTAACATCGTCTGAGAGCCAATTTTTTCCAGAATGACGAGAAAGCGATGAACTCCAGCTTGACCGCCCTGAACAGGTCTATCAAGGATTATGACACCCAAATTGCAGAAGAGGCTCGCCGTTTGGAGGCTCACACCCAGGCGAAGCGCGATGAGATTAACGGTCGTCTTGAAGCCGCCAAACAAGTTGTTGAAGAAGCAGACCGCCAGCATAAAGAATTCATCGAGCAGAAACGTACCAAGGTTAACGAACAAGACGAAATCAAGGGGAAAGGCCAGGCGGCCGAAAACCAGAAGAACCAGCTGCAAGAGCGCATCACCGAATGTCAGACCATGATCAATCGATGTAGAGAGCAAGAAAAGAACAGTCTCGCACCATATGGGCATGATATCAAGGGTGTCCTGCAAAGTATCGGCAAGATGCATTGGCATGGAGAGACACCCATCGGACCACTGGGAATGTATGTGAGACTGAAGGATCGGAAGTGGGCGCAGCTGTTGAGGGCGCAGCTCGGAAGCTTGATGACATCCTTTGCGTGTACGGACGCGAGAGATCGACAGCAATTGAAGCGAATCCTTGAGCAGTCGAAGAAGTACGTTCTTCTGCTTATAGCTCTCTGATGCATGATACTGATGCACTAGCCAGCTTCCATATCAATGTCATCATCTCAGAACGTGACTTATTCGACTATAGTGGTGGTGAGCCCCGCGGGGATGTGCTCACTGTTTTGCGCTCACTTGACGTAAGTGATATCTCTTGCGATACACTGGCATGCACATCAACCCCTCGCACTCTGCTAGGTCTCCGACCCATACGTGCTTCGAGTCTTGATTAACTCGGCGAATATCGAGCGGACGGTCCTTGCGTCTGACCGTAAAGTTGGTGATGACATCCTCAAAAGTCTCGGTGGTGGTGGAGTGGCATGGACCGCTGACCACATGCGAGTGACCAGATATGCGTATGTTCCAGCTTTGTTCAGGTGCTGTTTCACTGTATTTCTGATGCATTGTAGTGAGGGCGGTGGATCGTCCATCAATTTACCAAGGGTTAAAGCTAACGATCCGCGGAGCATGCTGTTCCCCTCGACTGACCTTGCCACTGCATCCGGGTGAGTATCGCTTTCAGTTCTGTCTCGTGTGTACCTCATTCAGAGCCTGACAGCGAATGGAAGGAGCGCTTACACAGTGCAGAGGCCGAGTACAAAGCAACCCAGGCTGAGTATAATCAGTACCGTCAAGCCTACGACAATCTATCCCGGGAGATCAATACGCTCACCGTAAGTTCTCGGATGCACCCCACCTTTACGGTAACATGACACCGCGTTGGTTAGGTACAGGAACGCAACGCATACGAGACTCTGCGATCTGCAAAGACCGCGCATACTCAACTCCAGGAAGAGGCTAATGAGGAAATGCCAGCCGGTATCTCTGGATTGCAGAACGCGAAAGACGTTCGTCTCTCCAACAGGTCTGAAGTAGTCGTTTGATGTTGACCAGGTTGCAATCCTACTACAGGAAGCCGAAGCTGAGAAAGCTTCTATTATGGAACAATTTACTGACTTGACTAAGCGCAAAACTACCATCAACGAACAGCAGAATGCGCTTCTGACTGAACTGAATGGTGTCAAGCAGCAAATTCAGAACTTTGAACAGCTTCGTGGTGCAATCATGGTAAGCACCAAACAGTCTGGTACTGGCCTTAGTTTGATAGGAGCTTTTGCACAGGCCAAAGTAGCGGACGCCGTCACAAATCGACTTGAGGCGCAGAAGAACCATCAGTTCTATCAGAGCAAGCTCGAGGTCGAGAGAAAGAAGGCCGCTGAAATTGAGGCTATTGCCAATACCCTACAGGAAGAGTTTACGAGCTGGACGGAGCGCGCGGAGGAGTACTGTCCCAGGGTCGAGGATCCTCGCAAAGTGGCTGAGTTACAGCGTCACCTGGAATCGGTTCAAGCAGCTTTGAATGAGCGTGAGCGCCGGTGGGTTCCGTCTCTGGGGTCACTCATACCATGCTGATTCAGTTCTACAGACATGGCGCGACTGTTGAGGAGATGACGATAGAGGTAAATAAAGCAAAGGCAGATTTGGACAATGTCGAGCGGGAGCTCCGTAGCCTGGCTGCCCTCAACAACGTAAATCGCCTGCAGGTTTTGGCAAGAGTGCTGCGTACTCACGATTTGTTCAGGCATTGAAGAAATCTCTTCTGGTTCGCCTGGATAGGTGGCACGAATTCCGTCGTCATATCGCCCTTCGCTGCAAGCTGGTGTTCCAGTACCATCTCTCTGAACGAGGTTACTACGGCAAAGTTCTATTCGATCATGTCAACCAAACCCTACAGCTCAAGGTTCAAACCGATGATCAGACGTTGACCCAAGGAAGGGACAAGGATCCCCGGTCCCTCAGTGGTGGAGAAAAGTCATTCTCGACTATATGTCTGCTTTTGTCCTTGTGGGACTCCATTGGCTGTCCTCTTCGTTGTCTCGGTAATTCGAATACCATTGGTTGTGCCCACTGTTACTGACAGACTTTAGATGAATTCGATGTCTTTATGGATGCTGTCAACCGGCGTATTAGCATGCGGATGATGGTGAGCATTATGTCGTCACCTTCTCTTTTATCTCACTAGTCTGGCAGATTGACACTGCCAATGCATCCGACAAGAAGCAGTACATCCTGATCACACCCCAAGATATGGGCAACGTCCAAGTTGGAAACACTGTCCGCGTTCATAGGATGAACGATCCGGAACGCGGACAGGGTACCTTGGCATTCAGTTAAAGTGCTGATTACACCGATTGGTATAGTCCCTTGCAAACTCTCAACTGGCACCTCCAGGCCTGTAACAAGTACATTATCCCCTCATATTTTCGCCGTACATTATACTTTATTTGTTTCCATGGCGCTTTACATTATATACAATCAACTCTCGTGCTACACTTCAAGCATTAGTAGATAATTGTGTGATTATGAATGAGCTAAGTCTTCCTGCTGGGCTTCAAGTGATGACCTTGACGTGGTTTCCCTATCACCCCTTTCGAAAATGCGTCTTTCCGCAAATCAACCCCTCTCATTGGCATCACCCACCCTTGGCGATCCAGTGTCTCTGCCTCTTTCCCTTCCCATGCCTTCACCGAACTGTTCTGTGCCTTGGCCGCGATGCTTACGTCCGGGCTGACCGTCGTGTCTCAGCTCTTTGCTGGACATCCCCTGTACAGGCACGCCCGAGCCCTGATACACATGACGGGACGTCGCACCAGGAAATGAGTTTTGTGCCATCAGGTGATCCGCCTCGTTATCTGCAGAGGCGTCTTTGTCGACGACGGTGTCGAGAAGGACAGGGCTGCCCTTCGGCTGACGACCTGTAGGGGTCGGTCGTTCGAAGACATCAGTGAGTAGCAATAAACACACCTTCTGGCCTGCCATCTACGATACCTTGGTTGGCCGCTGGCGCATGTTCCATGTAGTCAGTGCCGCGTAAGGGGTTGTTCCCTTCAAGGGAGTGATAGTGTGAGTGGGTGCTAGACATGACAGTGGTCGAGGTTTCAAATAAGAGGATACAGCTGCGAGCAAGTTGAAAGGCAGCTCTCTTATGCGTCTTCAGTGTCCCGTCTCAGACTTGGCTGGTGATGAAGTCATAGTGTGACGTAATCATTGATCACGAGACAAATTCGAACTCCGTAGCTTTGGCCAGATGGCACAAGGCAGAGCATCAGACCGTCATCTTGACCAAGTTGTCCTATCGAAGCGTGCACTGACGATTGAGAGGAAAAGCGCTCTATTGGTCTTGTGTCGATAGCATCACCGCGGTGTGGAGGAGAGATGAGTCGGGCACGATGGTCATGGAAAGTCGGTGGGAACATGGAAGGCAAAGGTTTGGAGGTGCGTAGGTGAGTGTTGGGTCCATTGGGTGCTGGAGTAGGCAAGGTGTCATGGCGAACAACAAAGAGGTGAGTACACTGGTTTACATATATCCTGATGGACTGTGGTGAGCCAAGCAAACGGTTCAATGTTGGAAAGAGTGTTCGGAAGATAATTCCAAGTTGGTGAAAAACACTTGGGATGATGGCGGGGGCAGAGATGTCGCCCCTTGTCCCTGGTTTTGGGCGCGTTCGAGTCAGGATACGTCATACCGCATGCAGGTGAGTAGGGTCGATACGATTGTGAAGTCCTGGCTGTTCGAGCTATGATCGATGATCAACACAATCCGCTGACTGCACGCCAGTCGGATTCACATACACTGCACCGGTAAAAATTTACATTCAAATGTATTTAACTCACTGTTAGTGTATGATAGTATGTTCTGTGGGTATGCTATGTTTGCGTTGCATTTTGCCACGTCTGTTCACACGCAGCGTTGGGGTATGGCAGGTATGCTCAGTCCACAAGGTTCTTCCCTTCATCTCTGAAGCGCTTGAGCTCGTTGCGCCAGGGCTCCCAAACCTCTCCATACTTCTTAAGAAGGCTGGCGAGTTCCTCTCTCTGCTCTCTCTGTTGCATGTAGCGATGAGTAAAGTGGGGTTTGGAGTGGCAAGAATCTGACTCACCAAATTCCACGGCTCCTCGCCGCCGTATACATCCGTGAATAGATCCCGGAGATCGCTACGCTTAAGAGTCTCCGCCCGCTTGAGTGCAGTCATGACATCATTCTTCAGCTTCGCCTTGAGTGCCACCTCCTCTTTCTCGTCCCACCAGCCTTTCGACTCCATGAACAGTCGGAAGCGTGTGATCGGGTTATCGATTTTCTTCCAATCCTCGACCTCTTGACGTCCGCGATACGCGAACGAGTCGTCGGACGTTGAGTGATGGCCAACGCGATATGTCATGGCTTCGACTAGCACAGCACGTCCGCTTTCGAGGCATCGTCTCCGTGCCTCTTTTACAGCGTTGAAGACTGCAAATATGTCATTTCCGTCAACTCTGACCGTTTCGACGCCATACCCCGGTCCACGAGCAGCTATCCCATCGCCATGATACTGCTCATGGGCAGGTGTTGAAATTGCGAAACCATTATTACGTGCCAAGAAGATGGTCGGACTCGGGATTGTCGAAGCAAGGAGCATCCCTGCGTGGAAGTCTCCTTCCGATGCAGCTCCTTCACCGAAGAATACACATGCAACATTTTTATTGCGTCGTGCCGGATCGCGCTTGAGTGCGAAACCTACACCCGCCGCTTGTGGTATCTGGGTTGCGAGTGGGGATGAGATGGTATGGAAGTGATGTTCAACAGAACCGAAATGCTGGAGTGACGATGTAAGCAAGAAGATAAGATGCAGAAACTCGGAGGACTGCATACCATAGGCATTTGGCGACCTTTACCGCTCTTGTCATCTTGGTTACCGAAGCATTGGGCCATCGCAGCGTCAATGCCAAAGCCTCTCCAGAGGAGGACTCCCATCTCGCGATACTGACCTGTCTCGCGTTGTCTTATCCATAAGTGTACAACATGAAAACGTGCGCACCTAGCACCCTGAAGTAATGTCAGCAAACTCTCGAACCTAATAAATATAAAAGTATTCACTCGTCATCATTTGCTAGCGCCGCCGCAGCACCAATGATAGTAGCTTCCTCTCCATACTGAGAGCGTGGTCAGGGGCACCTAGATAGGTAATGGGAGGAATTGTCTTACAGAAGTCATCTACGCATTATTTTAGTTTACAGGATCCAAGAGTACGATCGATGACGCACGTAAAATGATATTTTGCCCTGGCGTTGGACATTGTATAGGATATTGTCCATGGTGGGCAACAGTAGCATGTTTTCATATCTGTGCAGAGAGATTTAAGTATCCACGTCGAGGATGAAATCTCAATTAACCGAACATACAATGTTCGGGCGAACTCTTCACTAATCTGAGCACTTTCGATGAGCGAGACGCATTGGGGGTGGGCTGGTGACACGAACCTGGGGTACTTCTGCACCTTCAATAGGGATACCGACACCGTCAAGTACTCTGTACGTAGGTATCTGACCTGATTCTCCTGTCACGGAATTGAAGAACTGGAGCGTTGCCACCACTGGAGACCGCGAGGTGGGGAGGACGCCTTGGTTCTTGACAGGGAACTTGGGCGCCGAGGTGGCGAGGGCTCTTGCGCGCAATGGCGCAATGGCGCGGGTAAGGACGACTGGGGAAGACAGTGCTCTGAACATCTGGAGGACGGGTAAATGGATAAACGAGCTCAAGCTGACTTGACCACCTGCCGGAACTTGGACATTGTAAGACTCATGCTCCGGTGATCACGTTATTTCTATTTCGAGGACACTCGACGTCGCAAGAATTCAAACAATCAACTCTTTCAAAACAGCCACCAAGGTCAAAGTCTTTGGCGTTGTCTAAATGTTTCAAAGTCTGCGTGAGGAGGGCCGTGTTGGCTGTTCAAGTTGAATTCAGGGAGAAATGCATAGTTTTGAGTGACAATATTATTCCAATTCCTACACAACCTTGTTACCCATCGTGATCGCGACATGGAGTTCACTGTTCTTTTGGCAATTTCAGCGCCTCCTCTGCTGCCTTTCTCCGTCCTCCCAACAACAACGTTACATAGTCCGCCCCGCCCAAGACATGCTCTCCTTCTACACTCTTCGTTCCAGGTCTTGCCTTGACCTTTGATTTCAGGTCTGACCGTTTCTTCGCAGATTGAACAGAGGAAGAGGCATTCCCGACAGCAGCACTAGTTTTTGTCCTCGATTCTGGAACAGCAGGCCTCGATTGGGCATTTGACGATGAAGCCGTCTTTTTCTGTCGAGATCCAATTGGCCAAACTATGTCAGAATCGCAAACACTTTGGTCGAAGGTGCGGCATGGTACTCACTACTCGTTTATGGAATTTGGCGCTTCGACCCATCGCCAACTGACTCGATCAGGCTTTATGTTGTATCTACAGATTGATCACTACTTCACTCCTTGTTCAAGTTTTGGGAGAACATTTGCTTAGTCAGCCAGAGTTCTCTTGCAAGTCCAGACTGTTCCACGTTAAGGATATCTTAACTGCAAAGTAAAGTACAGCTTTGGCAAGAACGCAATCCAGAATGGATTATAACTCACAACCTTGCTACCCATTATCCTGGGCCGTCTTCCACCTCCGAGCCAGTACGATCGTGGTATTCTATCTTGGGCAAATCAAGGAGCGGACAGGCCTTCGTCAACGAGCAGTCATACTCAACAAAATTGGTCTACTTATGCTTGTGTTGATTATGTCTCCCTTGTAGTTTAACCTTCGATTCTACAGATGGTGCGTGTTCCATGAACCATTGCATCACCCCACAGACGCGCATCGAGATAGTGTCTCTTTGATGTAATTTACGTGTTTCAGACCAACAGTCCTCGTCGACACGCAGCTCTACTGAATGTGACACATCAAGTGGTCGCTGCACAGTCACTGATGGCGTCCGTAGCTGCGGCGACCATTAGCATGGTATGCACGTGGGTGCAACGCACCATTTCAAGATCCTTGCGGAGGTCAGGGTTGCGGCTCTCCAGAAGCAACCAATCTATCACCCGTGAACATCACTACTGTAGGTCGCACTGCGCTTCACTTACGTTACACCTTGACAATGCTCAGCGCTTTCGTCGCCTATGCATCCGCGACTGCTCTTGGTGGAGCGTGAGCTTTTCCACCCGCCTTTGAGAACGGCAAGAACGGCACTCAGGAGAGGGTTGGACCTTTCAGGAGAGCTAATCTAATATTCTTCAAGCTTGTCAGAGGTGCGTCTGCTCAGGCAGGTGCCCTTTTCCTTACGTTTGTTGCAACTTGAAATGAATGTGGGTGTGGCGACTCGAACGACCCGACCTCCGTTGGTCCTGATTGAATCCATGTAACTCGTGCGGGCGCCTTTTTGTTTGCGCAGGCGTTTCCTGCTAATTTGGTATGTAGATCGACCAATGGCCTCATAAACCCAGTCAGTATCTGTATGAATGTCGGTTTCGAATCTCACAGAGAAGAGCAAGACCAGATCCGAAAGGTGGTGCTGTACGTCCATACCTAGACAGGATACTATTCTGACCAAACAAGGGCTCACATGGTGTCCTCATGCTTCTAGTGGTGTGCGAGTGACCAGGAGGTTTCCAGCGAGGTTTGTTGTGGTCCCTTGTATGTCAGTGCCAGTATTTTTTTTGATCCAACAGAAGCAGCCACATGTGCGCCAGTCCCTACATCTACTAAACCCGATCATTCTGACTTCTATGTCATTGGCTCCCTGACGGGCTTAACAGAATCTCAAGCCGCTCCTTCATCCTTAACCACGATAGATGCCATTTGTGCATGATGAAAGCCCACTTCAGTGAGGTTAGTCGTGTAAGAAGTGAAGAAGAACTGACCCAGAAACAAAGGACTACGAAACTGGGATCTGTTAAACTCAACGTCGGGCGCGGGAATATGTAGAAATCGGAAGAAAGAGTCGTAACTCGGGACGATGCATTGCATCGGTTGGTGTTTTTCTTTTCTGAAAATCCCCCTTCCTTTTGTGAACCAAAGCAGACGCCAGGCCGCTGGGTAATCCGAACTCGGATTACTTGTCAGGGGTAAGATGCACCTCGCATTCGAGGGAGGAAGTTTTACGTTTCATCGGTGTCTCACGATAGAGTTGGTGGGGGGCAGTTTAAAAAAGTACCAGCTCTGACCGCGACCATGTCGCCGAAGGAGGCGCCGTTCTTCCATTAGCACAATGACCTGGACGGGCGTCGTGAGTCCTACCATCTCGAAGAGAGCGACGGAGTAACCCACGGACCTGCAGAGAATCTGCTACCAAACTAACAACCTGATTTGGCGGATGTCGAAGGAACTCCCAACGATGTACCACAAGATGCCGCCCCTGATGGGTTTTCGTAAGTCGTTGCTGCGAGATCCGTGCCTGTGAGATTTGTCTCGTGGAGCGGCTACAAGCCATGTCGGTCATCTGGCAGGACGCCATTGACCGATGGCGACCTGTCGGTCCGTCAGGGGTCAATTCAATGGAGGCGTACCGAGAGGCCATAACCGACTTACGACAACCATAATCCAAAACCTCGGATGCATCGAGAAGGGCAACGAAGAAAGGGCGGAATCAAATCGGCGGGTCATGTAAAAGGCAGGACGTGTTGCTTCGAGTGCTGAATCGATCAGACAATGTAGAACAGCTTGCTGGGCCACTGGATGACGTTCAAACACTGAATAGAGGTCACTGGTAGCGGAAGACCGAACGCCGAACGAGATCGTTTTGGTCCCTCAGCATCTATCCGATCCTCACGCGCACGAAGGAAGTTGTGAAGGGACGAGAGGAAGACGCGGGCTTTATAAAGGGTAGGATGTGGAGGCTGCCTTGCAGCCGAATCTTGCCTACATCTAGCAACGGCTGATTCCTTGCTTACAACAAGCATCGGCTGACCAGCTCCACCTCGACAACAGTCAGCCAACAAAGTGGGACGAGACATGGTGCTCGTTTTGAGCTTGTGATCCCAAGGGCTGGTTGACAACTGGGTGAACCAATCTCTTTCGGCGAAAACACTTGAATAACAAGGGCAGGAAATGCTGGGATTGGGCCTTCACTGGAGGTCGCTTTCGCCGTACTACTTAGTCAACAGAATCGAGCCTCAAATTCATCAACGATACTTACAAGAGCGAACCTCGTGTACGAGTAGCTCGCTCGGGCACCTAGTCGCAAGGGTCAGGTAGAGCTTTCAGTCAAGCTCAACACCCTCGTGTCCTGACATGTATGTATACTAGGAGGCCAATAAAATTCGGCGCGCGATTGGTATACATTTTGTAAACTTCAGCGAGGCTGGCAGGCAACGTTCTACCAACGCTTGGATTTGCACATCAGGCAGAGAACACTCGATATACTCACTGCCCAGCGTATATGTGCCCAGGCTTCGTACCCCTAGTTTGCGAGTTACCGTCAAGTACAGCGTGCTAGATCCACTACCCAGGATTCGGGTGCCTCACGACGGGTGGTCTGTTTCCAGGCTATCAGTAGGTCTGAACATGTCGAAGACCAATAACAGGAGCTGTTCCACAGGCGGAGGGGCTTGAAGGTGGCTGTCATAGTATGTACCCTACGGAGCACTAGACCCGAGCCAGAGAGTGCCGCAGGTTGTCATCATCTGATTCACGAGGTGTTGGATGCGTCCTCAGTATGTACGATGCGAGTCTAAACCATGTCTCCTTCAGTCACTGACTGTCTCGTACCAGGATGGTTGTTCAGAAACTTGTACATAAATAACTCCTTTTAATCCATAGTTCTGGCGCGCTCTAAACCAAGCTTGAGCGAATCTAATATCTCTAGATTCGCCTGCCTCTTCTCTTCGATCAGACCTCCCAAAGCCTCTTCCCACCATCTCTCGCCCTCTGGGACACCACGCCAACCGCCCATTAAAAAAGTCTGGAAATTCGACATATTGCCCACAGGAGCGACTCGGATAGCCTGTGACTTTACCCAATTAGGAGGGGGGTTAATATGCGAATACGAGGAGATGCCCGAGTCCGGGAAAGGTGGCTTAGTGAATCCCTCAGCACCAAGAACGACAGCAGGCGGGTTCGTGATCCGACCGTGTTTGAAGCAGACTTGGGAGACTGCAACACAGTGCAAGATAGCTCCGTCAGGTTCCAACACCGGGGCTCGCGGTCCTGTAACTATGGCGTTCACCGCTTTTTCAATGTCGCCGGTGCTATTCTGATGGACCGCATCGCTCGGGGTGGCAAGCGTACAGGTTTCTCGGCCTTTGGAGCTAAAGTTGGCGTTTCGGCCCTTAGGACGTGTAACGTACCGAGCGATGAGGTACAGCTGAGGGCAAGTGTCTGTAATTAACTCAAAGGGGACGAAGGTCGACTCATACCCATTTGTGGTCCCATGATCCAATCGTCAACTTGATTTCAAAGGTCGCAAGGGGCGGGATTTCGCGAATGAAGTGATAATGCGTTGCTGAAGGCGAGAGAAATCGCTGTTACTTGGAGAACAAGCTTGGTTTGAGCTGTATCTGCTTACCGCCAAGAGCCATTTGACCTCCACTGCGACCCCACGCCGGGAACAATTTAATGAGCGCCCTCAGGCGTGCTGAATCAAGTGCCTGGATACGAATCAAGAAGGTGTGAGCCTACCCTGGGGCCGGAGTCAGAGTCACGGGACTCGCCTTTGCGTAACTTGAGTTGCTGAGATGCATGCCGAACATGTCTGCATCATCGATACCTGGCCAGTATTTCGGTTTAAGTCCACAACTAAGTGGTGCAGTTCTGTGTAACTTCCGACGTACTTGCCCATCTTCTATATGTTGTGACTATCTCGAACGGATTAGCGCCGACAGGAGAGAGTCCTTCAGCCCATGCAGCGAGAATCCTGACTCGTTCGGCCTTGGGAGTGAATATGAGTCTTGAGCGAAGCACGTAGTATTCGATTCTGGTTGCTACGATTGGCCAGAAGACGCGAACTACAGAGAAACGCGTTTTCAGCAGAGGATGTGCCGAGAACAGGCAAGAACTCCACTTACCGTGCCAGACGAATGGTAGAGAGCCTGCGTTGGCTAGAAGTATGATATAGACGACGTATTTGAAAAGAGAGAAAAACTTAGAGCCAGGTGAACGGCTTATTAGGAGAGCCTGAAATTGTTTATATGACAGTCTGAAGTCTTGAACGCTGATGGGTATGGCTGGTATTGTGGGTATCTTCGCAAGCAAACTGGCGGTAACCCTGGGGGACATTATATAGTCGGTGGTGGTGGTGGTGGTGGTGGTGGTGGTGGTGGTATCTCTAATGTAGGTTTGAGTTGGGTATTCTCTCGCTCGTCAATGTTATTTTGTACTGTGAGCTGAGCCGATCTATCTCAGACTTTCATCACTTGTCATTATGAAACGCAGGCAACAAGGGAATACATTTTTCCCACGAATCAAGAATTAACCCAAAAGCTCGCTTCCGCTTTTCTCCTTGCCTTCAGCTCATTTTTTCAGTTCACGTCTACGATGTCTCTCCCTCAGCCAGTCCCCCCCTCATGGAAGGTACTTTAAGCTCTTACCTGCATTTGACATTTGTGCTCAGAACTGACTAGACAATTTTTTTGCTCACCAGGACCTCGGAAAGTCCTCTAACGACCTGCTGTCGAAAGACTACCCATTCTTTGGCACTTCCCTTGAAGTCAAGACCAAGACTCCCTCGAACGTTGCTTTCAAGGTCGCTGGCCTTCGTGACTCCAAGTCCCAGACTATTACTGGTGACATCGAGGCCAAGTACGCCGACTACAAGAACGGCCTCGTCTTCACTGAGACCTGGACAACCTCCAACGTTCTCAAGTCTCAAATCGAGCTTGAGAACTATCTTGCTAAAGGCTTGAAGCTTGATATCAACACCTCGCTGATACCTGACAAGGGCTCAAAGTCCGCTCTCTTGAACGTTGCCTACAAGCAATCTGGTGTTCACACCCGTGGCGCTCTCGACGTGTTCAAGGTTCAGTTCCTCTCAGAATCAGCTCTTGTGTCTATCTGACTTCGTATTTAGGGCCCTACATTCACCGCTGACACCGTCTTTGGCCGGGATGGCTTCCTCTTTGGTGCCGAGACCGCTTACAACGTCACTGAGGGAAAGATCGCCCGTTATGCTGCTGCTGTCGGTTACAACGCCCCAGAGTACGCTGTCACCCTTCATGGTCTTAACAACCTCAACACCTTCTCCGCGAGCTACTACCACCGGGTGAGCCCCGACGTCGAGGCTGGTGCCAAGGCTGTTTACGATACCAAGTCGACAACCTCGGGTGTTGCTCTTGAAGTTGGTGCTAAAGCGTAAGTCAAACCTCTGCACCCTCTAATTCAGTTAACAAATGGGTCTCATCAGTTACCTCGATTCCGCTGCATTCGTGAAAGCTAAAATCAACAACTCTGGTGTCCTTGCCCTTGGTACGTCATCGTCGTCGCCGAAACACGCTTGTTGCTAAAGAGGATTACAGGCTACACCCAGACTCTTCGTCCCGGCGTCAAGGCTTCCTTTGGTCTTGCTCTTGACACCCAACGGCTAAACGACGTTGCTCCTGCTGGCCCTGCCCACAAGGTCGGCGCCTCTATCACCTTCGACGCTTAAAATATTTCCTAGTGATAATTACTGGATGTGTCTCTTCACGCTCGCGCAATCAAAACTCATGAAATATATTTTTTCCGTGAGACCATACATTACTCATTTCCGACGTGCCCTTGCCTCCAGCAACAAATTTTGTCTTTCAGTCCTATTGGCCACCTCGGACAAATGGTTTGAAGGTGGCAGATTCTCTTGAATGATATGATATCTTGAACTCCGGTGTCCACTACTGTCAGTCGGGCTGGTCAAGTGTGGCGGTGAGTAGAATACAGACATCTCCACAGTAAATGACCGACAGTATTTCAGTCGATTGTCCTTGCCCAGGTTGAAGAAATGCAAAGACGGAGTGTGTCACTATTTGAAGTCCAGGCTTAAGTAACAACCATCACAAGTTTTACCCTCCACCATGTTGCTATAAGTGACCTACGAATGTTCAAGTTGAGGAATTGTATACTTGTCAAGTAAGCAGACGAAGCTCCCTCGACAACAGGGTGACTTCACATTTGCTCAGTGACACATGACTCTCGCAGCTATTCCATGGATATCAGCCATGTTGCTCATTGATAGTCGGGGTTCCTAAGTCGTATCTGGCGACATGCCTCAACGACGACCATTGCACACGTTGCCTTCATGAGCGGTTTATCTCACCAGTGCGCCAAAAGCCCATTTGTTCGGATATTTGCATTCCTGCCGCCCTACTTGTCATGCGGACGCATACGCTCTGGTTCTAGTCCTTCGCGGAGTCTGCAAATTCTTGTCGTTAGTTCCTGCAACAATAACCAGATCCGAAGTGAGTGCTCCCACTGGCATGATCCCACGGTGAACATGCGGAGCTTCGAGTTGACCTACAGCAGCGAGGAAAGTCCACATTACTGATGTCCGGGCTAGATGATGACACTGGGCTTCCTAGCCCGATGGTGTGCACGAGGTGTTGGTGGCCCGCCAGTGGCAGTTTAGGGGTAGTTATCCTGGGTGACTGTATTTTCCGCTCGTCCAAGACGCAGTGCAGAGCAATGAGTCTCCTTTTGCCCTGTATTCTGATCAATTCTGGACAGAGAGTCTAGATCTGACCGCATAGAAGCATTTTGAGCAATACCGCCACGAAAGTCAAGTAACCCACCGGTAACGGGACGGTCATTGGGCTTATAGCGCTCGCGCTTTCGTTTTTGGTTGACCGAATACGAGCGGAGGTTGACTCAGAGGCAAAACATCTTCCTTTGGCGAAGAATTTCCTCGTTCGAGTCGGTGGCAGGCATGTATAGGATAGCGAGCAGGCCACTAGTTGCCATGCAGGCCAAATCACGTCATGCCACTATCTGCAGAACGTATTTATCAAATAATGGGTGTGTCTTAGCCCAGATGGTAAAGCTCTTGTTGTCACGCGTGTTGATGGTACTATTGCCACTGGCTTCATTGCATGGCTGGGTCATATCAGGTCTCGCATCAGAGGGTTGAGGGATTCATGTCGCAAAATGCCATTGGATCGGTTACCGGGCACAAAGATGCAAAGACGGTTGCAACATTCTTCTTCTGAAGGTGGAATGGTGAAGTTGTGAGGTGTATATACTCACGAATACGAGGTTACAGAAACGTTATGCAATCACTGGGGTGAAGTACTATACAACAAAATCAGCGAGTGGATGATGCAGCTTTGGCATAAACTGTGACCAGATGAAATTAGCACGTGGGAGTGAATTCATGTGAAGTCGACGAACCGGCATTGTATTCAATCTCAGTAGGATCAGTTCCCTGGATTTCTAGTTGGATGCCGTCTAGCCTTCTCTTTAGGCCCTCCCGTGAAGACGCGAACACCATCTTGTGCTTGACTTTGGCCGTGTCAGGAGACCTGATGATGTCGTTATACCGTGATACGGCATCGGTGACATCGATTAATACTGGTCGTTAGCGTCACCATAAAAGGGGTGCCACTCACCAAGAGACGAAGCAGATCTTGTTCCTCTTTGCCCCGTCCTTCTCAAATTCGAAATCATAGACGGCCCATCTGCACTCGTTCTCAGGCAAGTCGTTCAAAAAGTCATCGTAATCCGATGAGTTGGAGGTCTTCTCAACGATGATCTCCGAGTTGTCGTGGTTGAGAGTGTAAACGATGTATTTGAGCTTCCTTCCCAACTTGAGCTCCCGGAAGGCCGAGAGGCAAGTGTCTGCCACAGGAACACCGGATGCCTACACCATGTTCAGAGGCTTTTGTCGTTGTCACATTCAGTGACGTTGAGCTTACCATGATAAAAACTGATCAAGAGGCTTGTGGTTGTATGATACCAATCGCAAAATCAAGATAGAATAGCAGTGTACTCAAAAAGGAAATCACCCAAAGCTCCGACCTAAATACCAACGGGCCGAACAGCCACACGACTGCGGCTGCGGCTGTGGGTCCGCTATCTGCAGTCGACATCATGGGACTGGCTTGACGCGTACAATCATAGCAGGTGTTCTGTCCTATAGCTTGTGCACGGTGCTGTGCTATACGAATACATCGTGAAGCCAAGTCTCGTAGTCATACTGTGGCTCTTCGACTTCATTCTCCGACGACGAAGGTAATACCTCCCGTAAGTAATCAATAGCACTGACGGGGAGCTGAGCAAGCCTCATATCGAGCTCAGTGACAAATGGCTGTGGGATGGTGTGAAGCTATCGGGGACGGTCATTGAAATGAGCAACACGGACCTTATCCCCTGCAATCCCACGGAAAGATTCTCGCAGCTGCTCAGGTGAAGTCTGGTCCTCAGTAATATCCACCTATATTAATCATCGGTAAGCGTACGAACTGCGCAGGCATTGCGGGCGCGTACCAAGAGATTGATGAATGCCTCAAAAGTCACTGCGCCGTAGTCTTGAACAAGCTGATCATGGATATAGTCCAAATCCTCGTCCTGCTTCGTTCTCCAGAACCTCAGAAACCGCAAAGGAAGCTCTACGCACCGAGTATATAATCCCAAGACTTGCTAGGGCTGCACTGAATTCTGACAGGACGAGTGTGTTGGTCTCATCTCGATCAAAGTATCGAAATGTGCTTTCGAACTGCTCGAGTTGTGCTGGTGTCAAGTTGGTCATATTCCTCGACACGATCTGGTATCCGTCAGCGCATTTCACGGGATTGGATAAGCACGCACTTGATTATCAATGAAAGAGATCTTCTTCGCGATAGCTTGTGTGACAAGTTCAAGTTCAAAGTCAAGATCTTGACAAGTGAACACGGTGTAGTCGTTTTCCTCAACGTTAGCAGCAATACAATCGTTCTCGGCCTTCGCCACACGAGCCAGGGCGTCAGCCAGGCCAGGCACTCGCACCTGTATCTGACGGACTTGCTCTTGTTGCTCCTACAAGGGGATAAACATGTTTGTCTCAATTCAAGCACAAAAAAATGCAAAATGGGAGACCTCTAACGGGCCCTCGACTGTGGAAAGATCAAGTGAGACGCCGTGTAGACGTTGCGAAAAGTCGTTGGCAAGGTCCGCAAACTGTTTTCGAAGCGACTCCTTGATCCTATGAAAAGATGAGATTCGGCAGAGCAAGAGCAAGAGCTGTACTCACTGCCGTATCTGTGCGTTGATCGATCGAGAACGTTTTGCCTCCGAGTTCAGCAACTCATTCCAAGCATGGTCGATGTCCTGATGATGAATAGTGAGCGCGGGATGACCTGACAACGTCATCTCTGCCAACCGAAGGTGCCAGCCCAACAGGAGGGAGGTACTCCCTCAAACCATATGTCCGAAGTTTCGTTTGGATATTTCCAAAAAGGGTCGCGACGTCTTGTCGCTCTGTGACCCAAGTTCGCTTCCTCATATGCTTGTATGTAGTAAAAGCTGCGGACTGCTCCTTTGCGTCAGTGTAGGTGCCAGTGAATCTGCTTGCGGCCCACTGTTCTTGGACTTCGGCTAGTGCGTGAAGCAGCTACGAGGAATACAGTTGTCAGAGCGGAGCAAGAGGAATCGACGAACATGACGAACATTACGGGCCCTTCGCTCGTAATCATTCTTGCTTGTCCACACCGACTGCATAAGCTCCGCAAATTTCTCAACCCGACGGGAGACAGTTTCTGCCTGATCTGTATGGGCAGTTCGCAACTAGCACCTCGCAATCGCCGATCGAGTATGAGTAGACTAACCCATCGTGGAGAAGGCATGGAAGAAACTAGCGATATAAGTCATAACACTCCGTTCATCCGGGCGGTCCGAATCGCACAGATCTTCGACTTCGAGCAGTTGCTAGGAAGGGTGCCTCAGAAATCAATGGCAGTTGTGCATGAGGTGACGCTTACAGGAATTCCGAGATGATCAGCGGCGATCTGGAATGCTAGGCGCGTATTTCCGTGTCGATCTGACTGAACTAATTTCACTCTCTGGAAATGAGAGGAATAGAGGCCAGTTACCTTGTCCAGATTGTCATAGTCCAAAAGGTCTGGGCGGTGGCAATGAATAAGGGCGCATCTGGGAATGGTGAGCTGGAAATCCGCACCAAGGGGTTCTGTGGCTTACAGAGCGAGTCCATCGGACCAGCTAACGGAAAAATCTTGGACATCTACCTCTTTGTACGGTGCAGTTTTGCGCTGGCACCAAAGGAGTAGGCCCTCTTTAGCTGAGAGACCCTCCTCGCTGTGGGGTGATAATCAGATACGCGCCACACCCAAGCGTCTCTCCGGGACACTCACCTGATGTCTGCGATAGTGAAACGTAGGACCAAGGTCCATATCATGCCGAGGATAAGCTTCAGGTTACCATCCATGATGTCTGCATTCGGTCTTTATGAGGAGAGAAGACACACTATCTACTGTTGTCTGACAGCACCTTCCGGACCAATGTTAGTCAGTTTGATGCCCCTCTGCCTAATGAATTCCAAGGCTTTGTTCACATTCTCAGCCTTCTGAACGCGCATTCTGGGGTTCTTATTGTATCTCCCGAGCGAGGTATCTCCTGAAATCAACTTGAGCTTGGATGGACAGGGGATGGATAACAATTACCCATAATCTCCTGTTGCGAGACGATGTCATGAGAATCAACGAGGCTGTAATCCACGGGTTGAACGGACCATTAGTTGGATCAACCGCACTCCATCGGAGAGATCGTGGAGAAGGGAGTGCATTGGAGGGTATCCATTAGCCTCCAATTTGGTGTTAAGCCTGAATATCGAGCAGGAGATGTAGGCAAATGACCGGAGGATTGGAATCAAACGCACCATTTGCAGAATGTTCTCTCTTGGGTTGAGTCCATAGCGGGCATGCCAATGTTTCCTTGATGTATTAGCGACTCTGCACCTCTACCGCGGGGATGGGGCCCGTCAACGCGTCTTAGCAAGTCTGGAGTGAGCAATCTCGCGATGGAAAAGGTGCTCAGTAAAAACCAGGTTGAAGGACTCGAACACAGCAGACTGGGAGGAGAAACTAGAGGATCGGGTATCGGCGACGCGCCGTGGAACGCGATGATTATTATTTACTTATGGACTGAGGACTCGCCTCACGCGTCTTCACCTCTGTCCACCAACATCCTATACTTGATTCCTATCCATTCATGTCGGCAACCCAATTCGACAGAATATATCATGGTCTAGCGCCAGAAGTCGGCAGTGAGTACAAACCATCCTCATTCGGCCCTCTCAGTCCCCGTGAATCCAAATGTCTACACAGAATTGCGAGTCGCGACCAGCGGCATGGCCTGGAAGGGCGAAGAAAACGAAGCTGTGACAGCTATACCTGCAGATGAAATTAAATGGGCACAATGGATCCGAGTCGCAAGGAATTTCCAGCTCAGAGTGGGGTTGAAGGACAGGCGGAGAGAAACGTTCGACGGCTTCCTGCGGGAGGTGCGCAAAAAGTGGCGGCATTCGCAAGGGCAGAAACTGATTAACAGCACAACTCCAGGACCACGACAAACTTGCCAGTTTGCTTAAGCAGCACTTTGGCGTGACGTTGGAGGTCAAAGATGTAACATTCAAAGGGTGGAATTGGGGAGTTACCGATATTCAAGGTGTGTTCAGAGAGCTGAAATGAAAATGACCAGTTGTCGCTCACTCCTGTTCAGGCCAAGATCTGGCTTTCTTGGTATCCAATAAGACGGCATTCGAACTACCTCTAAAGCAAGTCGCCAACTCCAACATCGCTGGCAGAACAGAGGTGTCTCTTGAGTTTGTGCCTTCAGGATCAGGCGGTAAAAAGGCCTCACGAAATGCACCTGACGAGATGGTCGAGATCCGCTTCTACGTCCCTGGTACACACACGAAATTACGCGGCTCAGACGCGGGCTCGCAAAAGTCTGATGCTGAGGATGAGGACGGTGAGGAAGTAAGCGCCGCTCAAGCCTTCCACGATGCTATCAAGGACAAGGCCGAAATTGGACAAGTATCTGGCGACCTCGTCCTGAGTTTCGAGGAGGTTCTTGTGCTGACTCCCCGTGGGCGTTATGATGTGGACATGTTTCTCGACTTCCTGCGGCTCCGTGGCAAGACTTACGACTACAAAATCCTCTACTCGAGCATCTCGAGACTGTTTTTGCTCCCTAAGGACGACCAACATGTTCTGTTCATTGTGAGTATATCTCCTCTTCCTGCCCTATAAGTAACGTTCAAACCACGAGGTAGCTCGGCCTTAGCACACCCATAAGACAAGGTCAGACCAGATACCAGTACTTGGTCATGCAGTTCGCACGAGAAGAAGAGACGACTGCTGAGCTTAACATGATAGAGTACGTTCACCCCAGCATGTCCACCTTGTGTCTTTGCTAATATCCTCTCGAACTAGAGAGGAGATAGCAAAATACGATAGATTGAAAAAGAACTACGAGGATCCTACGTTCGAAGTCGTGTCAGGGGTTTTCCGTGCGCTTTCGAAGAAAAAGATTATTGGCTCAGGCACCTTCCAAAGGTTACTTTGTCTCTATCTTGACTTGCGCTTTTCTGATGCTCAACTACATGAATCGCAGCCGCGATGGTCATCCAGGTATTAAAGCTAACCTCAAAGCCGTGCAGGGCGACCTCTTCATGCTCGAAAAATACATCTTTTTCGTTTCCAAACAACCCACGCTTATTGAACTTTCTGACATTCACCAATGTGTCTTCTCTCGTGTGGGTGCAAGTATGGGAGCGAGCGCTGCGCGCACCTTTGATCTCAAGATCGTCACCAAGAGCGGGCCAGAGTACACCTTTACTTCAATCAATAAAGAGGAGCACGAGCCGGTGGAGATGTACCTCAAAGACAAGAAAGTAAAGATCAAGAACGAGATGGTGGCAGATGTGGATATGATCCTTGCTGCCGGTGGTGGCGACTCGGACGAGGAGATGCAGAGCGTTGCAAGCAGTGGTGACGAGCAGCCAAAACCTAGACTTGGTGGAGATGACGATGACAGTGAAGAGGGTTGGTTGATCATTTCTCGGTTTCTATAACCCCGTGCTAACGAAGTCCTTTTAGATGAAGACTTCCAAGCCTCGTCGAGTGACGCTGGCTCGCCTACTGAGAGCGACTCTGAATCTGGAGAGGGCGTCACTGCTTCTGACGCTAGTGGCGACCGCGAGCTCGCGAAAGCTGCTAAAGGAGGGAAGAAAAAGCTCAGCAAGAAGAAAGCCAAGGCTGAAGCAGACGGTAGCGATGCAGAGGAAGACGAGCCGAAGAAAAAACCCGCTGCGAAGCCCAAACCGAAGCCCAAACCCAAGAAAAAAGACAACGATGCCATGGACATCGACGACGATGAAAAGCCGAAGCCGAAACCAAAGCCGAAACCTAAGGCTAAAGCCAAAGAAGGTGAAGGGGACGGGCCAGCCAAAAAGAAACAGAAAACTTCATCTTGAGTTTTATGCGCTGCAATCTGCCCAGTTCGCTCTCAGCTTGTGTTGCATAGATCATTGTCTTCCATCCATAATATTTGTATAGTACGTACATTCACTGAACTGACACAGTATACAAGCAGGGCATGCAATTAAGTCCAGGCGAACATAACACAGGGACAATGGTGGTCATGACTGTCGAATAGTGGAGGTTTTCGAGTAGAGACGTGTCATGGTTGTGCATCCCCCTTCCGTTTGGCCAGGAGAGATCCAGGCTCGAAAGTAATGTTGGTGATTGGTGATTGACTGAAAGGCGGCGGTACACTTATTAAAGGTTGTGGGAGACGACCGGATACAGACTGTTTCCTGGTTTGGGAACGGGCAAGAGGTTTTGCTTGAGAGAGTAGATCCCCTGTTTTTGCAAATAACACATGGCGCTCCTGGTAGAGAACGTACGACTGAAAGAATTAAACGTTTTGTGCATCCAAGAAATTCAGCCAATTCACTTACACGAGCAACTAGTATAGCTTCCATCCACCTTTCGCCATCTTTCTGGTTGCACGAGAACACATGGAGATAATCGGCAGCGTTTTCGAATAATGAAAGATGGTCAGCGGACTTAACGGCAAACACAAAAGCCTTTGGCGACTTGTGTCCCCGAGTAACGTAGTAGGCGTCAAAATTTGATAGAGAGCATAAAAAAACCTCGTCCTTTCCCTGATGAAATGACGACACTTTGATGAGCAAAGGATCGTTTTCAGCTTGACTGGATGAAAACATTACAGTGTTGCGCTTCGATAACCACAAGCCGTGTTCTCGAAGCTCCATCCAGCGCTTACTCCATTTCCCTCGTTTGCTCTCCCATTCAACCCAGCCTCTATAGGTAGGCGAGCTTGTAGGTACAGCCTGGGTTAATTGATAAGTCAGGTAAGGTATATTGGCGCTACGGACGGAAATGGCTCACAGATCGACTTAATATTCGCGCCAGAGGTGTAGATTTAATTACGAAAGCATTCAATAGCTGGTCCTTGTTCCACGAGGCTGACACGTCAATTAGAAGTTCATAGTCTCGTATGGGCCGTTCTGAGAGCAAAGAAAATTGCTCAATATTACGGACGCTAGCCGAATAGCTATGCTCTTACCCATGCCGTAGTCTTGAGCCAGCTCAAAAAGCATCCACGACCCGGATTTATCCAGAACGCCTTGACTCGCCAGGACGTCGATCACGTCGCCAGCATTTGTAGCAGGTGTGATCTCTACCATGTTGAACCGCTGCATGTCACCAATAAAGATCCTTTGTTGCACCACGGGTACCCTGGACACAGGTTGTTGAGGAAGTCCCGGCATGACTTCGTGAGTCGGGAGGGGAGGCACCAGAGGTCGTTGTACGACTCGTACCGCAACATCGCTTTCTCTGTCCAGAGATGGCCGAAAAGTATGGATTGGTGGCCTTCGGCCGTCCTCGCTGACACGACCCGATTTAGGGAGTTGTTCACACCCAGTGGAGGCGCCATCGCCTACGTTCCTAGCGGAATGATTTGAGTCAGCAGCAGTTACACTGCGACGGAGGCGTTGAGCCGGTGTTGCCTCGCTAGCAATCCTCCGTGATTCTGCGTAACGCCCTTCAGTTCGGTGGAACGAACGCATGGACCTCAAGGGCCGGTCTTGTGGTGAAACTTCGGGCGCTCGAGATGGCATTTGTTGCATATAAGCTGCTTGGTCCATGTATCTCCCCCGAGATGAACTTCTTGAGACGCCGCCGGAATAACCTGCCGCCCGTGCAGAGAAAAAGGCGGAGGCATCGTAACTCGGAGGAGCTGTAGGGGGTGGTGTGTGTGAGGACGCCTGGAGATTCATGAGCTTTCTGGTCAAGTCTTCAGCTGGGAAGGCGTCGATGGGGGCATGTCTGGCACGGCTTTGTTCTCGTCTATGCGAGCCCAAAACAGGTCCTGGGGCAGCAGATATGGAGCGATGTCGAGATGTGTGAGTCGCTCGCTGGACTGGTGTGGATATCGGTTCCATCGGAAGAGGAGGCAAAGGGGGTGGTGCAGTCGTCCGAGTGCTCTTTGCGCGCTCTAGTCTGCGCTGCTGCCTTTCGTCACGTAGTTGTTTCCGGATTGACTTTTGAGCAGTCAATGCGGTCGGCACTCGCTGAGCTAACGGGATATCATCATCTGAGCCACCAGCAGCCTCGGAATGGCGGGACTGAGTACGAGATTGTGCGCGCGATGGCGGGCCGTTGGACATCCCGTCGATGCTATAATAGACCGTGTTACCGTCCGCGTCGTCCGAGGATGATGTGTAGTCTGAGGTGCTCAGGACAGATGAGCGTGATTTAGATCTACGGCCCTTATCCCCATCATTGTTGTCACCGCCCGCGCCATCGCCGTATCCCCCCAAAGAATGGCTACCCGACTGACCTCCATCGCACCTGCTCTCACCTCTCTCCCGCCCTCTATGCTCCTCTTCCCGGGAACTCTGTCTTTCGGGCATACCTCGGCGTCCACGCCACTCGCTCCCCTCTAACGGCGGTTCCTGATTGGACGAAGATATCGAGCAACAGTCGGTCTGAGCGTGTTCACGGAGAACACTGCACATGATATCAGTAGACGTCTGAGACCCTAAGTCTGCGTCTGGAGCGTGAACAGATGGTGTAGTGCCCACGTCAGGAGAACGTGACCTTTGTCTCGTTTTCTGACTAGTCGTGGGATTTGCGTCTGGTTCGAAATCGGACAGATCGGAGCGTGACTGTGTATAATAGTCGAAATCTGAATGATAACTCAATGGATCATCGTCTTCAGTGGGGTCGTTGCCAGCGTGGTGGGGATCAACCAAACTGCTCGTATCCTGGGTGTAGTTGTTTGTATGGTTATTTCGGTCCATCCAAGTTTCCCGCCAGGGGGACGATGCTATCGATGATGAGCGTGAGAGAGCGGACGAAGAGGGCCCAGAGGTAGTGTATGAAAGTGAGGGCAGAGAGTCAATGTCGGCATCATCCGCCGACAATGAGCGTGGGGAAGATGTTTTGCCCGCAGCAACTGTATGACAATGCCCTATAAGGTGATCGGGAGAAGTAGACCTAGCTTCACAAGACGACACGAAGTCATTTGAAGTGTGCCTTTGATAGAGAGTAGTGTCTTCGATTCGTGCTATATATGTGTGTCCCTGTGATTGTGTCCCGGGAACCGCAGTCCGGCTCTGGAGCTGGGATCGACTAGCACTCGACGGCGCACCCCGCGTGGAAAGGCTAAATTCGGCGCTGACGTCCATGTTCCAAGGTTCGTGGGGCAAACGCGCGCCGGGTGTCCCTTTTCGAACCTGTCGTTGCACAGTTCAGTCTTGATATTATTTTGATGCAAAGTTTAGTAGAAGTACCTTTCTGGGAATGGTGACGTTCATTTGGGCGAGAGTATGCAATGAAGGCAGGGAAGGGCGCGAAACAAATGCAGGCTTAGTACGTGCGGGACGAGTTTGACCGTGACCAGACGATCTAGGGCGTGCAACCGTTGCTCGTGGTGAGACGACGACGGTTGATGTTCGGGGTGTTTCCGAGAGTGTAGGGTATTCAAATGAGTTTGGAAACCCAGCAAGGACCGGAATGTTGCTCGAGGTCAGATTAGCGAATGGGTCATCATCCAGTAGTGATGGCGCAGGTATCGCAGGGAACTGTTGACTCTCTTTTGTTGTTGTCGTGATATGGGTGAGTGTAGAGCGAACGAGTGAGTGAGTAGAAAAACTCAAAGGTGGAGATGAATCTGTTGCTGATGAAGAAGGCTGAAGAAATGAGGGTGTGAATAAAGATTGGAGCGATGGCTTTTTTGGTAACTTGACAGAGTAGAGCAACTTGCCCGTCTTATTCGAAGAAGACGACGACGACGACGACGACGAAATTTGCCTATTAACCTTGAGCAAAGGCGGGGCGAAAGACTGCTCCATTCTCAAGCAAATAAAACCAAGGGAGAGCGTGAGGGGTTCTGGTATCTATGAGAAAGCATGGAGCACTCTTATGTCACTGAGGCCTGCCGCCATCAGTCATACAATGTACGGTAACCAAAGACAACACGTGACCGACCCCTCAGCAGAACACCCAAGTCTGTTTGCATGAACATGCCCTAGGCAGTTGGAGGTAGAGGACAATTATCGGTCGGACTGACCTGGTATACTCTGCAAGGATCATTGATAGCAAAGACTGTGATATCGGTCACCAGAATTAGCGACGAAACAAGAACGATCGACACTTGCTCCAGGCGTATCCTCATTCATAGTGGTGGTTATTCACAGGGATGTTGATTCGGTGGGAGTCTTTCCATGCAGTGGGTGACGTGTGGTTGGAAAGATGGTCGAGGACATGTTTTCGCGGTGGATGATCATGATGCTGATGGAAGAGGAATGGCCGGGGGATATACTACTGAAATGTGTGCTTAGCATATGACTATTAACACGGTGTTACTACCAACGATTGCAATACCACGACGCAACAACTTACTCGTTCGTACTATAGTAATCTACAGGTCGTCCTTTTCTTTTTGGCATTCATATACTAGTGCCAGCTGGCAGCAGCCTTACTCCAAGTCACTCCCTTGTATCCACGCCTTAGTCTTGTTGTGGTCACCCTCATGCCCCGCAATTTGCCTGGTATGTATTGGGATGAGCAGAGGCAACGCTACTTCCCGCTTGCCTCTTCACCTGCTAACACTATGAGCAAGTACTTTCATTCGGGTGCCAGTGCACCACTGATGCATGGTAGACGTACAGTTGCGTCAGACCAACAACAGAAACAGGTCCCCACAAGCACAAGGTGGCCCAAAACCATCGCACCGCACCATGCGCTCGTAGACCTGCGCTCGTCAGTCCGCACAGCACAGCAGGACAGACTAATACAGTAGGTTTCACCTTCATGCTATCTGCACTGGGTCCCTAAATATATAAAATAGCCAAATACAATCCTCCCAGATTGCCCTGACCGACAAGGTGACACGATCAGTCATTCCTTCGTTACTATCCCGAGGACTCGTCACCGCCTTCCAGGTGCGCTCTGACGTCCTGAGCGCGTGTTTGAAAAGTCACATACTTGATGAGAACAGACCGTCTGTCACGACGGCCGCGTATGGAGTTTCGCCGGGGACTCGTTGGGTTGGTTCTACTCGTCCATTGTCGACAAGGACCATGAAGCCATGGGGTGGCACACCTCCCACGAATGGCAGCCCGAATTCAACCTCTCTTCCGAAGCGCGTCAAATTTCAACTTCCTAAACGGATTGTGTGCTCACTGCTCAGCATCACCGCAGGTATCTTCCATCTGTGTATCCGGCTCCAGATGCATGTTAGTGATTCATCCCCCGACATCATTCTTGAGCTGACGTGTGATGATGGTCCAGTGCTACCGCTTTTGGTCCAGACTGCAGAATATTGCATTTACCGCTAGATTCCGTTACAGAAGAGTGAGCCTCAAATCTGTTCCTTGCCGGAGCGGTTGCATTCATCGTTTTCTGAGCCCAGCATTCGTGTCTCGAGGATCGACAGTCGCATAGTGCACGACGTTTGGACAGCGGATCTTCAGGGGTCTCGTCTTGTCCTAGGTATCCCAGTTCTCGAGTTCTTGTTTTGTTTTACTGATACTATATCCAGGGGCTAACAAACAGGCCGTGGTCATTGACGACGTCGCAGATCGTGCAGCCATTCACTACCTGCCCACTCACAGCGACGTTTTCGCACTCGCTCAAGACGATGTCAGTATTTCCTTTTCCTAGTTTTTTTACTGGAACCTACCATTACCCAGAGCATTCTCTACACTGGCCTCCGCAACGGTGGCATCCTCCGATTTGACACCCGCATAAGGAGATCAAAGGGTCACGTCCTTCTCGATGGTCTATTTACACAACACTCGAACTCGATCACGAACCTCAAGCTCATGCGCGACTCCCAACTTTTAGTGAGCAATGTCGATGGGAGCGTAAGTGTTGTAGGTCTCAGCACCTTGGAGAAACTGAGGCTGGGTTTCAGATATCGACGTTCGACCTACGTTTCCCCGCTTGTCGGACGCCACTGATGACTTTCACTGGCAATATCAACTCATACACCATCAAAGTGGTGAATTTACTTCATCTATCTGCCTTCGACTCCTTACTGATGCTCGTTTTCAGCCATTTGTAACTGACCAGTCAGAAAACATCCTCTTTGCCACAGGCCAAGACAGGAAGATCCGACTCTGGTCCCTCCGCACAGGCGGTCCACCGCTGGTCTCATCAGGAACAGGCTTGGCACACCAAACAGCTTTTCAACACCAATTTGAACACCCTGTGCGGGCAATGCAGATCACTGAGGAGAGCGAAGGGATGTGTCTTTGGGCTGCATCTGGAAGTGAACTGTACAAGTACAGCTTGGGTCATCGCAATGGGCTTGATGTGCTACCGTCGGGATATTAGTGTCGTATATCCTTACTGCGATGTCTGGTTCTTCATTGAATTTGAATCATTCGTTCACGAATACTAGTAGATTACAGGACACGCGAGGAAAAACATAAAATCTATCCTCAAAATATGATATAACATGAAACAGCCCAGGAATTGAAACGACGACAAAGAAATACCGAGTATGAACAGGCGCTACAATCGAATACGACGACGCAACCACATGGTGTTCTGATCTACATGAACCGCTCGAACCTTGCGGTTGACGACACGGAAACTATACTGTGTGCGGATCAGAATTGCTCAGAAGCACAACGCCCCTCACCATCGTTCGTTGCTGGGCGTGGCGGGATGACAAGGCGCTGGCCGAGGAGTTCAACATCCGCCAGTCTAACCGCGAATGCAACAGGATAAGGTGGATCTTGCAACGCCGTCGAGAGACCCTGGCCAGCCGGGACGCGGTCAAAGTGGTGAGAAGCCAGCAAGCCTCGAAGATGTGCAGGAACGTGCGAATCTGTGTCTCCACTGGCCAGAAGGCGAACGAGGAGACTCTGACCGTTAACTGGGGGTAAAGACTCGGAGCTGCGAAATCGCTCGTGTACTTGAGGGTGGAAGAACTGGGAAAAGTCGGGGTAACGGTTGCAGAGCGAGTCCCTAGAGTACGTTGGCATCGTGATGGCGTGCGAAGCAGATGTGCGAATCGTGAAGGAATCATTAGAAGGCATAGAAGTACTCGAGAAGCTTCGTTCGCAGCGAGGGAGTGCGTGTGCATCCGCGATCGATTGGGACGAGTGAGGCGAATCAGTTCGATGAGTAGCGTTTGTACACGAAACTTGACCATTAGATCGCCCGGGGACACACGCAGGTTCAATCGGTTCTGACGCAGATCTGTAAGACGGAAGGTCATGTGATGTGCGTCGCGGTTCGTCCGCTGCGGGAGGGTCGCATAACTGTAAGCTAAGCGTTGTGACAGGTGGCAGAATCGGATTCGCGGATCGTGCTCGCACGTTTTCTTGCTGAAGGAATACCTGATTCTTCCTGTTGCGGGCGGCGGCTTTTGATTTCTGTCGTGTAAACCAGTTCTTGACCCACTTCTCATCTCTAGAAATGGCAGGGTTTAGAGAGCAATTCCGCGCGCGAAGTATGATAGCTGTTCTGTACACACAATCCGGTTTCTGCCACTGCTGCTAAGCGTTGTTCTTCTGTGGGACGTCTCGACTCGGTTTGAAGCTTCCTGAGAACGGCGAGTTGCCATTCCTCTGCGAAGATTGGTTGTCTCCTCTTGGTCTTCATGGCAAAGTATGTCGAGTCGAGAAGCGGTTCACTGTCGTAATGTGTTGCTGACAACTGGGTTATTGGTAGCTGGCTGTTAACTTGTAGCAGAGACGGAAGAATTTGAGATGAGGGTTCCGCCGAGGCATGGTTACATAATATCATTATCCACCCTAATCTGGGATTAGCAAATATGACCTAGCTAAGTGGTATACAAACAAGTGCTCAATTAAATAATTCATACAAAATTCAGTGGTTAGATATATGGAACTATGAGCAGACCTGCATTGCATAGATATTCTTTGTGCATAGGAAATGAAGCTTGAAGTCGCCGTGTTGTGTTGGGGGACTGTTTCGTTGGGTTGGTGACCAGTTGACTTATACTCTCACGGGTTGCACATGAAGTAACTTCCAGCAGGCTGCTGCAGGCTGTCATTCGCGAGCTGTCCGTCAGACTCAGAAGCTGAATATCTTGTAAGATCAAACACCGTCGTTCTGACACTCAAGGTTATACCTTCATAACCTTGTCATCTTTCTTGTCATTTTCTGTATTCGTGAATGGCGTCTGGTATGCCAGCTCACAGTCGTAGGTCGAGTGTTGACTCGCCAACTTCACCTACCTCGCCCTATTCGTCTCCAAGTTTGTCAGGAATAGGATCAAATTCACGACTTGTCCTTCTTCCCAACACGCAACATCGCGACCCATACGACGAATTCGCCAGCGACGATGAAGTTGAGGACGACCCCGATTCACAGCTTGAAATCAGCAAGCTTCCTATTCCACCACTTCCCCCTTCAGTTGTGTTTTTATATCTCTTGTCTCCTTACCTTAGACTCGGTGCCATATACATCCCGGACGGAGAAATTCCCCTCAAGTATGGCTTCGTCGCGCTTGTCATAGCTGCATTCCTGTCAGCCTTCTGTCGCCACATTTGGTTTTTGTTGGGTCGTTATCTACGCAAGTCAACTACACAGGATATAATCATTCACATGTTGGTCCGATGTCGACGCAGGGACAGGAAACATATCTTGGCCCGTTATGCCGTTGCCACTGTCATCGGCTCATTCAGGGTGTTGTTGGCAGCAATGTATCTCCGGGGTCAGTCTGTACCACAGAATTCAATTCATCTTATCTGATTCTGCTGTGAAAAGACTCTGTCGATTGTATACTCCCATTCATTCCACAAGCAATACCATTTGACTCTCGTTCGAGTACTTCAGCTCTTCTATGCCTTCTCGTACTTGTGCTCTCCCTTTCTAAGTCTATTGCTGCCAAGACCATCTTGTGCACGACCGGGCTCTCCGTGGCTTCATACGTGGCATGGGTGGCCGCGGTGTCTCACGTATATGCTACAAACAAGCTTCCGCCAAGCCCAAACTGGCTCCAACGAGGAGTTCTATGGAATGAAATCAGTTGCGTGCATCGTCCAAGGTTTCCGTGTTGCCTTCTCATCCATTATTGCTTTGTAGGTAGTATCACCTTCGCGTGCACGACCTCACTCACGGTGCCCCTATCTGCCTCTTTGGCAGGTGGGACTTCATCGCCACCACCTACAAACCAGAGAGCGAGATCATTTCAGCTGTTAAACGTATTCTCAACCGTACTGGCCGCATTTCTGATACTTCCTCTCGTGGTTATCGCTGCGTCACCTCACGCACCTGTAAGTCAAGCTATTGGACAATTGATAGCATTAGCTGACAGAACCTCAGGAGACTTCCGCAACCGCGCCCGATATCCTCGTATCTACATTGCGGATTGCAACCCTCTTGTTGTCCGTACCAAGCATCATCTTGTCGACTCCCTCACTCCCTTTGCCTCGTGCGATACGTCGCTTCACCCCTATCAACCCCAGCTTATTCATTATCACTTTTGTCGTTGTCACACTCAGCCTAGTTCCCCCGTCAGTCGCGCGCATTTTCAACGATGCTACGCTGTTTTTAGCCGTTTCTGGGACATTCCTGCTGCCAGGTATGCCATCTTTTCGTTTCCAGAGAAAGAGAACTAAGGTTTGTCCCATTGCCGTGGTCGTGGCCCCGCAGCCTTGGCACACATCACTATTCATTACTTCCGGCGCCCTCTCTCGATCGTTGTACCTCAGAGACCATCATCGGTTCCGACTACCCCTCGCTCAACTCACACTCAACTCACCCCACCCCCGTCCCCCGATCCGCTCCTTCAGCGCAAGGAGCGGCTCCTCCAGAGGAGTCGATTTGGGAAGCGGCTTTTATGGGACATCGGAATTTGGATCGTTCTGATGCCTGTATGTGGCTGTGCCCTTGTCTGGGCGGGCGGGCGGTTGGCACTTCAGTGGTAGTTCTATTATGACGAAATGGAGCCCCGCATCGCACATCATCTACTGGTCGGGTGGATGCAATGACTGCTGCTCACGGAACTCTGAATCTGTAGGGCATATCTATTCTTGTGTCACCTTGCTTGTGCACAGTCATGATTGACACCTGGCCCCACCGATTTTGACAATTTTACTCCAACCACGAGATCAGGTGTCTGGTTATGATATACATCGGTGTTCAAAATCGTAACCCTTCTTCGTAAACAACTATCAGGAAGGACAAAAGTAATGAGGAAGGAGTGCATGGGTTGTTATTCGTAGGTTATCAAGTCAGGAAATGGCTCAAACGCCATCTGCACCGGCAGGGAGTTTACCCTCCTGTTGCGGACAAGCGTACAGGTGGCATTTAGTAGCTTGTGCGTCCCTTCACATTTCAGTGGTCAGCACAGACTTCCCAGTCGGTCCGAGAGATTCCCTTTCACTCACGGGTTATTCATGATACTGTCTCCACCGGTATAGATCAGGACATCGTATGTGAAGGCGCCAAAAAGCATACCAAGCACGGGACCAAGGATGGGGCACCATATCCAATATTGGTTCTGGTAATCAAAGACTGGAAAGACAGTCTCAGCGAGAACGGTACCGAAGCATCACCTATTTGCTGTACTTACCTGCACGTCCATAACCCACCATAGCGGTAACGATTCGTGGACCCAGATCTCGGGCGGGATTACATCCATAACCCGTGTTCAACCCCATCCCAGCGCCGATGCCGAGGAGGATGATGAATAGGGAGAGTGGGACCAGCCCGGGAGGAGGTGGGCCATTTCTTCCGTCCGTTACGGCGAGCACACCCATCATGAGCATCGCAGAGCTAAGGAACTATATCGGGTGCCATCGACAACACATTGTTCTCTTCAAACACGGCGCAAAAAGAAATCGAAATACACACCTCAGAGAAGAAACATGACACAGGGGTGAGGAAGCCTGCCTATTGGGTAAGCATGTGTTAGCCTTTGATCTCGTGCACTTGACGAAGTGGTGTTCGCACGGCATAGTTTGCAAGAAGGTCCCCTGAGCCACTTATAGTTCGGACCCCAACCCCGCCTTCTACGATGTTGATGGAATGGAAGTAATTGGCATATGTGATTGCTCCTCCACAAATAGCTCCAAGAAGCTGGGCGAAAATGTAGATTGGAACTTTTTTCCAGGGAAACCCACGGAACACAGCGAGAGCAATAGTGATCTGGCCAAAAAACATCAGAAAATAGCAATAGATTCGGAAAGCAGTTCGTTACCGCAGGGTTTATGTGACCCCCTGATATGCCACCAGCTGCCAAAACTCCGAAAGCGAGGCCTAGGACAAGGTTAGGATACGTGTACCGAAACCTCACACTACTGACCAGATGCCCAGCCAAAGTTCACGGAAAGAAAACTCTAGAGAATAAAATTCTAAGTTCATGCTTAACTGTCATCGGCTGAGCCTGAGTCGCTCACTCCTCTAGGCACGGTCTCGATGTTAGGATCCTGGGATAAGAAGACTTGACAATTGACACCAGTTCCAAAAGCGACAAAAATCAAGGTTCCAAGAAATTCCGCAAAGGGTTCGCGCAAGGAATGCCTAGGGGCGTGTCAGAAAGAGTATGAGCTGAGGAATGCAAACCTGATTACCTGATTCTTGACCATCTGTTAGGGTACTGTGTGCAATGGCTACACTCGTCGAAGGGGACGGCGTTCGTGACAGGCACGCCATGGTGGATATGCGAGTTAAGACTATCCGATTGAAGTTTTTCCATGTTGGACATGATGGCAGCACTAATGTGAGTGTGAAGGATGATGATTATATCTGGGTAGACAGGAGATGGACTCTTTATAGCTCGCCATTTGACGCTCACGATTGGTTAGGATACCTTACATGGGACCCAACATAGTCACATGGACGAAGAAGCTCAATCGGGGGAGCAATTCGGATCGATGGAGCAAGGTTCTGATGGGGGGAGGGGAGGGGGCACGTTAGTGCCAGCCCATCCATGACAGCAGCACGGGGATCACCACAGGGTGAATGCTAGTGATCGCCCTATGCTCTTCGGCTGTCATCGTTCACTACCCACGTCGGTTCAGTGGCAACACACGGCAGGGTGGGCCAAACACCAAAGGCAGCAGATCAAGTCATATCAGGTCGAACTCTCTACTAGTAGTAGCCTTGTGTCGACTTCGGGTCCACATCAGGTTCATCAGCGAGCTGTCTTGTCCAGGATATTAACTCGTCAATTTCAAGTTTCATTCGCGATTAATCCTGTCAATGTCAATTACGAATGTTCTCTGTTGTACTAGCACCATACTAGCATAACAAAGTACAACAACAGGGCTGATGAGGGTACAATTGGTACGAAAACGTAGAGTCCTCAAGTCGTGAAAAGGGAAGGTCGGGATCTCGTTATGCATGTCACCAAATCATCAAATTCATTAAGCTGCATCTACACCTGCAGGGAATGTAGTCCGTTGCTGAAGGCAAGCATGGAGATGGCGCCTTTCAGCTTCCGCACCCCTAAGAACGAGCCAAGCTTTCCATGAGCATCCTGAAAGAAGGATATTTGCAATTGTTTATACATACGGCTTGTTGACAATACTCTCAGAGCCAGTATAAACGAGGGTGTCGTATACCATAGCCCCAGCTTGCATGCCCAGGATTGGGCCAAGCAGTGGGCACCAAATCCAGTACTGGTTCCTGAAGTCAAATACTGCAGATCTTGAGCAACATTGTCAACCTGGAACTTGTAGATTTTACCAGCTTTTCCGTAACCAACCATGGCGGTCAAAATCCTTGGACCAAGATCACGGGCGGGGTTAATCGCATACCCCGTTTCCATACCGAGGGCCAGACCAATGCCCAGGATAGTGAAGAAAAGTGCCACAGGGACAAGGCCCGGTGGAGGTGGACCATTCTTCTTATCCGTAACGGACAAGATTGCAATGATCAGCATCGCAGATCCCAAAAACTACAAGTGCACGAACTCAGACCGATGGCATTGAATGAGATGTTTGCACCAACCTCAGCGAAAAAGCAAGAAACCGAAGTCATATAGTCAGCCTTTGTGGTATCGTCAGCGCCTTGCTTTAGAGATATTAATGAACGTACAGCGTAGGTTGCAAACAGGCCACCGGTGCCCGAGATAGTACGTATCCCAGACCCGCCTTCGTAAAGGTTGATGGCGTGATAGTAGTTAGCGTAGATAATACCAGCACCGCAGATCCCCCCCAAAAGCTGGGCAAGAATATAGTATGGGACTTTCTTCCACGGGAAGTTGCGAACAGATGCCAGCGCCAGAGTGACCTAGCGAGAGGTAAGCTACGCTAATCAGAGAGCATGACGACAGAGACTTACAGCTGGGTTAATATGACCGCCAGAGATACCGCTACAGGCCCAGACACCCATAGCGACACCTACCAGATATGTGAGAGGTGCTTGTTGTATGGTATCGAATACTCTTACCGATAGCCCAACCGAAGTTAAGGGAGAGATATTCCTTGTATCAAATAGTCAGCATAGAATGGGTTGTCAGCGTTTCCAACAACCAACCCCTTTAGGACTAGAGGCGACGGCCGGGTTCGATGACAGAACGACCTGACAGTCACCACCACAACCAAAGATGACGAGAATCATGGTTCCAAGAAATTCTGCAGCGGGCTCTCGTATGAATTCTCTGGCACGATATGATATGTGAGTTCGATTATGATTATATGTGGCAGCATCATCGACAAACCTGATCTTTGACCACCGGTTTGGATATTTGGTACAGAGTTCGCAGTCACCGAAGTCAACATGGGAGACTGTAGTCGTCTCATGAGGACGACCGTAAGTGCTCGATGTCTCGGATCGACGTGCCTGTAGCTTTCCAACAATGCCAGCCATGTCGTCAAAAAAGACTGAAGAGGAGGGTGTGCTTGAGGACTGGGGATCCACCCCAATTGTCCAGGTTCTTTTATAGGCTGAGGAGTAGTCGTCATAACTGATGCTCCCTCACCTACCTGGTATCACTTGCACCACTGACCATAATCAGTGAATCCAAATGAGGGCATGCGCTCATAGACGATCAACAATTTTACCTCGATTATTTTTTCATGGGATTACGGAACTCGTTCTACTCGGACTCGGAGAGTGCCAGAGTGAAGTGCAACTTTGAATTGAACCGAGCAACGCACCTTCTCCCCTTACAGCAGGTCGGCACCCGTGAAACTCAATGTTGGCTGACATGGCAAGGACTGAACCAATTTGCCAAGTAATCCGTTCGGTGTTCGAGTCAACGTCAGTTCACAAGTTCTGGACGCATTCTAAAAGTGCCCTCTTGATGATGTGGTATGCCCATTCCAGAAACGGTGATGAAAACTGAATTCAAGCTCATTCAAGCTCGACAACAATCTGCATGACCAACTTTTTAGTCAGTTCCCAACGTTCATTATCGACATCTTCTTACCATGAACGCGGGATATTTTCTTCCCAAAATACCTGCAACGTAAAACGAGGACTCCCGAGAATCTCTGAAGCCGGGAAATTTCAAGACCGTTGGAAGTTACATAAGCGGGCTATTGGTCTTAATCCCTTTCGAAACAGAAGGCGGTCTTGACGGCAATTGACGCTATGGTTGGCGCGAGAGGTCGACCATCCAAAGCGAGATTGACCCATATTAAATTTTTGCCCAATTTACTGTACGTCCCCCTTCACTAAACCAGAAACAGTTCACTTGACGAGTGGCTGATCTGAAAGATGATCAGGCAGCATAAATCACGTAAGACTGAATCTCATTCTGCAGAGAAGAAACCTAAAAGAGATATCGCTCCTGAAAGGTCATACTGTGAGACACAACAATGCAAGAGCGTACAATCGTGTGAGTCTGCGTCCTTCACAAGCTCTCAATGGGAGTGTCTGACAGCGGAACGAACCACACGTGCAGAATAACAAATGCCAGGAGGCGCAGATGCCAAGCACGACAAGTCATTAAAGCTTCGAATTATTCTTCCGAGCAACTGACGGTGATAATGTGGATCAATGGGCAAACCATTGCATTATCATCGTAATTCTCAAGGCAGCATTCTTGGGCTCGGTGTTCACAATCAAACTCAAACCAAAGTGGAATACACGTACTTCAGAACTTCGAAAAAATGGTGGACAAAGTGATGGATTACGCCGACTTATGTCAAGGCGGTTAAAGGCGCTCTGACTGAACCGACCAATTCCTGAGGTAAGGTGGCCATCATCTACAGATAAAACAAAATCCCGTTAGGAATGCGACTATACCGATTGGCAGGCTGACACTGGGTTAATCACCTGGCGGACTTTTAGCTCCCCCCCGACCTCCCACCCGCTCTCTGCTATCAGAAGTACATAATTGTTTACAAGACGTGTACAAACCTGGCCTACAGCAGACTTTTTGCCTGCATACTTGCGCCACCGCACCATTATCTCGAGCAGTTTTGACACTCGTGTGAGTAGGCGCTGCCGCGCTCCTATCGCCTCCGGGTCAAAGAGGGGGCGATTAAACCCAACAAAGGGGGCCAACAGAGCTTCCAAATCAGATGTAGTACCGTCGAAAATACTGTGAACTGATTTCAAGATCATCTATAGATCCGTACGATGTTAGAAAACCACGAGTGCGCAATCACCTTAAGCAAGAACACAGCACCTGGAATTTATTATTGTCCGTCCCAACAGAAGCTTCTACTTGCTCGGCTAGATCTATCATCCTCCGGATATCTTTCGCTGAGTAAGCGTCAAATGCGCCTGCCTCGAGCACCTTGCTTATGTGGGGTATGACCGCCGTGCAGATCATAGCTGAAACGAGGTCCCCATCCGATCCGTGTTCTGACTCGTCAGTCCCCTCATTTGCAGTGTGTACTCGGGAGTATTCGTAGAGAGGTGAATACCAGGAAAACTCATCAAGGTTCTTTTGTGACTATCATGAGGTTTCAGCATCCGTGAGACACACAAGAAACGACTGACTAACCTCGAATGGATTCCATCCGAGAATGTCCAAACGCACCCAAAACTCCCAAGCTCCGACCAGTCCAAGACCGCCCCAGGCACCAGTATAACTATCACCATAGCGCTCCCGCCATTCCCCGAACCACTTAGCTAGTCCGCGGCTAGGGTCCCTGAATTCGACAGCGCGGACATCAGAGAAGATGTCTTTGGCATCAGCGGCAATCCTTTCGAGGGCACTTCGATAATCTAGAGCATCGGACTGGGGTAAGGACGAATCAGTTGAATAACCCTCATCTCGAGCATCTGTGTCTGATGGCGCATTTACAGCATGGCGACAGGACCGGCGTGCAGTTCTTGCTGCACGCCTCTCCCTTCTGAGTGCCACAGAGTTTGCTTTAGGCACGACCCGGCCCAATTCGTCGACCTCGTCGGCTTCCGAAGAGGATTCGGGAACCAAACCGAACACTATAGCAAGATCATCTCTGTCATCCGCATTGCGCCGCTGTGCAATCATCTCAGCTCGCTCTTTCAGTATAGAGAGATGCTCTTCTTCCAGTTTTTCAAGCATGGGGAACTGTGGAAATCCAATCAGCATCGTTGGGTCATGAGGGGGAAACCAACCTTTTCATCGAGAAATGTTGCTACGCTCTCAACCCAGTCCTTAAAGGCAACAAACCAGCTCCTTTTAGATTCTGCAGTGGCAATCATTTGACGGAGCTCTGTTTCTCGCGTATCAAGCTGGTCACGCTCTTCTGCGAGAGATGCAGCTGCATTAGCATTCGCTGCATGAGAACTGGACAGGGAGGCCAGCGATTGTGCAAGTCGTTCAATGGCCGAATCAAGGGCAGGCACATCCGTTGCAGGCGGGACTAGGCTGGCGTGAATAGGTGAACAGCGGTACAAAGTGAGAAGCGCACTTGGGGTAGCCCTGTAAACTTGTTTAATTGGCGTTGCTTCTGTTGCTGTTGCGGAGTCATGACCCCCTCTGCGTAGTTGCTCTCTTTCCCACTCCACAGTTTCCTCGTCTTCTTCGTCTCTGCGATGCGCATAAGTTGAGATACGAACAAAATATGTGCACTTACGCATCAGCAATCATCTCTTGTATAGTGTCCTTGCGTCTGGATGCCTCGATCTTCCGTGCCTTTCGCCCTAAAGCTATTCTCTCTTGCGCACTGGTGTACTCCGCATACTCTAGAGGGTACAAATGTTACACTATGATAAGAAAGCCAAAAGTCTTACCTACCATCGTCACCTTCTCCAAGTTCGTCCTCTTCTCGCATCAAACGGCTCTCGGGATGAGGTCCTTGAGATATATCGATGTGCTTTGTGACAGACAGAGAAATGTAATCTTGCTCTTCTCCACTAACACGCAAATGCTCTCGTCTTTCCTTTGCAGCTAGAATTCTTGACTGGGGAGGAATCACGCTTTCACCCACTTCTACGCTGAGGTCGGCATTTACGTTCTGTGACGATTGAGAACGGCTTACCTGACAATTGCAGTGGGTCCAAAGTGCTCTCATCCACATCCATGGATACATCTGCATCGTAAACATCGTCGCTGGTGGGCCGTCGCGTGGACTGTGTGCTGGCTTTGAGTTCTGTCAAGTGAGCCTGATCATAAACAGGTGCGCCATTTGACCGAGAGCTTATGGTGGCCTGGTCTAGTGTAGCTGGTAGAGAACTAGTATTGAGACGAAGTTAACGCGCTGCCGAAAGATTACCAATGAGCACGCACGCAGGATGGGTTCCAAGAGTCAACTTGCGGCTAAGGCTGGATTTTTTGATTTGGAAAGGTTCTCCTTCGCCGCCCTGACGCCTCACAAGTAAGTGAAAATTCAGGTATGAGCCAATCACGCGAACCTCGTCGTCGCCGCCAAAGCTCAGCCTTGATTTAGGCTTTGAACGCTTGACCCGGCTCTTGTGCTTGGAAGCGAGTGAGATAGGGGACTCAATACCGGCTTCTGCGAGATGTTGAGGCGTTTCTTCCGTATTATCAGTGGAATCTCTGGTTCTTTGACCAGGTCTTGACTTTGATTTTTTGAAGATGACTGGAGAGTCCTCTGAGTCCATGATGATTGTTGGATGGGCAGCAGGGTGACGTGACCGACGCGTGACATGAAGTGACCTCCCGAGTGTATCAAAATTCCCACGCATTATTCCTGCCTTGTACCATGTCACAGTCCGCGCGACCAAGACCGCGGTTGGTCACCAAGCGCCCTGCAGCCGATCCAGTTACAACGAGTAACAATTCAACACGACAAGTAGCCTCGGGATCATCAACACCAGCAGAAAAATCCTACACGACAACCAGTAAATCAATCCAGGACGAAGATGATTCATTTCGAAGGAACAGGGGAAGGACTGCTCAGCACTGGAAGCAGCTGGAGCAATTTGCACGGAGTAAGCGGTCACTGGGTCTTTCGTGCATATCAACTTATATCTTATCAGAAGCTGCACCCTCCGACAAGACCGAAGATAATTGGGAGTGGAATGATCCAGTTGGTGGATCGTCCCCGAGGCGCCGGAAGAAGAAGCAGAACAAACAGAATGACTTACCCCGCTGGCAAGCAACTGATGTAGCCACATTGTGCGTGTATTCCCCAACAGAATTGTAGAACGCGTGATGCACCTCGAGTTCCGGTGGTTCAATCACACCGCGGTGCAGTTCCTTGCGTATGACAAGATGCGTCATGGATACAACCCTTGAGCCATCCTGTAAGCCAGTACATGCTCTGACAATGTTATACTTAGACTTTCACCGGAAAATGACGACGATGACCAAATCATTGAAAGCCTGCCCAGGGACGATCGAGAGAATAAGTCACCTAGAAAGCGGAAACGAGAAAGAAGTCGCTCCAAATCAATCACACCACCCCCGGCGCTACCCGCTCATCAACTGGAAAATGCGAGGAACCTTGTCAGGTTCGCTACTTACCGTTGCATTACATGCATGCCTTACTTATAACGGCATATCAGACAAGCGTTAACATTCGAGCCTCGCGCACCTTCTCCTACCCATTTTGCCGATGATTCGACAGATACGATTGTTCTGGATCCGGAGCTTGCCAAGATCGCCGAGGCAGTCAGAAAGCAAGTGCAACACTCCCAAATTGACGCGGGACAAGCTGGGGGCCCTCAAGTCGTCACCATCAAAGTTAGCTGGCGTCCTCACCCGCTCAATTCGTCAGCTGAAAAGCTTGTCTGGGTTTTCAAGATGCAGCGAGTGCGTACTGTGCTCAATGGCTCCGTGGAGTATGTAGACTGACTTATCGGCCATCGATCTAGCACGACACCTTTCGGGAACTATTCGAGGAAGTAGCCGACTTGGCGGCCCTCTTGGTGGATCAACTCGTCGTCAGTTATGACAACAGGCGTGTCTTTGCTTCTGGAACGCCCCATAGTCTTCGAATCTGGGCGGAGGGAGAACTTGGTACGTAGGCGTCAGCTGACATACGTGATAGATGCTGAATATGTACAAATAGAGGCTTGTGACAAACATACGGACGGGTATATCCGTACTCATCGCAGTAAACGGTCGCCATCTCCGTCACTCCAAGATAATGCCCAGTCACTCAGGCGATCCACGTCCATCTTGATACAATCTGATGCCGGGTCGGAAGCCGAATCCGCTGGAGGGGACAAGATTAAGCTGATTTTCCGATCCGCGACTACCAAGGACAAAACCTTCCCTCTTACTGTTCGCTCAACGACGACTTGTGGGGCCGTTGTGAAGGCGTTCCTCAAGGCTGCTGGGTTACCTGACAACTACTCCAGCGCTGCACCTACATCTATGGGCAAGGAAGGCAAGAAATATATTCCTTATCCCCAGTTGATGATAGACGGAGACAAAATGGCCCCTGAAGCGGAAATCGGAAATGCCGATCTAGAGGACGGGAACTTGGTTGAGATCGTTGGTATCTGAGTTTCTCGGGTAATATCTTCGTGGTTCTGTTTTGCACAAGAGTAAACGCTGTAGTGCCCTGTGTGCATTCTCCTTGGACACTCGACGTAAGAAATAAGTGGACCACATGATGCTACATCAATCTGCCTGAGGTGCTGTGCCTGTCCTCATTGCCATCCTTCACTAGCGTTTTTCACGAGAATTCTCGCGTTGTTCACGAACGACCGTATCAGCTCGTCGAATGCACTTCGCTGGTGTTCTGACACGTTTGGATCTCCTCGTTTTGAGGCAGTCGACAACAGGAAGGCAGGCCGGGCGATCTCCACCTCTAATTCGTGGAGAATCTCAGGCTAGGAAACGGGTGACTAGGAGCAAGGTGGTGAGAGTGCAGCACTTACCGGAGCGTTGGGACTTGCGGTGGATACCACCTGCGTCAGGTCAATATTGAACTCTTCGTGAGAGTAGCATATTCTATTCTTTCTTCTCGTATGTGTAGGCGTCCCTACAGGGTGGGGCACTAGGGCAATATAACATGAACGCGCCGCGACCGTGGGCTGAGGGTTGGCCTTACCTGGAACTTCAAGGCTTACACTGACCCTCCAGTCTGCGGACCGCTTCGGAGAGTATATATTGAGGTCACCTAATCTCTTCTTCTTTGTGACCTCAACAACTGCACCAGACTTCTCTTCACGAGTCACACGAATCTTTTCTCGTTCGTGGGGGTTGTCGGAATGGTAGAACGAGTCCACTAATTTAACGTGCTTATACTGCAGGGGAGATGCCGGATGAGAGGGCTCGGAAGATATGCGTTTTAATTCGTTAAGATTGGTATTGAAATGCTTGTGTTGGATCTAAAACCCTCGAATGAGCCCATTGGATGATTAGTCTTACAAACAGATACTGACGGCCGACATATTTGATTCGAAGCGCAGCTCGATCTCTGGGGCGAGGACTGTGTGCAGCAATGTCAGTGTCAACTATGCATCGTGACGACGACTAAAGACGCACTCGTCTCCACCAGCACTGGTAAGGCAATCCTATTACCAGTATTTCGATCTCTGAGAACACCGAGCTTAGCCTCCACCTCCACTTTTGCGTCGGGCCCCATGTTGGGTCTCTTCATAATCATGTGATGCACGAAGTCTGCGATCTCCCGAGTGAACTCATCCAGAGGCTCCACGCCCAGAATTGAGACAGAGAGCGGGGGCAAATTAATTGGATTGTTCATAATTATGATTGGAGTTGTAGAGGTAGCACCAGAAGTGGGGATGACAGAATTGTTTTTGACATTCGAGGCGCTGCCTGTAATGGTGGGTGATCTAGAACGGCAGACCCGCTTTGGTGGCGGAGGTGTAGGTTCCTTGTCACTGTCCGAGTCTGTCCCCGGCGACGACATGACCACTGATCGATGTCAATCAGAATTAGCGCTCGAACCCGCAACTCAGACTGGCGCTAGCTCAGGCTTAGTTAGTCCCAATAATAATTAAACCCTGGTTCACACCATCAACACTTTACAATCTGGCCTTCACACTAACAGTCGAGGCTGTTCTACTAGTATATTCTTAATGACTCTGCCCTACCAGTTGGTTAATCAGAAGAGGAGAGAACATTCCGGTCATAAGTAACACAATACGAGCTGGTTTACTGATCTCGCTTGGACATGCATGATCGGACACGGGTTGTAACACAGTAGCCACATACAAAAACGTCCCGCCCTACAGAGGTGTTTGTATCAAACGACCAAGACTTGCTATCGAGTCACTCACACTGAATAGTAGGGGGCCACCAGACCAATCATTGCGATTTTCGGGGGAGAAAGCGTAGAGGGCATACGAGAGAACTGAGCTTACAGGGGTTGCCAGGCTGAAGAACAGCAGGTGTCTCTTGCACTCCGCTACGGGAAGTGAATTCGCAACAAGGGATGTAGTCAAAGCAAGTGCAGTCGGCGCTGATCCACGAATCATCAGCTAAAGCAAAACAAGTGTGAGGTAAACATCATACCCTTGTGGACAATAATCGCAAGAAATACGATAAGCGATAAGTTGGAAGAATGTGCACCAGACGCGGCAACGCCTAATGCATATCCATCAACAAGTGCGTGTATCATCAAACCAAGTGATAATGGATAGGCCCGCTGGATACTGCTGTTATGAGGGAGACGGCGGGAAGGCCCTGTGGAATCAGGCGAGTTGGGGAGTATGCCTTCTTGACGTTCTAGTTCCTCTAAATCAATATCAAAGGTTGCCTCCCCAGGCTGAGAAGTTGAAGAATGAAGAGTTAATGGGTGTGTGTGAGGAGATAGGTATTCTTCCACAAGAAACATGAAGGCGAAGCCAAGCAGAGTGGATATCGCAATTTTGAATGCGTAAGAGTCCCGTTCCTCATCAGTGGTCACCGCTTCCTCGACACCCCTGTGGTAATCAGCATGCTTAACAATCGAAATGCTCAAAGAGCGAAACATAACAGACTCACTCAGGTATGATGACCCCAAGGGCAGTGCCAATAAGTAGCCCAGTGCCAAAGTTAGACAACATTGACAGATACTTCTCTTTGGACGTATGGATCAGCGCCCTCTCTCACGATACTACACTGCGATACGCACTGGACAGTGGCATGGATAACGGAATAAGACCGACCCCATAAGATACAGTTCCCATGACGAGAGACATTACAGCGACATCCCGAAACCCACTAGAAAACATGTAGAATTTGTAGGAGGTACAAGTTTACAACACGGTGGACTGACACGTCTGATAAATAATTGATTTTACAGTAGGTCCTTGATTGCATAAGCATACACTGCGCCAGCGCCTCACGCAAAATCCGGCGATGAACGTCGAGGAGGAAAAATGACTATACGACAGTACTATGTGTGGATGGCACAGCATCCGGGACTGCAGAGGGTTCTCTTGATCAGCCAACAGACTCTTCACTAGCTATTTCGTTATCCATGGTGTTTGTGGTTAGGATCATGGGACGCGACAAGTGAGCCAAAAAAAAATGGCGTTCACGCAGAGGATGCTCACCGATTCGGGCACGGAGGTAGGAGAGACATGGATAACGTCAATCAGCTGAGCTGTTTCAGTCCGGAGTCCTGGAATGGATCTCCGAAATCTAACCAGAAAAAACGATGAGCAATGTGGCAAATATTTCAGACAGTAAAGCCAATCGTGACAGACCTTGCCTAAGTTGCTCCACCAGAGATAGATCAACAAGTTCCTCTTTATCCCGGCGAGAACCGTAGTCGCTTCGTGTCTGGAGTGAAGTACCGCCCGCAGGACCGGCAGAACTGCCAACCACGTGGACACCTTGTCCTTCGATAAGCATCCTCTTGGAGTTACTCGCCGTACCCATGGCGTCCTCTCGCCTCCTCGACTTTGGGTCCCTACGCGAAGGACCTTCGAAGGCGGATCCTCCAGGCAAGCGACGTTTTGAGGAGCCCGAGCTCGAGACCAATGAAGATGAGATGTTGCTAAGTAATTGTGCGTTAGCGATGTTTAGCATGTGCTGCTGATCGCGACTAAATTGGAAGTCATCTGGAGGTGGTGATCCAGATGTATCAGTGGATATGGGTGAGCCTGGATCGGGGGAGTTCATGGCAATAATCGCTCCAGATGTTACGATGAGGACTTTTTGACCGCTGAAGACGATGATCAATGGATTTAAGCCAAGATGGAATCGTGGGGATTGAGACACTCAAAAGTTGCTCCTCAGTTGTTACAGTTGGTCTTGAAGTTGAATCCACCGAATCACGTGCTGCGGTTACACGGTGTAATGCCCTTGGTCTGAATGGCTCTTCCAGGACGCTCAGCTAGCGATGTCGACGGTACCAAAGGGAACTCGTTTGATGCGCATCATCGCACTTCCCCTGGATCGGGCCAAGATGCTACCAAAATCACACACGGGCTTCAGTACGAACAGAATGTTGATTTATTATCATTTCAATCTTGTCTCACGTGGTGCCGAGAATGAGCACTCATGGGCGAAGATATTGCTCAGGAAGGTGACAAACAAAGCTGCTGATATTTGGGCCGACTTCGGGAAAGCCCCAGAAGGGAGCTGCAAGGTTCGTGTCTCACGAGACCACCACCCCAGTCACTGCCCGAGACGAGAGGACAAGGAGAGAACTAATTCATGATATATAGTTACGCACTTTTGAATATGGTGAACGAATGGTCGATCGAATAGACTTCGAGGAGCTTGCACTCAAGGGTGTTGATCCGTCCCTGGGACCTGTTCTGACACGACCAGATCTGATCGCCAACCAAGCAGAGGATATTTGGAAGGTGGGCAAAATGATCCTTCGAACTTGATGGCCAATTTCAAGTAAAATTCATCTCTACGCAGGTACCCCTGATTTACCCACCTTCCGTATATCCTAGCTCTCTGGAAACTGATTCAAAAATGCACCCATCGCTCGTTCACCTTCGAGCGCTTTTGTCAAGTCGCGAGCCTCGCCATCGAAGAGGATTCTATATTTGGATGCTTATTGCTCCACTCACCACCCCATTCATGCTGATACGTGAGTCGTCTGTCTTTTGCACACTGCATTATCATTATCTTTCTCACTCCTTATCATTACCTGTGTTACTTCGGCGTTTTCTAGCGCTGATACCCAATTTGCCGTTTTTCTTCTGTGCGTGGAGGTCATGGTCACACTATAGAGGTTAGCCGAGTCGTCCCCTTTTCTCGTACCGATGAAATACTCACCGATTCATCTCTTGCTCGTAAATGTTGGAACATTCCATTGATGCAGCTTATAGATCTTCGCAGTATCTGTCTTCTCTTTTAGATCACGGATTAATTGTGCCAGATCCAAGCCCAGAACTCGATAAGCTATATGCGTCATCTTCTCCATCTACATCAATATCTCAATATCTCCCATTAGCGACTACTTCAGCATCGAACTCCTCGGAGGAGAGATCAACATCTGAAAATAATGCGGCTGCCACTGACAGGACAACAGGGACTGCGTTCACATCGGGAGCATCTCCTTCGAGCGGCGATTCTCACCGTCTACCGCAACACCCACTCCTCACACGCGAGGCGATACCGCAGATTCTCGAACTGTTCAATCTTCCTGAATCCGCAGCAGCAGATATGTATCGTGCCGTAGAGCAAGCACGCGGGCGGCCAGGAAGAAGGGTCTAATAGAGTATAGCTCGACGAATGTACGCCCCCTAAATTCTGTTGATGGTCCTGATATAAGTCCACGGCGAGTCGAAGAGACAAGGTGTCGTTGAAGTGAGTAATCGAGCCGTGATGATTCGCTCTCTATAAACTGACCCAGGTTTCCAATTGCAGAGCGTACTGAGAGCCAATGGGATTGTGTTGATTTGCAAGGCGTTTCTTCAAGAAGCTGGTCAGACGACTCCTTTCAGCGCGGGACGCGAAGAATGCCGACTGATTTCCACTTTCAATCTTGTCCTCGATCTTTACTTTCATGAAATTTCAAGCGAAGAGGTCCAAAGGGGCATAACGACATCAGACACGCTGTATGTTTGATCAGTGGATGCGTGCCCCTCGTTGCGTGCCCTCGCTACGCTAATGCAGATCGAATCTGCGCTCCTCAATGATCTTGACTTCTTGAATCATCTTTACTGGACGATAAATATTTGCACTCTGCTCCAGAGGTTGGCAACGAGGCACGACTTTCATGAAACTGCCTTTCATCGGCATCCAGCGGCATGGGTAACTTTAGGTTTGTTACCGTTGAGCAGAACCAGTGATCAGCTAATGCTCAGCCCTCATACGAATACGCCGGATGGAGAAGTTAGCGATTAGAATTAGAGTGACACTGACGCTGATGTTGCTCAGTCTGCGTGTATAAGATTTTTCCGCTCCGGCTAACTGTCATCCCGCGATGTGCACTGTGGTAGATTTCCTTGGAAAGCTCTTGACGAACCGGTTCGGAGAAGGCGAGTTGGGGCTTCCATCGCTCGCCGTCTTATGATCATTCCGTTGAATTTCACTTTTCGTGATTAAGCGGAGTACAAGGTTGCACATCAGAGGTTGGTGTCAGGACAGCGCCTATACCTTCTCGTGCACGATATTTGTCGTATTAGGCGCTTTCGAAATTACATAGCTGAATACGAGCACGCTGGAGATGCAATCATAACATGTCAATGTCCTAATCATGTTATACGATGTGGAATTCGCTATGCAGATACCCACGGCAAACTATTACTGTGCCAGTGCATCGCCATCACCGACGGGGAAAGAACAAGCACAGACCCAGGCGACTTTTCCTTTTCTCAACACCAAGTTTTCTGACACTCTGAACGATGGCCTCGGTAATTGGTTTCTTGAAGCGGTTCAATGCTGTAAGTTATCCGTGGATCCATGTTTGACGGTCTCACATCACCCAACTAGGCTTTCCTCGACCCCCCAACACCTGCCAGCACGGCAAGCAATGGCACTCCACTGAAGTTTGGTATATTGGGAGCGGCCAGGATTGCGCCTCCCGCTCTTATCACACCTGCGAACAGCCATGCTGAAGTCGAGGTCTGTGCCGTGGCTGCTCGAGACGTCAAAAGGGCAAAAAGTTTTGCGAAGAAGCATAACATCAAGAAGTGGTATGGAGGAAAGAATGGTTATCAAGGTATATCTGAGTTCTGGAAAACATGGGTTTGGCCTGACGGTGCTCCAAGAACTGCTGGATGACCCTGAAATTGATGTCATTTACAACCCGGTCAGAGAGAAATCATTGAGACCAATACAGCACAAATGGATGCTTACGTGGTCTCTCGACATTTTCAGCTGCCAAATGGATTGCACTATGAGTGGACAATGAAGGCCCTTGCTGCTGGAAAGCATGTTTTACTCGAGAAGCCGAGTGGCGACACAGCGGAAGAAACCCGGCGCATGTTTGAATTTGCGAGCCAGAAAGGGCTCATCCTTTTGGAGGCGTTCCATTACAGGTGAGTCGTGCGGGGTCTACGCCTGGGACCTTAGCGTAAGTTGACGATTGCATAGGTTCCACCCTGCCATACAGCGTGTCAAAGAAATAATTGACAGTGGGGAGCTGGGGCCCATTAAGGAAATCAACGCCGCACTCTGTCTCCCAAAGGGATTCATAAAGGATGATGACATCCGTATGAATTATGACATTGGGGGTGGTGCAATGATGGATTGCGGGTGTGAGCTGCGAATCTTCGAACCGTACCAAATTTCTCACTTGAATTCGTTAGGTTACCCACTGAGTTGCGTCCGCTACCTAACCAAGAGCAACCCGATTGCTGTTGTCTCTGCTTCTTCCGCTAGATTCCACGGAGACGCCCGTGTAGACACTGCGACTTCTGCAAACTTGCTGTTCCCCCCCTCCAGCCCAGGCACGGAACCCGTCAAGGCAACTATTAAATGCGACTTCTCCATGCCGCCCCGCCTCGGTTTTATTCCTAGATGGCCCGACATATCCGTGCGGGCAGTATGTGCGCAGGGTTTCGTTGAGTTTTTCAACTTCCCGATGCCCGTGATATACCACTCTATCAAGGTATCTCTAAACGGTGGGAAAACGCGAACGGAGAAGGCGTACAGTTTCCCCCCGGGCTCAGGCCTCAAGGGAGAGGAGTGGTGGTCGACGTATCGTTATCAACTCGAAGCGTTTGTTGACAAGATCAGGGGACGAACACCTCAGACTTGGATGGCTTACGAGGACTCGATCGCAAACATGGAATGGATTGAGAAGATCTACGAAGAGGTATGTATTCAATAGATTAGTGCGAGCGGCTGGTGACTGAGAACCTCCTGCAGCCTTCTTCTAGTGACTGAAGGATGAAGTATCACAAGACCTTTCTTTCAACATCGGCCTGGTCAATTGTCTTCTCCTACAGTCCGAGATGGCTAGTGCGTTGTCCACCTTTTTGTAGCACTTTGTACTTCTCTAGATACTCCAATGCGAACAGGTTGGGTCGACCGCGCGCAGACCCTGAGCATCTGTTACTCAGTTTTGTTGTGTCGGTGGACTGAAGGGCATTCGATCAGTCATACGTCGGGGCGCAGCACCAGAGAGGGTCACGACAGCCGACTTTTTTCATCTTGCGTACCAGCCATGGTCGATCCTTCGTTCCACTTGTACGCATTCGCTACCCTCGGGCGAGAGCTTCGAGTTTCATAGACATGTTCCTACATGGTAGTTCACCTAGTGCGGTTCGCCAGCCTTCATATTCGGGCGGTCGACCTATAGGTGTACGGGTCCCCACGATAGTTAATTACATCAACACGAGGGAGGGGAGGAACGAGTCGAACGACCAACAATACCGCTATTCAGACCTTTTTTTTCACCTACGGCAGACGAGACGACCTCAGTCCTCGAGCAGGATTGATTTTCCAGTCAAAAATGCAAAACTTTGCAACTTCTCGAATAAATTATTGACTATTGCTACGTTATGAGGACTCGACACTTCAATATTAAGATTTCTCTGCTGAAAGGTATCCTCAGGCTGTTTTTAGGTAGTTATATGTGACTGCTACTGTATGTACATGAATCATGCATGATGTATACGTGGCACCCAATCCTACCCCACCAGCACACCATAAATCGTGTCAAATTCCCAGGCAAGGCAACCAGACCGTGAACTCCGCCTGTGCCGCTCAAGGGGGAGCAAGGCGGCCAGCACTTGAGCGGTTGTGCAAGAGTATGACAGCGCCGTGCAGAGCGAAGGGGAGCAAGTGGAGAGGCAGAGCAAAGAGGGACGACCGCCATACCGAGTCGATGAAGAAGTCAAAGGGGCGAGGTCAGGGACGAGACCATGGATGTTGAAGGGGTCGAAGAGATGGGCAGAAGCGTGCTGGTTGATAGAGCAAGCGAGGTCGGCAACGAACACGAATAAAAGTGACGGTGCACCTCGAGCGGAAGACTCCCCCCAATAGTCCTCGACCGCGTAGACCCTCCTTCACTAGCTCATATGCCCCTCCTGAGGCGTCGGGGAAAATCGTCCATCGAGTAGATATCATGTTCTTCTACATTGACTCCAGTTTCTGTCATATTGTGTGCGTTTCGGCATGATGCCGGAATCTAAAGCTACTATGAAAGAATGTCATACTGTGAATTGATGAGCCGGGAACACATACGATCGCTTTCTTGGTGTGTTTTCGTGGTATGATGAGCACGAACAATTAAATCAAGGTGAGGAAGAGCGGGTGGTGGGCCTCGGGAAACCGTACACCTATAGTTGACTGCCCAAATTCGGTGACAGTACGAGGGTGATCACGTGTCCATTCATGATATTCACACTCTTGCTCGATGGAGGACTACAGTGAACAATTTCTTGCTCGGAATTACCTTTGCAGCAGAACGCTCGATGGGGAGCGACACCACACCGAACCAACCGGAAGCCAGCGGACCTGCTGGAGGACCACGAAGACCAATCTACAAAACAGAGACGACTGGCAACTACTGGGAAGACGTATGGACGGCGTTCAAGGTTAGCACGACCCATTTTATCACCAAGGAATGGGAAAGCAGCAGTTGCCTAAACCATTTGCGAAGCCAGCGAATATCAGTAGTTGACGACTTTCAACGCCTTGGGGAGATGCCCTGCGCACGAAACAGTCTCCTTAGCGGAATTGCTAGCGGTGCGGGTGTTGGAGTTATTCGAGCGATGAGTACCAGTACGGACTAAATGCAGCCTCATGGCACAGATTCTCACTCTCGACATCACAGGTCCCTTCGTAGCTTCTAATTGGGCAGTAGGAACCTTTATGCTTATTTCACTAGGGACCTGGTATGTGCCTGTTGGATGAAGTTGCCCCCGTGCTCATTTATCCTAGGACTGTCTGTCAAAAGAACTTGGAAGCCGAACGCCGGAGATTGGCCAGGGTAGTGGAGGAGATGCCTAAGCGATTCATCAAGCAGACAGAGGTGGTTCCTAAAGCTGGCCAAGAGCAAGAAGCATAGGTCCAGCCACAGAAGTACCTGTTGGCGTGTCTTGTTACTGCCTTGCTACTGAACCATGTCTATGATATGTCCATTAATTCTACACCTGTGAGCAATTACCAAACTACAGCATTCTCGTCCCAATTCTCTACTAGGAGTGGGTCATCCTATCGTACATGCCGTCGGGTGATGCATCAGTATAATGATCTTGGATGGAGACCTCGATCCATTTATCGTACCTTGTACGTCGCGGCGAATGTATTGAATCCTCCGTGCAGAACATACACTCGTTGATTTTTGTACTCATCTGCCTCCTGGAGAGTCCGTCTAGCGTCGTAAATCTATCACAATGTAAGTCGCGGATGAATTTACGATTATATGGAGAGGTTACCGCAGCGGCGACCGGTCCTCTGCAAGGTATGATCATTAGATAAAAAACAGTTACAGGGACACACTATGCACACCGTTCTTGACTGAATTTGCAATGGAAGATGATCATGGGCACCACCTTGGTTTTGCTGATAAGATCATCGACGCCAGACTGAAACTTCAAGGAAGGGAGATTGTAAGATCCTTTGATATTCCCTCCTTTCCAGTCACTGTCGCGAACATCGACGATCAAATAGTCTGTGTAAATGGATACCGCATCATGGACCCTAATCAGATTCTCGATCACTCGGGAAGCGAAGTTTTGCATAACTATACCTTGCCATGGCAGGTTTTTGTCGGTCTTGACAATATTCGCCAATTCCTACCAGTGCTCGGCGTTGGAACTCTGACCCAGTATTAAACCAATCATCCATACAGCACCTGTTATACGTGGTAGAGCGGCAGACTCCATAGTGAATGTTACTCTAGTAGTTTAAATGTGGAGGTGATTCGGAAGATTTCGGGCCACTCAGTACCCGACTATCCGACCAAAAGCAGCAGCATAAGATAAGTAGGTTTGGTCTGGCCGTCTACTAATATAATATATAATCATAACATTCACGTAGATACTCTGCTATCGGCGGCTGACCGATCTACCCCGTGGTGCATGGCATTCGTCGCGGCACGGTGGTCCAGGTGTTTGCCCCCTGGAAATGTCCCGTCGAGGGGGACTGCCTCTGTCTTCTAACCGCGAAGGGTTGTTGGACACTTCCACCGTCTTCCCCTTCCCTTTCCTTGTCTCCTGGGTTTGCTTGCGTGGTCTTTGTTCGCCGACATCTTCCGTATTGATGTCGTCATCTCTATCACCAGATCCCTCGTTATCGAGCTTGAACGATACTCGTCTGCCCCGAGATTTACTCCGTGCTTGACTCCACGCACGATGTTCCTCAACAGGAGGAGATACTGAGGATTGCACTGGGGACGACGGCGGCAACGTGGAATGAGAAACGCTTGACGATGGTGTGTGATACGGGCGAGCACCGTGCGGGTGAGTGGGCGCATGAACGGGAGTGCCGTACGCAGATGATGGGAGTTGGTGCTGCCGTGGCTGCCCAGGACTAGACGTGTATGCGTCATAAGAAGGCATCGTGGCGGACATGAGGTATGAGAGTTGGTGCATGGCTTGCGCGAGAAGATAATGTGCTTGTTGGGTTTGTATGAGGTCGATGGGCGGCAGTGGGTGACCAGGAAGCAATGAGCCCGAGGTTCCTTGGTTCGCGGGAGGGTAGACATGGGGAGGATGGGAGAGGTGTCGCTGATGGTGAAGACGGGGGAGAGGGAGCGCTGGATCGGCGAGCGGTGTCGTGTTGTAGTCATACCCATGTGAAGGGGGCGGGATAACGCCATGGTCAAAGGGTCTGTAGGTTGAGGCAGGAAACTGAAGTGGAGTAGACGCGGAAGAAAATGAGGAGAATGAGCGCGATGGACCTGCAACGGCAGGCCCAGATCGACCTGAGCCGAGGACGAGATCAGTGATTGTTGGTAGAAAGTAAGTGTGTTCGCGCAATGACACAAACCTGGGGTAAACCAGTTATTTCCCAGAGACGTTGTGGGGCCATTGGGTTGTGGGGCCTTGACAGAGCTGCGAGACGTCGAACGCACATGACTCTGAAAGCTGCTGTTCTGCTCTATGTGCGAGTAGGTTGACGACATCAAAACTCCACAGATGGGTGAAGCGATACAAAGAATGCTCACCATTCTCGGCAGCTGAGGATGCGATGCGCTTCCGCTTCAGACCTCTGGAAGTAACTCCGAGAGGCTTGAATGTCGTCTCTCGATAACTCTCTCTTTGTTGACATATAATTTCCTTGTCTTTGCCCTTATCCTGTTCTCCCTCCTCTTCCGTATCGGAAGCACTCACAGTTGACTTTTCCCTGACAGGGGCCTTCCTTTTGTGAGTAATCAGGACCTCAGGAATAGCTTTTCGAGTAGCTTTGGAACCAGAGTCGTCCTTCAGTTTCGGCGGCTTGGATTTTGCTCTAGGCTTTGTTTGAGACGTTGATGGTTGAGAGGAGAGAGAGGGAGACCTGGGAGTCGCACGGCATTGTTGTAAGGCATCCAATGGGACAGCTTTGACTTTGGGGTTTGATTTTGGTGTTGCTTTTGGTGATGACAGTGACGGTGTTTTGGCTCGCCGCTTCAAAGGTGCCGAGGATTCCGGCTGAGGTTGTATTTGATTGTCAGAATGCGCTTGGTTGCGGGGAGACGGGGCTCTAAGTTCCTCCCAAGAAGTTGTGGTGAATGGAACATAATCACAGGTATCCTGGGGCAAATCGATAAGGGATGATGAGCGAGGAGGAGTGTGGAGTTGAGGCTGGGGAGACTGCTGATGCTTGAAGGATGGAATTGGGGTCTGCTGTTTTTTGAGGAGAGGAGAATGCATAAATTGGGACGATAGGGCGGAAGTGATTGTCGGTGGGGTGGCAGGGGGCGAACGAGAGGGCGAACAGGAAAGTGTTGAGATGGGTGAGCGAGCGGGTCGGCTTTTCGACTTTGACCTCATCCCGCTCTTCGGCTTCGAGCAAACGCGGATGCGCGATTTGGATCTTCCACGCCTATCCAGGCACAACTGGAGCGGTTGTTGAAATTGTTTGGGAGGTGACAGTTTGACGGGGCGAGGAGGGCGCGTTAGTATTGCTTCGAATTCTTCATCCGAATCAGAGTCCGTAAGCTCTATCACTTTCTGCTCTACTTCAAAGATATCCTGTTCAGACTCGTTCCTGGCGATTGGATGCACTGCAGTGGACTCGTCGCGCGCCCAGATACCGAGTTCATCCTCAGACTCGTCATCTGATGGAAGACTGCGAGTGGAGTCGCGCGTAGGGGTGACGCTGACTTCGTTCTCCTCAGGGACTTCTGTCGGGGTGACATCTGCAACAGCTGCAGCTGCAGCCTCCTTTTTACGCGATCGTTCCGCCAATGCCTTCCTCAAAACGGTCAGTGCCTCCTGAGACATATCGTCTCCGTAGTCCTCTTCATTGCCTGCCAACTCCCTCCGCCTTTTTTCAGCCTCCAAGAAATCTCTGAGATCTTCTGCATCAGTGGTAGCTGAGAGGGGTGGCACACCACGGAGCAATTCCTTCTTTGAAATCGGTGGGTCGTCGTCAGCGGTAGTCTCGCGGGGGGGGAGTGTATTCAATTCGTATTTGTCGTCGTCCTGTTCTACATCCTGTTCGCTATCCTCTTGGTCCTGGTCGACGTCTGGGTCTTCCTGGTCATCGTCCGTTTGAGCAAAATGGCCGATATTATAATCCCTGCCAGCACCTTTGAGCACGCCCCGGTCCTTGACAATAGCCCCGCTGTATAAATCGACGATGTCATCTTCGTCGAGACGTTTGTTATAGCGCTCTGCGAGCTGAGCCCAGACGTTCAGGACACGGAGTGTAGAAGCTCTGCGGGCCGAGTGCACATCTGCGGGTGTCGTTAAATCGTTGGGCGCAGACGGAGTGGCTGAGGTCGACGAGGAGGGTGTACCTGCGAGCCGAGGTCGTTTGGCAGGTGGAGAGCGATCAGGAGGTCCAACTGAGGGGGAGGCGGAGGGGGTCAACAAAGCTCTTTGTGGTTCACTTGAGAAAAGTCGGTTGGAAAATGTACTCGAGAACAACGAAGGCATCACGCTCGTCGTCGTTAACGACGTTGAGCAGGTTGTTGGTTTGTAGAATGAATTATTGTTGTTGAGCAGAACGCGTCGCGTGTATGTTGAACCAAAACTGGTTATGCGTGCAGTTGCGCCACATGTAAGCACTGTATCAGGTCTCACAACTCGAAGTTCTGCACTTCGTAAATCGCTCTTCAGAAACCAACATACGCGGAAAGAATGGACAGAACTACTTCCACCAGGTTCTCTCATCATCCTTCTAGATGGCACAATGACAAGCGGCGATCGTGAAGATGAGCCAGGTAAGCATTCAGTATCGTCACTACCTCCCCAAGAAGTACTTTTCTGTGCGATACTATCAAGGCTCAGAGATGTTGGTCTGCTTGTAGCGTAGGGGCGAATCGAGGGACGAACTTCGTTTACCTTGACGGCGGTTATAATACCTATTTATCGGCCACAAGTTCTACACCATTAGCGTCCGAAACCAGGAAGCTGTCTCCCGAGTGTACAAACCGGTGTCATCCTCCAAAAAATTTCACCCTCAGTCCGGAATCAGGATGAATCCAGGACGATCACAAGAGTGCCAGACGGCCGCTCGAGATACAATCTCAGCAGCCGACTGTGGCCGGTACCATCGCCCTGCAGGAAATCGCCTGTCAGAGGGGTATACGTCATGGAATTCCGAAGAGATTCACGATCATGGAAATGGGACACCGGGGTCGAAGGGAATGCTACTTCAAATGCTTAAAGCCGGGGGAAAGAGTGTGGTGGCTTTACACAACACCGCAGGGGCATTGCCAAGTCACTGCGCAATGGAAGATCATAGCTATATAAATCCTCAATGTTATATCAAGGTTTCCTCCGCGCGTCGAGGGCTCTGGATGTGCTCAGGCGCCAGAACGACCTCAAGTGCCTCAAGGTTCGCCTCCAGTCATTCGGCCTCTGCCGATGATCGGAAAAACATAAAGCATCTTCTGCAATGGCTATTGCTGAAGATGCCGCTGTGATATACTTGACACCTTTTTTTTTCTAATGCAGTGCGGCTCGTGATTTTCTCGCCTCTCTAGCGTTACCGCCCTTCCTCGTCGGTACGCAATCTATTGGCTGCAAGGACATCCCATGGTGCCAAAGCCATTCCCATCAAGCCGTCATGGATCCCCCTGTGACGGCATTTTTGAACACGGATGTACGGGTTTTGTACATAGGATTATTTATCTCGCGTTCGAAGGAGTCCCACCAGTAGACTTACAGAATGTCAATGTACGACGTCCTGAACTTCTTCAAGCTTACTTCTATACTGATATGCATGGATTTGACGTTGCTCCAGTTATATCATGATTCGTGAAGGGGCATTGACAAAGCTCGTCCCTTCGTTATACTGAACGCTGCCAGTGGTAGGTAGCTACTTGCGTGATGAAAGGAGGTTGTACTCGATTGGGTGGGCAAGCTGGGCTAACTTCAAATACTGAGCGCCTGATAATAGTCCAAATGTCTGGGCCCGGTTATCGCCTCTTTCTCCTGAAATGCAAATAGCATGCAAGAAGTTTCTAGTGCTGAAGCGATCAATGCATGTCTGCCCATTTATTATTGGTCCGGACATAGAACCTATCGATGATGAATGATTTGTCCTACAGCGAAGATCTACCACAACACATCGCCTCCTTGAATGGTGTGAACAGTTTGGTACATGACAAAAGTAAAAAAAGACACATCGGGGTAGTATACACCTTGAGTGGGGGTATATCGTGTGTAAGTAGCGGATACAGTTAGATTGTCTCGAAACAAAGAAATATTTGGATACCTGACGCCGGTATCGACTGTACTATAAAAACGACCACGATTCTTCACCGGAAAATCAAGTGGTGACTAGTATCAATGTGTCATGATACAAGATTTAACCATCATCCTCGTAAATGTTGGCAAACACACTGAAATTGCCGATGCAGGTGATGTGGTCGTTATCAAGATGACGCTTGAGAGCATCACGTCTGCTGAATTCCTTACCGCAGCCCCCGATCATCGTCTCGCCTTCCCAGACGCATGGTCTAGCATCCTCCGGGAGGTCATAGTTCTTTGCATCCTTCAGGGGTACACCGCAGCAAACCCACTGTGCAGGCCGTTGAAGACGCGTGTGAGTGCGAATATGGCGCTTTAGATCGGGGGTGCGGTGGTTGCGCTGAACCCATTTGCAATGGGGACAAGCCCATGGGTTTTTCGCCGCAGGCGCAGGAACAGCCCCTGGGGTGGCCTGCACGTTCCGAGGAAGCGGGGAGTGACGAGGTCTCTTGACAGGTGGGGAAATATTTTCAACGCCGCGCTTCCGAGATGGCTCAGCATGAGAGGGGGTAGCGGGAGCGGAACGAGAAGACCGGCGACGTTTGCCTGGGTTTAGAGTGGGCGATGGCAAATACTCGTCTTCGGTTGCATTGCCGTCGCTCTCGGCATGCGCATCCTCGTCCAGGTCATTGGACAAAGCAGTTGTATCGCGCTTTTTCGACAAGCATCGCGTGGAGCGAATGGGCCGATGCAACACGGTGGAAGGGGCGGGAACACGAGCAAACTCTACCGGGGATGCTATCTCGCCTGTAGGTGATGAAAATACGGACACTGGCCGTGCCCCAATTTTTGCAAGCTCTGGAGTTGAACTAAGCTGAAGGGGGATATTCTCTTGCACAGGTGGGAGATATGGAAAGTCTGCAGGTTCCGTCGCGGTAGCGAAGTCGTGGGGTTGGCTGTTGGCTAGTCAGATGCGTCAGCTACAAACAACGAATGAGAAAATGCGTACAAAATCAAGGATGTATATGCGGCTGGTTCAAATTCTGGATAACGCAACTCGAGCGAGAGGGGTTCAGGATCGACATCCGAGTCCGAGTCTGAATAAATGCCGTCATCGCCATCGCTGGATTCACTGTCCGAATGATGATCAACCTGCGAGCATTGGGTAGAGGGTGAAGATGTAGAGGTAGATCCAGATGAGATGGTGGATAGGGTAGCAGGACTGGCAACTGCGGAGACATATGGTTCGTCATACTTATCCTCTGGGCTAAACTGGGCAAGCCAAGCCATATCATCCTCGTCGTCCTGGGCACGGAGCTTCTCGTAAAGCTGGGCCATAGACTGGCGACGGTAAACAGTAGTAGAGGACATGGCGAGATAAGATGAAAGAGAGTCTTGCAAGGGATATTATATAGCCTGAATGATTTCTTTCTTTCATGTCTTAGCCCTCGCGTTGCCGACCTCGTTTTTGTTCTTTCTGGTAACTCCGACGAAGTACCCTCGATGTAAGTCACATCGAGGCAGCCTTGTTGCAGAGAAGCCCTCCAATTTGGCTGTGAGTACCCGTCAACTTGGCTCATGGAAAAACAAAAGGAACGTCATCGACGACGGCCTAATTTCACTCTGATAAAGTCTGATAATCGGTCAAAGCAATCGTGCGAATGTGACTCTGTAAAGTGGTACCCCCTGGTCACCGTCGTTATTGTCCGCGCTAACCCTTGCAGTGTGCACATTCCGCAAAGGTAATACCAGTGTATTGACCATCGTGAGCCCACAAGGGCATGGGCTCTCTCTCGACGGGTTTCTTATTCTCCCATCCTGTGGATAATTATTGATCTTCGGAATCAAAGTATTGTCATGGCGCAAACACTGCTTGCAACGTGTAGGCGGGGTTGGCCGAAGGTTACACCAACGGGCACTACATGCACTCTACTATATTCGGAGCTTTTAGATTATCTTGTCGTAGATCGAGGCTGGCCCCTCGAGATACAACTTCTAGCTTGTACTTGAACGACGATAATCATCCTGCCCGAGTCAGTGTGGTTGTCTCAGAGTTAATGATTTTAAAAGTCTAGGTTTGAGAAAGTGTAAGAGTTGCAGGACTATAATTGCTGCAGGTACAGAAGACAAAAGACCACTCAGAAGGCAGCAGTCACCGTGGTCTGCGCGACCGTATAAGTTTACCGTCTTGAATTCGTGGGCCGCGACTATTGTGACAACCATGAATGCATGCAAGAACTACTGAGGTGGTTTCACTCACCCTCGTGTCTTCTTCTTTGGTCTAGGTTCATGGGCAAAGTCCTTGATGGGTATGTCTTGTCTGTACTTCTCCATGCACCAAAGCACGTATCTGTCAAACAAAAATTGAGCAGTATGCAAGCTGGTGAACGAATTGACACGTGCCTCCGATCCTTAACAGCTAAGCCCGCCTTCCTTAGGTCATAACCTGCCGTGCGCCAAAACGCGTCCCAGTTATCTATGGAAACCTTGGTCTCTGCAGAACGTCCAATCGCTCTCAGGAAGTCTCGAGGAGTGTTAATATCGCCTGGCAGTACATAGGTGAGCCTGGAAGCTAAATGTTTGGCCATGAACAGTATACCTCGCGTGGGTGGTACGGGTCTGACCGCAGCCCTGTCCTGAAAGGACCTCACAAATGTTTGGCTGACGCGCCGGAGCGATGGTTGCAGGGAGAAGGACATGACTCAAACTGGTTGCCTCCGTTACTTTTATGGAGGAATTCAAAAAACTGAGACCTCGATCACGTGATGGCTCCTGCTGAACCCTCATTATGCGCTGTTACTCTATGTCAATATTCTACATTCCTGACGTCCCTGGCACAACGAGGACGGCTCAGCACGACGGAAGGGTGCCACGGTGTTCACTCCGACTAACTCTGGCCGGGCTCTCCCGCATGTTGAAGCAATGGTATGAGGAGTTTTCTTGTAGGTGGATGGTGAGCTCCTGCCAGGGTTTCGATGACACCACGGGTCCTTGGTTCAAAGGATCACCCGTGATAGGAGAGATGGACCTATCTAACAGTTACCCCAGAATGGGGATGCAGAAATATACCTACAACCATCCATACAGCATTCCCAAGCCTGCTCGGGCAGCTATCCTCTAGGGCATCGATATCAAAGTTAAATCATTCTCGAGAAGGGAAATGAGGGTCACCACTTGTATAGAACTAGCTGTGGTGTGGGATGAGTGAAGAGAATGCGGCGATCGCGCCTGGATCTGGTAAAAGTATCCGTCATCACAAGTGGGTACATTCCATTTGAGTACATTGCTTCTTCGTTTATCCAGCACGTTAGAGTCTCTTGTCTGGTCAGAGTCAGTTGGCTGGTTCATAGTAGCCCACTGACATTATGCCAAGAGACAGCTTAAGTCTCCTCATTAAATCTCGATGCCAACAATTTGATTGCCATCGAGACCTATCGGGAAATGTTATTCGCCACAGATCACAATATATATAGGCAAGCAATACTGATATATTGACAAAGGTAGGCCGAACGTGGCAAGGTCAGCATCAAGGACGTGCCTATAAAGCAGTCATTGACCAGTCAACTCGTCTAGGAGGCCGTAATGAGCGTCCCAACTCCCTCCCTCAGTGCTAGTCTTAGTAGTCTGACAGAGTCGCAAGGTTGTCTATCCCCACGTACAATATTAGCTTAACGCGGGACAGTGGGGGTAGCTTCTGTAGTTTATGCATGCTCTTAAGTCGTGCACGCCGCCTACAAAGGAGACAACGATGGGAAATGAAAATGAGAGACAAGCACAGTGAAGAGTGAGGAAAGTCGCTGAGCGATCAGTGAGATTTGAACAAGAGCACAAAAGAGGACAGGGAGATGCAGAAAGTACACAGTATAGTGTGGTGTCACTCTGGTAGATAATTATAAGCGTTAAATAAACCTTCATCATGCATTCCCTTTCAGAATACCGGGGCATCCCGCAGGAACAACTGCCCTTCCTCTCTTTTTACCCAGCGAGTGACCGCATTCGCAGCATTGATGACCGCTGTCTTGGGTAACCTCGGGGAGAGGACAACATACAGCTCGAACGGCTGGGTTATCTGTAATAACAATATCATCTTTTGTGACTAAAAGACAAAGGGGTGGAGGCGGAAGACGACCCACCCAACCCATGACGATCTCTCTTTCCGTGCGAATACACTGCAGTTTCAGCGGTCCACTCTGGCCAGACTTCGCGTGGATAGCATCATACACTGTTTGATACAAAGTAATAACTCTGTCAAAGGAAGGTAAGTACACTTTGACATGACTAGAATTGGAAGTCATACCTTCTTCTTTCCTCATGTCCATCGTAAGGATCCTCAAAAACAGGAAATGTGATCTGAACGTGGGCTCTTGATTTATACACAAAGTGTCGTAACCCCGGTACTCCAAGCTGGGACACAGAATATTGTGCATGCCCAGAGTTTATTGAATGTGATATTGCATCGAGGAGACCGTGGCTGTTGAGTTTCTGCCAAAGACAGCGACATCTATAGGCCATGTTAGATAAGAGAGACGACACGACAAACCTCGGCAACAACATCGCACCACCCGCGGACTGTTTCAAATTCACCACCTCCGCTAATACACACAAGACCAATGCTTGCGTCCATCGACGTAGCAGGTCGTTGGGATGCACCACCTGTCCTTTCACCTGCATAGTCTGATCCATCTTCCAAGACGCCAGAGTCGCCATGTGAGACGTCTACCTCCCCGCGCTCAGGTTTACGGAGGAATGATATATAGGCATTCACAAAGCCTGCGGCATTGAACTTCGGAAGGCATACAGGGATCCACGATGTTGCTGCGGGATAATTAAATATTGAGGGCGTATGGATAGTGTTGACAATGATGTGGATGTCTGTGGAAAACAAATTTGGGGTTCCAGTGGACAGAAAAGATTGGGAGACGCGAACCCGTTGGGTGTATTGAGTGCTTTTTCGGGCGTACAAGCGTAATTACTTGACCTCGTGCAACAAGAATGATGTACAGGGTATCCTGGCAACTCGTGAGCGCCGACATTTTACTTCACGTCGAAACGCACCTTCAGCTTTGTTATAGGTACCAACGCATCAGCAACTCGGGATCTCAGACTAGGGTCCAGTTGTAGACAATGTAATGAGGATGTCGCCATGGCAAGATCGAGTTCCAACCGCTCCAGTAAGGAAAAGAGGAATGGCTCTGCGCCTGTGAAGGAGGTCAAGCACCCAATCTCATACAACGTCAGGGTAGTAGTACCATTCAGCAAACGACGTAGATCGAAGTTTGTCCGTCGTTCAAATATTCGCCGCAACTGGGAAGCTGTGACGATGCTTAAAATTTGCAGATGCAGATATTCTAGATGCGATCGTGCCTTGCTTGAATCAGTTGGATAAGATGCCGGGTGCCGAGTGACCATGAGCGTCATACTCACAACAGACTCCGGTTCTCCCCATGTTGATGCACAGACGTAGTACAGCGGCGATCGAAGCAGAAAAGTGATTCTAAGTCGACCAGCATTGATGCATCGTAATCTGTCTCCGTCGTCGATGAACACAGAGACCAGAGCCTGAACAATGCCCATAGTGGACGACAATGCTTCGGAATCTTCAGGCCCAGACCTACTAAAAGCAGTTTTGTAACGTTCATTCCTTATTCCATCGCAGTTTTGTTCACGAGGGGATGATGTACCTTGCAAAGACCGGTTTTCCAGCATCGGTGAGGACAAAGTATTCTCGCGGTTTGAAAGATCCTCGCGGAGCACCTTAAGATAGCACCCAGCGTCAGGATAGAAGCGTGAAACCAGTTTCAAATGACAGACCAGTGGTATTCGGTACGACACTGATGACCGAAGCCATAGACTTTGGCTGATGTGTGTCTGAAATTTACTTTTATACAAGAAGACCTGATCATAATAAATATATTTCTGACCTGGAGACTCCTTTGCACTGAGGGTGCGCCTCAATTGATCGCGTAAACTCTTCCTAGATTCCTCGTCAGCTACGTCATCTATTTGGCCGACTGCGGTGATTTCTTCGCTGTTGGTGGTGTCTACCTCTGCGTCCACATCATGCACTAGGATGCCATCATTAATATCAAGATTAATCACTGACGATGCTGAGCTCTCGAGGCCTGTCGTTGGGTGGACGTTGGGAGACTGGGAAGCGGACGTGGAGCCATGAGCTTTGAGGCTAGATATAGATGGTGTATGTCTAGGAGCGGGGGGTATCACAAGGCGAGATGGAGATCTGAGTAGAGGAGTACCACTTCTTGACGGTGTCGAAGAGTGTAGAGTATCAGTCATGACCGTAGACAGTCAGGCTGGTATACTTTGTGCAACTTATGTAACCTTCTAGTAACTTGGCAGACAAGGACAAACAGGTTGCCCGACTCGAATATTCATGATTAACATTCGCTTTCACAGCCTGTACGATACCAAAGATCATAAAAGCTTTCTACCCTGTACCCACATTCCAGTACGGTTCCGAACGTCTCCCATGCACCACCACTTTTCAATCATATCCATGGTGAGTTCCTTGCACTCGGGTTCGACATCGAAGAAATCGAGTGCGCCAACACCGGCTGAGTTCTCGAAGTCGAAGACACAGACTAACAACAGAATTCCAGAACAGTAGAATGTTTAGAATCTTCGTGGACCCTGATGCCAATTCCACTTACTTTGCTGAGCATCGAAAGACGCGCCAACTTTGAACTCGCCAGAGTTTTCTAGACCAAGTGCCAGAGCACCACCGCGTGTCGACAGGAACAGAGATTCCTTCCATTCAACGGCAAGAGACCTTTCCTGATTACCCACTATGGAAGTGGATCCAATTTCAATCGCACGAACTCCTTCACGCATCCTGGAAACTGCGACAGCCTGCCTCATACTGTTCATAATATCAATGCTGTAACCACCCGCAATGTCTGTGCCAAGGCCAACAAACAATCCCTTGTCGAGAGCCTCGCGCAAAGGGAACGGCTTCTCCGAAAAGTACGCATTGGACAAGGGACAGTGGGCTACCGCTGTTTGGTTGACCACAAGTTCATCGAGCTCTTGGGGGTTTAAGAATGTGCAATGCGCTTGAACAGTACCTCTTCTTAACAGTCTGTGCTGGGGCCCCCGACAGTTGAATATGAAATCTCCTGCAAGAGGATAAAATCACCTTTTTAAAAACTTCGATGTCGTCGATACCACGCTCAGCTTTTACCCATTTCGCTTCCCCATAGGACTCGGCTAAATGACTCTGGACACGCGTGGACGTCCTTTCAGAAAGTTCCCCGAGCCTCTCGAGCAGTTCATCCGAACACGTAGGCACGAACCTCGGCGTGATAACAGGTTCGACCAAGCGTTGATGTTCAGTGAATTCTGCGACGGAAGCCTTGCATCTTTGTATGAAATCTTCAGCGGATTTCAATGAATGCTCGGCACTGCACTCTTGATACGTCGGCCGCGACGACTTATCCATGGACAATTTCCCGACGAATGCTCGCACGCCTGCATCTTGCATCTCCTGAGCGAGGACGAGGCTTCGGGCTGTCAATCAAGAAGGAAACACTAGGTAATTGTATTTCTCACTTGGTTTCTGTCTTGATTGTACCGAACAGCAGGACGGCACCTGTGCCGACTTCTGTCAAACGTTGGGCAAGACGATGATAAATCTTTCTGGCCAGATCTGGCTTCTCATCAAGACTTTCCTCAGCTTTATAGGCATATTTATCAAGCCACTCCATGAGCGGGAGGTCGAGGCCAGTTCCCTGGTACATGAATTGTGGGGCATGGAGGTGCAGATCGCAGAATGTGGGGAGGAGGAAGCTCCCAGGGGGAAGGATCTTGATGGACGATTCGTGTTGGTTGATATACTCCTGCGAGGAGTCTGAAGAAGCTGGGGACACATGTGTGATGAAACCCTGATCGTCAATCACTAGTCAGGCAAGGGTTAGGCAGGGACGAGCGAGGACTTGAAGAGGGTCTGATCGTACACAGGAGGTAATCCCTGAGAATGTTCACTTGCCCTAGCGCGGGGCAATGTACGAGAGTTCCTCGTGCTGCCAAGGCCCCTGGAGCTACTTGAGTCATTGTTATGATGTAGTCTGGATAGACCTCGTCGAACGAATTGATATCGATGGCACGCGTGAAGATGGTGTGTTCATGTTTGTTCGACTTATGATACTACTAGTATCAACAGCTCTCGATGGAGCGTGAAGCGTGTAGACAGGCATTAGCCCTAGAGTTGTATGGTTCACTACAAGCATGCTGATCGCAAGAATTTACAGATCCGTGATATTACATGCAGTGTTCCGAAGCCAATCTATCGTCACATCCTCCAGATGATCGTCGAAATCCCCAAACTCGTGGTGCATGCGATAGTCCCGGACTAGAGCTACTGCACGTGAAGGTGATTCAGGATCCACTAGCATGATTTGAGAACCTGGAGCGAAGGCCCGCGGGTTTAGAACCTGCGGGCGCCACGACGTCGAACCAGGTTGCGGGAGGTATGCCTTCATAGAGACAAAAAAAATGAGAAGAGGAGAGTCCTGGAGAAATTACAACATACTATCAACGCCGCTTCTCCCGATCCAAGGGTATCGCCGTCAATCTGGTCACACGAAAGTGAGAGGGGATAGCACCACAACCAAACGGGTCTTTACCACGAAAGCGATGGCATCGCTGAATTGACTTCGTAACTGTTCTGCAACGCGTTCTCCTACTGGTGTTAAAGCCGTATCGTCTATTCTTTCGCAAGCTTGGTAATATCCCACCAAAGAGAGATCTACAGATTCCGCATGCCCTTTGGCCTACGGAGTATGACGTGAAGAGAGAGATAGCCTAGTCAAGCAGAGGACTCACCAGATCAAGACCTATTTCCATCATGGGGCTCAGGTTCGTCCAGTGATGAAGGAGGGGGATAACGTCTTGGATGATCACAACACCTGAGGAGAGTCTTCCGAGAAGGACTCCATTTACTGGCTTGTGTGGATGCTTGGCTGCATGGAGGAAAATTTTCACGTAGGCTTTGTGCAGGATTGAGTACTGAACCATCGTTGTATACTTGCGGTCACAGGAATGGCAATTAGGGATTATTCACTGTCCTTTTCAGGCAACTCGTCCACATGACTTTTTACGCACAAAAACATCTCACCTCCGCTTGACCATATCTCCTCAACAACTCACCGGAATTCAATGAAAACTAGACAGCCAGACTCTGACAAGGTCAAGGAATCGATTCCGCGATGACCGAATGACCAAAATGAATTCTTGAAAATATGATAACTACGAAATCCCGAGGGCTAAGATGCTGATCTTGGAAAAACTTGTTCTTTGCCAACCGGTCCACACGGGATGGATTCTCTGCACTCGTCGGAGTAGAATGGTACCCTTTGCATCAAATTCCAATGAGGCGTCGAGCAGACGGAGTCGAGGGGAGATGTCAAGTGTTTGGGTGTAAAAAGTCATGTGGACAAGTTGCCTGAAAAGGACAGTAATGGGTAATTTCATAAAAATAATAGTTGCTGTACATTCTCACGAGGTCTGTGATCCATGGTCACAATATTTTCTTGTGATGACTTTACCCCAGACTTCAAACCAGTCTGCGTTGGTGTGTAGGGAACCTCATCCTAGTAAGATGGGGCTCATACACTGTCGACAAAGCTTAGGTAAGCTTTCAGTGTCAAGACATGACAAGCATCATGTAAATCCTAAAGCTATTCTCTTGAGACAAGAACAGAAAATTGGAAACACAAGAATGATGGACCAGAAGACTCTTGAGATTTCTTGAGTTGTGGAATAGTTTTAGATGCATGTACTAGATACTCTTAGTATTTATGAACTTAGCAGGTCAAATAAATCAAAAATAAAACTTAGGTTATCCATTCAGCAGCATTGCTGGTAAGTGTCACATCCCGAAACTTTCCTAACTCATCCGGCCCAATTCTGGCCTCCTATGATCAAATCCCAAATCCCGAGCCTCAGACTTTACCTTAAAAGATTTCTCTTTCATCGGACATATGTCACTTTCCTTTGACATTTCTTGACATCTACAGTTCCTATTGATAATTCCCTTTCCCCCTGCTTCACAATTATTGCACCATTACCCTCAGTCATTATTCCACCATTCTGATGCCATTCTGATTCATTCCTTACCTTGTTCCGGAAACCCGAAACTCCGATTCGTCCGACATACTTTAACACCTTTATATCTTCCGGACTCTTCAGTATATAAATCCGCTTGTACTCTCTGATATTTCCTTAGTTTGAATATCAACTAAATCCCATTCCCTCCTGCTCCGCTTCACTCTGAAAACCACTTCAGTCCTTAAGTTGACCTTAGGATTGTCTTCCGACCCTCTGCCCTGAAATGAAGGAACAGAACTCATACAGGGGTGCAGCACATAAGCTGAAGCCAAAGTTCCTTGCCCCTCTGACCCCCCTCAGGGATTCCCAACCAACCCGCTGTTCTGTGTGCTCTGGACTTATCCAGGAATTCCGGGATTGACCCTGGACTTGACAGTAAGTACTGGAACAGATGCTCCAGCCATCAAAGAGTGTGTGTCTGTCACATCCCGAAACTCTCCTAACCCATCCGGCCCAATCCTGGCCCAATCCCGCCCAATTCCAAACCCCTATGATCAAATCCCAAATCCCGGGCCTCGGACTTTACCTTAGACAATTTCTCTCTCATCGGACATTCCGAACCCCACATTCCCGTCCTGGACTTTCCGCATTCCCGTCCTGGACTTCCGTATTCCCGTCCTGGACTTTCGTATTCCTATCTCGATTATCTCTTGACATATGTCACTTTCCTTTGACACTTCTTGACATTTACAGTTCCTATCAATAATTCCCTTCCCCCTTGCTTCGCAATTATTGCGCCATTGCTTTCAGTCATTATTCTACCATTCTGACACCATTCTGATTCATTCCTTACTTTCTTCCGGAAACCTGAAACTCAATTCGTCTGACATACTTTTAACATCTTTATATCTTCTGGACTCTTCAGTATATAAACCCGCGTGTACTCTCTGATACTTCCTTAGTTCGAATATCAACTAAATCCTGTTCTTTCCTGATCCACTCCACTCTGAACCTCCTCAGTCCTTCAGTTGATCTTAGGATTGATCTCTGACCCTCCGCTCCGAAATCAAGGAACAGAACTCGTGCAGGGGCACAGCACATAAGCTGAAGCTGAAGTTCCTTACAACTCTGACCCCCCTCAGGGATTCCCGCCAAACTCTGTCTTCTCCAAACTCTGGACTATCCAGGAATTCCGGGAACGAACCCGGACTTGACAGTGTCCTGGTACCCCCAATCTAGGGCCTTATGTGAGCAAAAGCATTAGCAGCTTCATAGGTGATGAGGAGAATGTGAGCCTAGTACCTTTCCACTGACTTCAGACCCAACTCTGAGTGGCTCACCAATCCTTTTACCAACATTCCAGATGAGACAGCAGCACTGATTCCATCTCCAAGTCCTACATGAACAGTTTAAACTTGAGCCATAGGTGGATTATCAGAGAGCCCATGTAGTGCTTTGGTATGTCACGTCCTGAAACTTTCCCCACCCATACGACATACTTCTGGCCCCTTATCATCAAACCCTGAACCCTGAGCCCTGGACTTTACCTTGGAAGATTTTCTTCTTCATCTGATATCCTGAATCCCATATTTCCCATCCTGGACTTTCATATTCCCGTCCCAGACTTTCGTACTCCTATCTTGGCTATCTCTTGACATATGTTCCTTTCCTTTGACATCCCTTGACATTTGCAGTTCCTATTAATAATTCCTTTCCCCCTGCTTCACAATTATTGTGCCATCATCCTCAGTTATTATTCTATCATTCTGACACCATTCCAATTCATCCTCTTACTTTGCTCCAGAAACCCAAAACCCCAATTCATCCAAGATACTTTAACAGTTTTATATCTTCCAGACTCTTCAGTATATAAACCTGCCTGTACTCTGTAATATTTCCTTAGTTAGAATATTGACTAAATCCTGTTCTATCCTCTGAAGTCTCTGCTTCACTCTGAAACCTCCCTCAGTCCTTAAGTTGATCTTAGGATTGTCTTCTAAACTTCTGCCTTGAAATTAAGGGACAGAACTTGTACAGGGGTGCAGCACATAAGCTGAAGCCAAAGTCCCTTGCCCCTCCAACCCCCCTCAGGGATTCCCGACCCCCTTGGCCTTTCTGCGTGCTCCAGACTCTCCGGGAATTCTTGGATTGAACCTGGACTTGACATGGTACCATAGTACAGTGGCTCAAAAAACTGTCTGGATGTTTGGACACTTCTCACTAAACACAATATTTTCTGATACCACCTAACCCTAACCTTAAACTAAATGTATGAAATTGTCAAGTCCAGGTTCAATCCTATAGTTCCCAAAAGTCCTAAGGGGTGGAAGTGCATAAGGGATCGGGAATCCATCAAGGGGGTTGGAGGGGTGAGGGACTTTGGCTTTAGTGTATGTGCTGCACCCCTATACAAGTTCTGTTCCTTGATTTTGAGGCAGAGGTATCAGAGGACAATCCTAAGTTCAACTTAAGGACTGAAAAGGAAATTCAGACTGAAGTCAGGACTTTGAGGATAGAACAAGATTTAAACTAAGGAAATATGACAGAGCACAAACAGGCTTATATACTAAGGAGTCCGGAGGATATAAGACTGTTAAATTATTTGGGTGAATTGGGGATTTGGGTTTTCAGAGTATGGTGAGGGATAAATCAGAATGGCATCAGAATGGTGAAAGGATAATTAATATCAATGGCACAATGATCACGAGATAGAAAGAGATCATGTGGAAAGGAACAGTAAGTGCCAAAGGAGAGGAACGAGATAAAACAAATATAAGTGAGATAGGATCATGAAAAGTCTGAGGTGGGAATATGGGATACAGGATGTCGGGATGGTGGGATTTGAAGTTGAGGTGAAACTCTTCTAAGGTAAAGTCCAGGGTTTGGGATTTGGTTGCAACTGGCCAGAAATGAGTAGGAAAGAATGGGAACAGATAGGAAAAGTCATGGGATGTGACAGAAATACAGTACCTACTATTGGCTTTCTATTGGTTCAAGAATCAAGGTTTTTGGATAAGTTTAATGAAATGGCAGCCATTTCAAAATGATAACTCATTTGAACAGTTTTTTGACTTTAAGTTTTGGTTACATATATTAGACCCTAGCATGCTGTAATATAATTACATACATCTGGTAACTATTCTATTATGTCACTTTTATGTAACTGAGTGTCAGACAGCATATATAAACCCCACTATTCCATGTTTATTTTCCCACCATCACCATAAAGTCCATCTCTACTTCTCAAAACAACAACATCATCACTCTATCCTCTGTTGGTCTTTCCTCTAGGAAAGTCTATAGTATGCCAGTTTCTTCAGGAACTCCAGCCAGAGAAGACTAAGCTTTATGGTGGCCATCCTTCAAAGCTTACCCCTACCAACAAGAAGGCTATTGTTCAGAATAATTACTGGCAAGTGTCAAGTTTGGGTTCAATCCCAGAATTCCCAGATAGTTCGGAGCGTGCGGAAAGGCAGAGTCAGTCGGGAATTCCTGAGGGGGGTTGGAGGGGTAAGGAACTTCGGCTTCAGCTTATGTGCTGCGCCCCTGTATGAGTCCTGTTCCTTGATTTCAGAGCAGAGGGTTGGAAGACAATCCTAAGGTCAACTTAAGGACTGAAGGGGTTTCAGAGTGAAGCAGAGCAGGAGAGAACGGGATTTAGTTGATATTCAAACTAAGGAAATATCAGAGAGTACAAGCAGATTTATATACTGAAGAGTCCGGAAGATATAAAGATGTTAAAGTATGTTGGACGAATCGGAGTTTTGGGTTTCTGGAAGAAAGTAAGGAATGAATTGGAATGGCATCAGAATGGTGGAATAATGACTGAGGGCAATGGCGCAATAATTGTGAAGCAAGGGGGAAGGGAATTATTGATAGGAACTGTAGATGTCAAGAAATGTCAAAGGAAAGTGACATATGTCAAGAGATAGCCGAGATAGGAATACAAAAGTCTGGGATGGGAATGCGAAAGTACAGGACAGGAATGTGGAAGTCTGGGATGGGAATGCGAAAGTCTGGGATGGGAAATATGGGGTTTGGAATGTCTGATGAAAGATAAATCTTCTAAGTCAAAGTCCGAGGCTCAGGATTCGGGATTTGATTATAGGGGGCCGGAATTCAGCCGGAATTCAGCTGGATGGGTTAGGAAAGTTTTGGGATGTGACAATGTCCAAGAAAGGTAGCTAGAGATAAGAGGGATACATATTTGCCATTGGGTGAAAGGTTATAGAATACATAAGGCCAGGGACTTTGCCTGGGGTCACTGGTCATACAAAGAGCCATAAGAGGAAAGGGGAGTCATGTGGTGGTACAAGGTCACGTGAGGAAGAAAAGAAAAGGGTTCTACTGTAACAGCAATGGTTTATATACTTTTAGCCTGACAGGTGGAATTTCAATAAAATGAACAAATAGTTGTTTGGTGCTATAAACAAAGATACACATATAAATACTATGTCTGAGTTTGAAAAAGGTCACATGCCTCTTTCCTTTCAACCACAATCATCATGTGATCCCTCTCTTCTACTCAATGGAACACCATCACTACCATGCTTGACTCTGGTCATTCTGGTCATTCTTGACAAAATACAGTGAACTCTGGAACCAGAACAACAAACCCACATTTCCGGAACATTGGAGTCTGCACCTCCACATGTCCGAAGTGCTGGAATTCCTAACCCCACTCCGCTGCCAGGCAAAACCGCTTGGAGTCTCGGTATCCACTCGGAATCGATCTAGAACTTGTGCAGACATGCGGACCCTTATTGTATTCCATCATCCTTTGCTTGTCATCATTCTTGAGCCTCCAGGGATGCTCTGTCACTTCCTTACATTGCTTAATCCCAATTCCTCTTGTTCCTGTTCCTATTCCCTGATTATCATTTGCGAGTGCTTCTCCGACCACTCTGTTATATATATATATACTTAATTTTCACTTCAGATTTGTCAGTTGTTCTTTGCCCCTCTTTGGCAGCGGCTGAGTCTGGGAAATCACTGCCCTCTTATAGTTTTTGTCAGGTTATGAGCCCCACTAGCACATACTAGTGGAAAGGAAACCTCTCCAAAACGACTCAACTCTCACGCAAAATCCCTCAGCACACATCCAGATACACTCCGGACTCTCAGAGCTTCTACCATGTCATCCAATACAGTGTCTGCTGACACTCTCACATGCCCGACTCTGATCAGCCCCTCAAACTTCCAAATCTGGAAACTTTGGATCACGGCAAAACTTCAGAGAGAGAAAGTCCTAGGTGTAGCCCTGGGAACTGACACCTGTCCAACCACATTTCCCAGCACCCCAGGAACCACCACCACTGTACCTGTTCCTGCCACATCCTCCAGTGTTCCTGATTCCTCAACTGTTTCCCTTACCTCATCCGGAACTCCGATGACCTCCAGCACAGCCACAATGGAGGTCATTTGGAAATGGATGGAATGAAATGAGAGAGCGCACAGAATCATTCAGGACAGCATCAGCAATGCTCTTTTACTCAAGACACAGACGTATACCATTGCCAGGACCCTCTTTGATGCACTCCTATCTATTCACCAAGCATCAAACCTCGCCTCCACCTTCTACATATTCCAACAGCTATTCAACTCCACATGGTCTGGAGGTTCTGCCATCTCCAAGCACATTGCATTTCTCTGGACTTTGGAAGCCCACCTTGCTGGAATGAAATTTACAGTCAACACTAGACTCCTTGCTTTCGTTCTCTTAAACTCCCTCCCTAAAACTCCAGAATGGAACATGTTTACCTCCTCCATTGTCAACACTGTTGAAGACAGCAAACTCACCTTTGACACCATGGAAACCCGGATCACCTTGGAAGAGGCATGCCTAAACCCTTCCAGACCCTTGGACTCCGCCCTAAAAGTGTTCAACAAGTCCTCCGCTCGTCCACCCAACTCCACCACCCAACTCCGCCACCTGGTGCGAGCACCACCAACAATCTGGACACAACTCCGATGACTGCTATGCTTACCAGTGTTGGACAAAGGAGCTGAGAAAAGGGGGAGGAGGAAAGAAATGGGAGAAAAAGAAGGAGAAAGCTAATGCAACGGAAGACGCTCCAGATGTTACCCCTAAAACCCCAGAGATTGCAAACATAGTTACCAAAGGTGTATCCAAATCTTTAATGGCACGTGTTCTTGCCTACTTGTCGTCTGAACCCAAGGCCAGTGGGAGAAACACTATTGTCATCGATTCCAGAGCTATGTCCCACACCAATCCTGGTTCTGGACTTACTTCCCACTGGTTCCACCTCGCCCTGTCGCTTTTGGAGACAACACCACCACCTCCGCAATCGGAATCAGGACTATTGCACTGTTCTCCACCATCTCCGGAAAGAAGTATGAAATTGTCCTAACCAATGTCCTACTCATTCCAGACTTCCAGATTTCCTTAATCTCCGTAAACCGCCCCTCTACTGCCGGACTCTCCACTGTCTTTCCAGCCAGCTCCAGCACATGCTACATCCAAAAGGGAAGAACTCTGGTTCTCATTGGAACTCATCGACAGGGACTATATCACGCAAATGCCATTCTGGAATGCCCAAAGGAAGCGGCACATGCTGCAGTGGACATAAACCTTCTCCATCAACGCATGGGACATATCTCCGTAGCACAGATTGAACACATGGTCAAGTGGGGACAGCTCTGGGGGATCGATGTCCTCACCGGAACTCCATCCTTCTGTGAGGCCTGCATCCTTGGAAAGATGAAAAAGCTCCCTTTTGAACTTCTAGAGGAACCCTGTGCAATCTGAGCACTCCAAATAGTTCACACAGATGTTGGAGGTCCGATAACTCCTCAATCCCAGGAAGGGTATAAGTACTGGATCATCATTGTAGATGACTTCTGCTGCTTTCCCTGGATATACTTCATGAAACACAAGAAGGAAGCACTCCAGATCTACATCCGCTGGAAAGGTGACATCCAAATGCTCTTCTGCATGCAGGTTGGACAGGAGAAATTCTCCGACACCTATGTGGATTTCATCCAGAGCAACGGAGGAGGGGAATACATCAATGACACCTTCTGAGAGCAACTCTGAAATGATGGAACCCTACATGAGACCTCCACTCCACACACTCCAGAACAAAACAGGTTAGCAGAGCGGATGAACCAGACACTAACTCTCCTTGCAAATGCCATGCTGGAGGAGTCTTTCTGGGCAGATGCCATGGCCACAGCCACCTACATCACTGCATGAAATCTGATGTCTGCACTCTGTGGAGAAAACCCCTATCAAATGCTATTCCGCCAACGTGTCGATCCTACCTTTTTCCGCCCCTTTGGTTGCCCTGCCTATGCTCACATACCAAAGGAACAACACAGGGAAAATTCTGTTCACATGGATGAAAGTGCATCATGATTGGTTACACCTATGGCCAACAAGCCTACAAGCTCCTGGACATCGAATGTAAAACAATCATCTCCAGCCGGCATGTCACCTTTGACGAGACCAGAATCATCCCTGCATGCAACCTTGCCCCATGGAATGTCCCCACTGTTGAGGGACAGTGGGAGGGACTACTTCTGAGGCAACATGAAGCAGAGCATCAGGATGCGGAAGAGAACCTGAAACTCCAGACTTGCACAGAACAGTGGGAGCCAACAACGCACCTCTGGGTGCCCTGGAAGAACAACGACCACCGAGTCCCACTGTTGACGACCTTACACACCGCTTTCAGCAACTTGACATGAATCTGCTGCCTTCCCCTGCCCCTGATCTCCATCTCCGGAGAGACCTGTGCCAGCCCAGATTATTGCCGGAGTCTGGAGAAGCAATCGGCAATGCCAGCAAGCTGATTGGAATAGAGACTACCAATGGACTGTAAATGAAGATGCCGCACACAGGGCTCAACACCATGGTGGGCAACAACCAGATCCTGAAACAGAAGCCCCAGAAACTCCGGAGCCCCTGGAATTCCCAGGGGCATTCACAGCATCCACAGAATCCCTGCAGGATTTCATCTTTGCAGGTGCAGCCAATTCCAAGCCAAATTCATCCCTTCTGGGAACAATCCGGGAAGCCTATGCATTGTCTGATGCAGAACACTGGAAGTCCACAGTTGAGGAAGAACTCCTAAACCTAAATTCCAATTATGTGTATGAAACCGTTCCCATTCCAAAAGGTATCACTCCAATAACCTCCAAACCTGTCTTCCATATCAAGCATGACCACACCGGAAATGTTGAGCGCTACAAAGTCTGCATTTTCATGCAGGGTTTCACTCAAAAGGAAGGAATTGACTACCAGGAAGTATTTGCCCCTGTAGCAAACCTGGACTCCATCTGGACCCTTATCGCCCTTGCTGCAAAACATGACTTGGAGCTCGACCAAATGGATGTTTCCACCACTTACCTCAACAGAGAATTGGAGGAGGATCTCTACTTACTTCCTCCAGATGGTGTCCCTATCTAACCCAGGTATTTCTGGAAACTCATTCTACAGACTTAAGCAAGCTGGGCAGACTTGGAACAAGACACTAGACAAGAAACTCAGAGAACTTGGATTTGCTCGCCTTGATGTGGAGATGTGCCTTTATGTCTTCTGGAAGGATGGGCAAGTTTGTTTCCTAGTTGTGTATGTGGACGACCTACTCCTAGCAGCTTCTTCCAGACAGTTCATGAACTCTATCAAAACCAAACTCTCAGTGGCCTTCAAAATGCACGATCCCAGAGAAGCAAAATACATCCTCGGAATCAAAATCAACTGGGACTGGAAGCTCTGGAGTATCTCCTTGTCACAATGCCAATACTCCTGCACCATCCTAGACCATGTCAGAATGACCACATGCAAACCCATCTGGACTCTGATGGCACATAACTTACAACTCTCTGCTGCAGATCCGGAAAATGATCAGATCCTTCCAGAGATGGTCATTGAAGGCTGGAAAGTCTCCTATCTCACAGTCATTGGCTCATTGATGTATCTCATGCTCGGAACACGTCCGGACATTGCATATGCAGTTGGAACACTCAGCCATTCCAGTGCTGCACCAAAAAAGATGCACTGGGAAGCAGCGAAACATGTATTCCGGTACATCCAAGCCACCAAGGACATGGAGATCCGCTTTGATGGCTCTGAAGTATCTATGGACATGGACTTTCATGGGTACTCTGATGCAGGTTGGTCTCAGGACCCAGACAACTCCGGCTCCACCTTTGGATTCCTTTTCCTCAGTAATTGTGGAGCTATCTCCTGGTTGAGCAAACAGCAGAGCATGGTTGCACTTTCCACCGCAGAGTCAGAGTGCATCGGACTCAGTCTCGCTGGACAACATTAGGCATGGCTTCAGAGCTTCTTTGAAGAGATCGGACACCCACAAAAGGGGCCAACTGTCCTCCACTGCAACAACCAGGCTGCTAAGCCGTGATCCTCAATTCCGGGCACAGACTAAACACATCCAGTGGAAGTACCACTTCATCCGAGATGACCTTGTTGGAAAGGGAGAAGCCATCATCTGCTACATTCCCACAGATGACATGGTAGCAGACATCCTTACAAAACCTCTCATTTGTGAACAGCACTGGAAATTTGTTCGAGGTATGGGACTACAAATGTGCTCGAGTGGGAGTGACAAAATACAGTGAACTCTGAAACTGGAACAACAAACTCTGCATTCCAGAACATCAGAGTCCGCACCTCCACATGTCCGAAATGCCGGAATTCCTACCCCCACTCTGCTGCCAGGCAAAACCGCTTGGAGTCTTGGTATCCACTCGGAATTGATCCGGAACTTGTGCAGACATGCGGACCCTTATTGTATTCCATCATCCTTTGCTTGTCATCATTCCCAAGCCTCCAGGGATGCTCTGTCACTTCCTTACATTGCTTAATCCCAATTCCTCTTGTTCCTGTTCCTATTCCCTGATTATCATTTGTGAGCACTTCTCCGCCCACTCTGTTATATATATATATATACTTAGTTTCACTTCGGATTCCTCAGTCGTTCTTTGCCCCTCTTTGGTAGCAGCTGAGTCTGGGCAATCACTGCCCTCTTATAGTTTTTGTCAATTCTATTGCCACATCCACTGGTCTCCATACCTCTATCATCTCTAGGATTCATGCCAAAGAGCATTTAGAGCTGCAGAAGTCCACTGGAGGTTGTTCATCCAAGCTTTCACCTGCTAATCTTCTCCATGCCATCCATCTCATCTCTACTCACAAGGCAGAGAATGCTGTCCAGATCACTCCTTACCAACATCATCAACAACCCCTCCACCCTAATACTGTCTGCCAGGCCTTGAAAAAGACTGGTTTGAAGGCTATAGTCAAGCAAAAATGCCCTCTTCTCTCTGCCAAGCATTGTACAGTGACTCCATAAACTATTGCAATGTTTGGCCTACATAAGGCCCAGTTGGACTGTGCCTATGCTCACAATGATTGGACTATGGAGGATTGGAAGAAGGTAGTATGGTTTAATGAGACTAAAATCAATTGCCTAGGATCAGAGGGACACAAATGGGTGTGGAAAAAGCCAGGAGAGGGGCTTAGTAATAGGCTGGTAGAGGGAACAGTAGAGTCTGAAGGAGGTCCCTTGATGATGTGGGGCTGTATGACTTGGCAGGGAGTTGGATATGCTGCCAAGATTGACGGTAGGATGGATAGTGACCTTTACCTTCAGATTTTGAAGGACAAACTTCATGATTTCTTGGGATATTATGGTCTCAATCCTCCTGACATTATCTTTCAGCAGGATAATAACCCCAAGCACACATGCAAGAAGGTCAAGAAGTGGCTAGAGGAGCAGAATCTTAGGACCATGGTATGGCCTACACAGTCTCCAGATTTTAATCCCATAGAACATGCCTGTGGTTGCCTCAAAAGAAAGCTTGTAGAGCATGAATACCCTCCTAAAGGAATAGAGGAATTGTGGGAGAGAGTTCAGGTGGAGTGGGAGAGGATTTCAGCTGTAGAGTGCTGATCAGAAGTTGATTGAAAGCATGCCTAGGAGGGTTGAGGCAGTGATTAAGGCCAAGGGAGGCTATATCAAGTACTGATATTCCCCAAATACCCTGATTCATCATAGAGTACATAAACCATTACAATGGTGTTACTGTTTTATATTTGGCATATCTCTGCCATCCCTGAAGCAAATCACATGACTCAGGGACCAATTTGTAGCCAAGAGTGACTACTACAATGTGCCTCACCAGACCTCAGCAAGATTCTCATGGCCTGTTGCAATGCACCTCATCAGAGCTAAGCAAGATTCTCACAGCCTGTTGCAATGCGCTTCATGCATTGCATTTTGGCCAAACATTGTCAATGGTTATGGAGTCACTAGTGATATTCAGGGTGTCTCGGTTCAGGCTGTGGAACCTGAGGGAACTCCCATGGACCATTGGCAGCTCGGCGTTGGAGTTCGAATGACATGCCTCCCCTTTGCCCCCAGCTATGACGGTCAAAGTGTCTTCAAAACTTCGCCAGGATCCCTGTATGCATACAGGCCTATGATATGTCAGGAAAAGGACAAGGCCATGGCTGTGGCACAAGCTCTAAGGACAAAACCCACACTGCAAGCTCTGGGGCAACTCTTTGTGTCACCTGGGAGACAGCTATGAGTTCTGGCCACACTAGCAAGCTGGTGACGTGGCTTACTGATCATCCAGTTGATTGTATCGTGCTGTTTTCTGATGATAAAAGTGCACCATGCCCTCAAGGCAAGCCCTCAGGAAGGATGAAGCAAGAGATATGTGCAGTTATCACTGAGGTGATCTTCAAGGACGATGCTGATTGGGGTCAAGCCTTCAGTACATACCCTGCAAAATTTGCAAAGATTGTTCAAGATCGCCTTGGCATGTAAGTCGTTGTCACATCCCGAAACTTCCCTAACCAATCCGGCCTGATTCCAAACCCCTATGACCAAATCCCGGCCCTCATACTTTACCTTAGACAATTTCTCTTTCATCAGACATTCCAAACCCCGTACTTCCCATCCCGGACTTTCCACATTCCCGTCCCAAACTTCCCGCATTCCCATCCCAGACTTTCATATTCCCGTCCCAGACTTTCATATTCCCGTCCCAAACTTTCGTATCCCTATCTCGATTATCGCTTGACATATGTCACTCTCCTTTGACACTTCTTGACATTTACAGTTCCTATTGATAATTCCCTTCCCCTTTGCTTCGCAATTATTGCGCCATTGCCTTCAGTCATCATCATTCTACCATTCTGATGCCATTCCGATTCATTCCTTCCTTTCCTCCGGAAACCCGAAACTCCGATTCGCCCGATAGTACTTTAACATCTTTGTATCTTCCAGACTCTTCAGTATATAAACCCGCGTGTACTCTCTGATATTTCCTCAGTTCGAATATCAACTAAATCCTGTTCCTTCCTGTTCCCTTCCCTTCCGATTCTCTAAGTCCTTGGGTTGACCTTGGGACCAGCCTCTGACCCTCCGCTCTTAAATTAAGGAACCGAACTCGTACAGGGGTGCAGCACATAAGCTGAAGCCGCAGTTCCTTACCCCTCCGACCCCCCTCAGGAATTCCCGCAAAACCCTGCCTTCTCCACACCTCCGGACATTCCGGGAATTCCGGGAAAGAACCCGGACTTGACAGTTGTTGTCAATCTGTGCAATATTTGATCAACACATAACCTCTTCTACTCGGACTTAAAAAAAACTATTGTGACCAAGCCATGAAGTTTACGCAAATGGGAAATGGAATCACACTCGATGCAGAGGGACATAGCAATCTTCATAAGATTTCTAATCTTTTCTGACTGTCCACAGAGGCTGTCGAAAAGGAGTTTCTGTGGTACTCTGACCTTCATGGCCTCTGGAAGGGAATCCCCTCATATACCCCAGAGTCCGTTGTCAACTCAACACCTGGTGTGTCTCGAGGCACCCAACTACTCACTCTTGTCCAGCCAAAGAACTTGCTGGTCGCCTCCTCCTCATCCCAGACCATCCCATCAGCCCCCACTGTCCCACCCACCCCGCTATCTGGTCCCACTGCCCTGCCGTTTGGCTCCACTGTCCCATCTGATCCCCCCCCCCATCTGGTCCTTCTGCCCTCACAGTCCCAACCGGCACCCCGACTTCTTCCTCTGCTGAGCTCTGCTCTGGGGGGGGCAAGAAAAAGGAAAACAGCGTGCAGAGGCACCAATCAAAGACAAACCATTTGAACCAGACGTGGATATGAACTTGGATGATTTTGAGGGCGACTACAACATGAATGAGGATCTGGAGCCAGAAGTTGAGTCTGCAAGAGGGCACAAACATTCAGTAAGTTTTAAAAAATGTTCTATTATATCTTGCATGCTCACTGGCTATAGGCGTCGGCACCATCACCATCACCCCCTCCCCTCTCAGCCTTTGCATATCCATGGAAAGATGCTACGCCAGAGATTGATAACCGCTCTGCCTTTCGCTTCAGATCCCCTGCTTCTCAAGCCTCTTCAGGATCTTGTGGCCACCAGAGCCATCGCACTCCCAATCCTTCCTATCACAGCTCATCTGTCACCTCATCAGCAAGCACTCGTGCTCCATTCTTCTCTACTAGCGAATCACCTGTCACCTCACAAAGCACTACATTAAAGCACTACAAGACTGTGGTGCTGACGAGGGATAGCATCCAGGAAATTCTTGACAAAGGCATGGCAGCCATCAACAATGATAAGAACCAATCTTCCAGTGCAAAGCTTGCAAGTTTGAGCTTAAAGCTCGATCATGATCATGCACGCTTTGCTGACGAGCGTGCATTCAAGAGGGAACAGCGTAATTCAGAGCTTGCAAATGCTGCAATTGTCCATCAGCGCTTGCAGGAAGTTGTCAAGTCTCAGATCAGACTGAAACAAGCTGAGTCTGAGGTGTATGAACGCCAGACAAGGATGTTGCTTGCACAGGCTGAGTTGATGAAGTTGCAACTGAGTATGGGGGGCAAGTCAGATGTCTAATTTTTGTTTCAAAATCTCAAAGCTTGCACTTGCTAATGATACACTTCACTGTTGTCCTACATCATGTACATGTACTACCTATGTTCCTACCTACTATTCATCATGTGAAACAACTGTA
>MU127437.1:416414-516222 GCA_014904945.1 Gyrodon lividus
CGGGTTTATATACTGAAGAGTCCGGAAGATATAAAGATGTTAAAGTATGTTGGATGAATCGGAGTTTCGGGTTTCCGGAAGAAAGGAAGGAATGAATCGGAATAGCGTCAGAATGAGAGAATAATGACTGAAGGCAATGGCGGAACTACTGTATACTGTTATGCTGATGAGGTCATGAGAACTCTTCAGATAACAATCAAGTGTCCTAGTGTCGAGTAGGACTTGATCTATCAGAAGTCTTTAAAGGCAGACTATAGGCCAATCAATGAAGAGAGTTCTAAGACCAAGAGATAGCTTGTTAAGCTATATATTGCATAGATCTAACTTGGGTTGTTACCAAGTAAAGTACAAGTCTTTATACTACTGAGGACGGTGCACAGACCAAGATATCCAAAGTAGGTATTGTCCAAGAAAGGTAACAGGAGATAAGAGAATAATACGCCATTGGGCAGAAGGTCATGGAACTTCATAGAAAACGGGAGAAGAGAGATAAGGCCAGGAGTTTACCTGGAATCACTGGTTGTACAGAAAGGTCGTAAAAGGAAAAAGAGAAGTCATGTGATATATAGGATCACATGAGTGTGGAAAAAGCCAGTTTTACCGTAACATTACCCCATATTTAGATGAAAGATCACCGATCTTTTATAAATCTCTATACCCAGCCCCTGGTAAACTGGTCATGTTGGCGAGGGCAGAATCATCAAAAATGTCATCTCCATGGAGAACATCTTCTTCCCAGGTATCGGGGTCCCAGATTGCCTTCCAAGGGCAGACCCTTTGAGTATGGCCAGGTGCACTTCTAAGACAGAGAGGACATTTGTAAAACTGGCAATTGATACGAATATGACCTTGATGGCGACATTTGAAGCAGGCTCGATGATAGTTGGGATGAGTAGGGAGAAGGGGAACGTCCGTTTGGGTTAAATATATATGGTCACGTTCGGCATTGTTGGTGAGGTAAACAACTGTGTCAAGGGGAAGTCCAAATACTTCCTTGGTGGAGTCGATGTCGATTGGGGTGTTGGATGAGTTTCCAGGTCCAGGAATACATCTATTGTAAGATAAGGGGACCGACATGATTGTTTGGGTGCGAGCCCTGTGGGATCAACAAGGAGGAGGAAGAGGAAGTGACACTGAAGTATTGGCAGACGAGGACGAGGAGGAAGAAGAAGTTGAGGAAGATGGAGGAGGGTGCCGTCCGACTTCTATATTAAAAATGAGGTTGTCAAGACCCAATTGATGGAGAGTGTTCATCAATGTTCGTTCTTGTTCTTCCTGGACATGACGGAGGATAGTCCTCACAAGTTCAATGTCGGGTTGGGGATGGTGATTGAGATGGTCAAGAAGACTGGTAAGGTGAAAGTTCTGAAGAATAGCGTGGTGGGAGCTGTCTAATGAGGAATCGGAGTCAACGTTCCTGATGATGGCAGCGACATGGTGGGAATCCTGGAGGAAAGTCCTATACAATCTGGTGGTAGTTTCATTGGGAGGGAGGCGTCTTTGAGCGGCGAAGGGAAGAATTCTGGCACTGAAGGAGTCTTGGCGGATGAGGTGTTGACGAGGCATTTTTAAACAGAGGGTTTCTTTTTCTTGTTTCTGAGATGAGTACGAATGAGATGAGGGAAGTCTTGAGGGCAAGACGTCTTATATTCGTAGAGCTTTGAAGCAGAGTTTCGGAAATTGGATTCTGGTTCCCATGAGTTTTCTGAAGAAGGGTATCCCTTCCAGGCCACAAGGTATTGTCAACGATTAGGGGAGCCTCGATATGATAGAATTTTTTCGATTTCATATTCTTCTTCTGATCCAATAAGATCCGGAGGAGGTCTAGAGTAGTTTGGACCGTGTTCTGGGGTCTCCCGATAGGATGATAAGAGGGAAGCATGGAATACGTCATGGATTTTCCACGTAAATGGGATCTTTAAACGATAGGAGATTGGTGATAAGACTTGAAGGATTTCGAAGGGGCCTTCTCGTTTAGGGGCGAGTTTTCGAGATGGGTAGCCGAATTTGAGATTGCGGGCTTCTAGCCAAACCTTATCGCCAACGTTCCAGGGTTTGAACTTTGAAGATACCCGTTCTTTCATTACCCGTTGCGCTATTTCATGTGCAGCTAAAGCTTCTTCTCGGGCATCAGCGAGAGAAGAAAGGCGTTCTTCGATGGACGGTAGAGGTGACTTCTGAGAGATGGAAGGATAGGATCAGGGTTCATATCTGAGGATCAGGGAAAAGGGGGACTTCTTTGTGACAGAGTGTTCTAGAGAATTGTGTGCGAACTCTGCAGTGGGTAGAAGTTGTGCCCATTCGTTGGGTTTTCCGTTGCAGAATATGCGGAGATAGGTTTCGACTTCTTGATTAACCCGTTCAGTTTCTCCATCGGATTGAGGGTGGTAGGTGGAGGAAAGGGAGACATCGTAGTTAAGGAGGTGTCCTAGCTCTTTAGCAAATGCAGAGGCAAATTGAGGGCCTCGGTCTGAGATTATCTTGTCGTGGAGTCCAAATCTGGTGAAGACATTCTTCAAGAAGAGATCCGCTACTCCTGCCGCGTCGATTGTTTTGTGACAAGGAGATAGAATTACCCCCTTAGTAAGCCCATGGTCTACCACGACCATTAAAGAATCAAAGCCGTCAGAGATAGAAAGATCAGTGATGAGGTCAATGGAGACCTGTTGAAAGGGGCGAGTGCATGCGGACGGTATTGGGGACAGAGCGGGGACGGTTGGATGGGTGTTCACTTTCATAGACTGGCAGGTCACACAGCCTTGGACAAATTTTCTGACGAATGTGGACAAGCCTGGCCACCAAAAGTCTCTAGAAACGAGGGCGGTGGTGCGCGTAATGCCTGGGTGACCAGAGGAGATGGACTCGTGGACGGAACGTACAATCTGAGCGCGATGGTCAGCGGGGATGTACAGTCAGTGTTTGAAGAACAGATTAGCTCCGTCATAGTCCCAATCAGAAGGAGAGGACCGTGGAAAGAGGGATTCCCCAGCTTCCATAGCGCGAGTAGCTGTGAGAACCAGGGGGTCATCAGGGGTAGAGGATTTGATCTTGTTCACTAGCTCTAAGTCGATGGTATTCACAAAGAGCCCCTCGGGTAGAAGGGTAACGTCTTGATTATCAGAGGAGGTGTCGGGACAGTTAACGCATGATAAGGCATCCGCAGGTGCCATTTGAGTTCCGGGCGTGTGTTGGAATAGTAAATCGTAGTCGGATAAAGCAAGCATGCAACGTGCTTGTCGACGGGACAGTTTCTGGGGTGCATGGAAGTATGTTAGGTTCTTGTGATCGGTCAACACTGTTACGGGATGGGGGGTTCCTTGAAGATAGTGTTGCCAAGAAGTCAGTGCTCGTATCACAGCGAGCAATTCCCGATTGTATATGTCATAATTTCGTTCCGCAGGAGAGAAGGTCTCGGAAAGATAGGTGCAAGGATGGAGATCGCCATTGACATCTTTCTGCATTAAGACTCCTCCCGTAGCATGGAGAGAAGCATCTGTCATAATGAAGAATGGTTTTTCAACGTCAGGCATGGACAATACGGGTTGTTGCATGTAGAGATGTTGAAGACGCCGGAAGGCGGCTTCACAATCAGAAGACCAGTCCCAGGTGGATGATTTCCGAGTCAAGTCAGTAAGGGGTTTTGCGATAGTCGAAAACGAGGGGATGAATCGCCGGGAGAAGTTGCAAAAACACAAGAAGGAGGGGACCTGTTTGACACAAGTCGGAGTTTGCCATTTGGCAATAGCATCAAGCTTGATTGGGTCCATCTTGACCGCACCTTTGCGAATGATGAGGCCGAGGAAATCGACTTCGTCCGTGGCGAACTTGCACTTTTCTAGTTTCAGATATAGGTCATTTTCTTTCAATCGTTTGAGGACTTTCAGGGTCTGTTCCCTGTGTAAGGTGGCATCGGAGGAGTGAATAAGAATATCATCCATGTAGATGATCAACCATCCTTCCACAATGAAGTCGGCGAAGACATGGTTCATGAATGCTTGGAAGGTTGGTGGGGAGTTGCAGAGTCCGAAAAACATCACGTTTGGTTCGAAAAGTCCAAACGGAGTAATGAAGGCGGCTTTCCATCGATCAGATGGTTTAATCTGGACATTGTTATTGTTACGGTAAACCGGCTTTTCCCGTTATCCTCGTGACGGTGCATTTCGCATGACCTACTTTTTCCTTTTATAACCTCGTTGTACAACCAGTGGTTCAAGGCAAAGTCCTGTTCCTTATCTCGCTTCTCTTTTCTTCTATGAACTTCCACGATATTCCGCCCAATGGTGTATTCCTCTCTTATCATTAGTTACCGTTCTTGGACGATACCTACTTTGGATAGCTTGGTCCGTGCGCTATCCTCAGTAGTATAAAGGCTTGTACTTCACTTGGTTACAATCCAAGTTAGATCTATGCAATCTATAGCTTAACCAGCTATCCCTTGGTCTTAGAACTCTCTTTAACGATCGGCCTATAGTCTGCCCTTAAAGACTTCTGATAGATCTCAGTCTTGGTTTACACCAGACTTGGCGTTGTTCACTGAAGGAGTCTAACGACCTCATCAGCGTAACAGTTATATCCCCATCTGATGTCCATTTTAGTAAAAATCTTTGATCCTTTTAGTTTGTCGACGAGGTTGGAGACTAGAGGAAGGGGATATGCGTTCTTGATGGTGTGAGAGTTCAAGTACCGGTAATCTTGGCAAGGACAAAGAGACCCGTCTTTCTTTGGGACGAAGAAAAACGGCGATGCTTGTGGCGATTGAGAGAGAGAGATCTTGCCGGTTTCGAGGTGTTCTTTGATGAACTCTTTACATGCTTCCTCTTCTTTTGGGTTCAAGTGGTAGGTTTTAGCCACTTTGGGGATGAAGGAATTGTTGAGGTCGATGGTGTGATCAAAGGATCGCGATGGTGGTACGTGATCTGTTGCCTTTTTGTCAAAGACATCGGCAAACTCGGAGAATTCGGGTGGGAGAACATGTTTCTCTTTCTTTTCTTCCACATCTTTCTGAGCTAGTTCAGTTGCGAGGGTGACTTTTCGGAAGTCAAGAGTCATAGAGTCGATTTTCTTTTTTAAGGCCCAAGCGAGGCGGGTGTCTGGGTCAATTTCAAGATATTGAAGGAGATATCTTTGGGTGATGGCGTCGGGGGTATCGTGTCGAAGGGAGTTCTTTTTGTTAGGGAAAGAAATAGTTCCTACTTCCCAGTCAACAATTGGGTTGTGTTGACGAAGCCAAGGAAGTCCTAGTATGATGTTTTCTTTTCCGCAATTCATAACGTATAGTTCTTGTTCCATTTCCTTTTCTCCGATACAAAGAGTGAGGGTCGTGGAGAATTTGATTAATCCCGCAACGTTAGGGGATCCGTCGGCGTTGTAAGGCTTCAGAGGAACGGGGAGTCGTTTCATCTGGAATCGATTCTTCAAGGTGAAGTGTTGGTCGATTATGGAGGCAGCTGCTCCAGAATCTAAGAGAGCATTGGTGTCGTGGGAATACGCATCAATTTGGAAGTCTGTTCTGCTACAATTACAGGGTTCAATTTAGGAGATGACCGCGTTGATTCAGGTCTCCTTTCTAAAAATCCCCTCCATCTAATCCGATCTTGGAGATTGGTAGGGCGTCGGAGGGATCTTGTTTCGGGTTTTCAAAGCAAACTTTGAGAACGTCTAACATCTCATTTTCAGAGACGTTGTTCTTGCATAATTCAGCGATGTATTTCTCCATAGGGGAAGTGGTTTTTCCCGGGATTTCTACGGTCTTGATGGAGGTAGGTCGGGGAGTGGAGGTTCTTTGCGCGTATTGATTCTTCTTGTGATCTGTGGAGCGGTGTCCTGATTTTCCACAGGTAAAACATAGTCCCTTTCTCATGTACTCAGCACGCTTGACAGGTGTGAGTCTAACGGAATCAATGTCCATGGCGTTGGGGTCATGGACAGGGGTGGAATCAGTAGATTGTGATGGGTAGGGGTTTCTGTTTTGAAGCGTCTTAATGCGCTGATTCTGAATGTGGAAGTGTTCGGCTTTCGCCATCCACTTGTCGAGAGTGTCGGGGATTGTATCCATGTTTAGGATTCTGGTGGCGAGGTTTCGGTCTAGTCCGTTGGTGTACCACGCGATGAGGGCGGACTCATCAGTGACACCGGATCGACTTTTCAAAAGTCGGAATTCAGAGTTGAATTTGTCGAGGGAACCGCTTTGTCGTTGAGTCAGGGTGGTCAGTTTGGTGAGAGCGTTTCCTTTGATATCGGAAACAATGAAAGCGGTTTGGAAGCTTTTGATAAAGTCTTCCCATGTTCCCCATCCTTTAGTGATGGTATCTTCATAGAATGCTTCGGCCCATGAGGCGGCAGTCCCTTTGTTAAAGAAACTTAGGGCTGCAATTATCTTTTTCTTGTCATCATTGTAGATGGTATCATTGAGTTCGAAGTAAGCTGCAACAGAGTACAGCCATCAGGTGGCATCATTGGGGTTTCCGTCAAAGTGAGAGGGAGCACCAATCTTCATTTTGGGGAGTCTGATTTCGGTGGATTCTTCTGAGGTAGACATTGGTGCCGGTGATGGTAGTCAGATGTATCGGTGTTTGTATTCTTAACCCTGCAAGAGGTTATCGGTTTCGTCTTCAAGGAAGATGTCTTCATGATTCTAGACAGATATCACGTCATGTCGGTTCTTGTGTGGTTCTAGGTAGAGACCACGTCATATCAGCTACCCAGAGGTAGAATTGGGTGATAGGCTGCATAAGAGCAGTATTGATTAAGAAGTTAGATCTTTTGTTACGCTGATGAGGTCGTGAGAACTCTTCAGATAACAATCAAGTGTCCTAGTGTCAAGTAGGACTTGATCTATCAGAAGTCTTTAAAGGCAGACTATAGGCCGATCAATGAAGAGAGTTCTAAGACCAAGAGATAGCTTGTTAAGCTATATATTGCGTAGATCTAACTTGGGTTGTAACCAAGTAAAGTACAAGTCTTTATACTACTGAGGACAGTGCACGGACCAAGATATCCAAAGTAGGTATTGTCCAAGAAAGGTAACAGGAGATAAGAGAATAATATGCCATTGGGCAGAAGGTCATGGAACTTTATAGAAAACGGGAGAAGAGAGATAAGGCCAGGAGTTTACCTGGAATCACTGGTTGTACAGAAAGGTCGTAAAAGGAAAAAGAGAAGTCATGTGATATATAGGATCACGTGAGTATGGAAAAAGCCGGTTTTACCGTAACATATACTATGGTAACAAAGCACTACATTATGTGTGTCAAAGCCCACCTCCTTCCAACATATGGAACTCTGTATTAACAAATTCACCAATCCATGTTTGAGATCACATTGCAGACTCACATATGTAGAACCATACCCAAATGTGCTCATTATTGACTGGAGAAATTATATGGTGCTTGTTTACTACTTTCTACTTATGAGCCCTTGTATCCTCACAAGACTTGGTAACTTGATCCAACTTGTCAAAATGTGACTAGTAAGTGGATGCTTGGTCTACTTGTATGCTTAGTCTGTCCACACCTGTAACTTGTCAGTGCACGAAAGTGGCGGTACCAGGACTCCGCAATCAAAATTTCATACCAAAAAAGGAGCTGGTCCTGCTGGCCAATGGTACCGTACTCAAAGTATTTAAATAATTCATTAACGAGGCTCCACCTTATCTCACATTGGTTTCAGCAACCAGCCCTTGCATTCCGTCAATCATGAGTTCCTTGGACCAAATATTCACTGCGACCTCCGCTTACTCTCTCGCAGGAGTTGCTGCGATTGGCTTCATCGCAGCTACTGGGGCCAATACCCTGTTACCGAAGAACGCACGATGGCAAGACAAGTCCACATTTATCTGGCTAGTGAGTCCAAAGAGCGGGAAACTCAGGAAAGCTCTAGGTTGACGTGATATGCAGGCCTTCGACGCAATGATACATTTCTCATTTGAGGGCTCCTTCCTCTATCTATCGACATTTGGCAGGTCCGTCAATACTAGCACGGGTCCATTTGCTGAACTTTGTGAGTTACCGTTATTGAGCAACGCATCGCATCTCACGTCAGTCTTTGAAACCATCAGGGAAGGAGTACACCCGTGCAGACGCGCGCTGGGGTACTTCAGACCCCACGGTCGTGTCCCTCGAACTCTTGACTGTCCTTGGCGCTGGACCAATGTGCTGCTACATTCTAAACCAGATTATCAAGAATGACTCTGCTCGTCATTACTGGATCGTCGTCTTGAGTACTGCGGAGTTATACGGCGGGTAGGTCTCATAGTTGATTGATCCATCACCTCATGGCTTAGCGCTGGTGACTGCATTGCTTAGATGGATGACGTTCTGCCCAGAGTGGTTGACTGGCAGTCCCAGCTTGGATACTTCCAATCCGCTTTATCTTTGGGTATACCTCGTGGTACGTCCTTTAAGTTTGTCCGTTATGGCGTAAATCGGCGGATTAATATGACCATCCCCTTTGAAACCGCAGTTCATGAACGTCATGTAAGTTTTATTTATCCCTTCAACACGCATTTTCGCCGTTAACCTGTGCTCGAATTTCAGTTGGGTTGCCATCCCCCTTTGGTTGATGTGGGATTCGTACGGACACATTGCTGGGTCTTTGCGACAAGTTCAAGCCAGTGCCAGAGCCAAGAAAAACTGAACGGCGTGTACGGAGAACCGTGGCCCGCAATTATCTCATTACTACTTAGCAGTGGTGGAAGTCGATATTTTGAGGTCGCGACTATTAGTCCTAGATTGAGTGATAGAAATCTCAAGCAATTTGGAGTGTTTGCTCTGATTCGGTCGCACCACGCATTTGTAAGGATCACAGATCTGTGTGTAAGTTCAAAAAACCGTCACTAGTGTCGTCCGTATAGTGTCCAGAAAGGTTTGTGCTACATAGTTACTGTTGCAACATCGACTCGTGCTTTATCGGAAAGAACGAAAGCTATTGTCTTCGAGTGTAGCACCAGCGAGCCACACGTGTAAAGTTAATTTTAAACAATATTTCGCGGAAGGGTCCAATAACGTAGGCAAAATTGCCAAAGCCCTATCTTTTAGTCCGAAGCCGGAGTAGGGTTGGGGGTGATGGTGAAGAGCTCAGAAGCATCGCCGGAGTCGCCGATTACTTTCAATTACCTCAGTACAGATCTTATACACGATGATAACATTACTTACCAACGACAATGTAGTCATTTCTGAGGGTCAAATTCCAAGGAACAGTGATTTCAACAATTCCATCCATAATGGGGACATTGCTTGCCAATGGATGCTCTGATTGACCGTCAGAAGGACCGGATCGCCATGTTGTCATTGACTTACTGTAATCCAAGTTCTCGGAATTGTTTGCAGAGAAACCTAAGAGTATGACAATGCTGGAGTTCTGGATCTCGGAAGGGACGTTCTGGGTCAACCAAGTGACATTCTGCTTGCTGCTGGTGGGCCAGATGTCGCCAGCGCAAGGTGAGGTAATGGTAGGGGCAAAAGCAATGAGTTGCACAGGTTGCACAGGAGCGGCGCTGACCAAGTAAGAGAAACCCAACATAAGGGCAGAAAAGACAGAGAACAACGAATTGAACATAACAGAATATAGATTGTAAGAGTCGTTAAAAAGAGCGAATTAGCGCCGGGGTGCTGAAGGCCGTGGGTTGGCTGAGATGTTCGTTGCGGAGGTACAGAAACTGGAGACGAGATTAGTGACCAACCTAAAATGTTGAGGCTTTATATCGCCTGCGGACGCTTGTCCATGTTTGCGCAGTGGTTCATTTCGCGAAAGATCAAGCGTTTTAAAGAAGCCGAAAGTTTGTACGTTGATCACGCCGAGGTGAAATGGTGAATTACCAAAGTTGTTGGCAGGACGGCCGGGACTACTACGGAGAAAATTGCAGTGCCAATCTCCATCACGTACACCCAAGAGATTAAAGCATACCATTACATACGTCCTGCCCCAGGAAATGAGCGATGAGACACTGTCCTGGCGCCGGGAGCGGAGGAGTCCACCGGGGCCAGAAGTTGAACACTACGAACAATGTGCAGCCAGCAGAGGTAGTATTAGCTAAGGCAAATCGATCAATCAACGGTCTAATTAGGCAGGTGTTGTAGTTAACGTTCAGACATCAAACGGGTCCAACAGTCCAACTTGCATCAAGTTCCCAGCACTCGAAATGAGTTGGTGAAGTTATAAGAGATACATAACATGTAGTTGATAGATATATGTGTTCGACAAAGGCCACGCGTCACACCTAGAGGTCACCAGATTACTACAGAAATCATAAAATGGTAAACATAGGGCTGTGGTTCCCGGAATCACCCATCACTGAGTCGCAAAAAAGCATGAGGAAAACAAATGTACTGAATCAAATTGACTCACAGACGACAATGTAGTCTCGTCCTGGCTTCACCTGGGGAACAGTCACGCTGATGCGCCCCGCCAAGATGCTGAACCCTTCGGCCAAAGGATGTTCTGAGACAGCTGGTAAATGGAAAATTCGAGTTTCACAAAAAAGTTGGAGTACCAATGTCGAGATGCTCGTTTGAACTATTGCCTTTTAAGTAACCGAGCTCGATCTTTCCTTTGGAAGTTGTGTTTGCGGGTAGTCCGCGGGTATCCCTGTCGAATGCAAATATAATATTAATTCCACCAAGAAGTTGTCTTGCTCACCACGTCACAGTAGCTCGTTTCCCCGCTTTCCAGACGGTCCTTACGTTTGGGTCAGTTATCGGGCAGTCGTACACTGTCCTAGCGATTGTCAGCAAACGTGTGTCAACTCTCTTATCTTCACGAATTATAGAAGCGTCTGAAGGTGCAGTCAGTGGACAAAGCACCAGTGCAAGTCTCATCAACGTAGCTTGGGTAAACATGGTCAGGTTGTGAAGCTCGGAAATCAGTGGCTGTCAGTGTTAAATATCAAGCAGGGGGAGGCAGAGCAAAACTGTTATAAAGTCAAAAACTGCAACTTTAAAATATGTAATCCAGTTGCGTTTCAGTCTGAAACCAAAGCTGATCATCGCGATGTGAGAGATCACGTGTTCTCCCTGACGAGTTGTTACATGTCACATCGCGTTTTGAGCTTGCCACACGTCCACCTGTGTAAGCTAATTTCTCGGTGTTTTTGTTTGCCTCCTCGAAGACAGCTTTTACAGTGATTCATACAGAGCGCGACAGAGACATCGTCTCCCAGGTTATGGTCCTGAGGTCAGTGGCAACAGAGACGCCGTTCAGATTCGAGCTTGACCATTAACGTGAGGAGCTTCTCTAGACATACCAATCATACCAAGCGACCATGACTGTCTACTCTACATAATCACGCGGGTTTCACGACGTTATTGTCCTCTGACTTTGAGCATAAAGCGCAATGAGCATATCCCTCGCTGGTATTTCTAACACTCTCGAGGATCCTTCATCTCTGCTGTCGGTCATAGAAACTATCACAGACTCCTTTCATGAACACTCATTAATATCTGTTCATGACCTCCTTGACGCCTACAGCACATTCTCGAGTCGAACTCGGTCTCAGAGTTGGATGCTAAGGGACTACGATAGACTTCCACCTTACCTAAATTGCCTAAAGGTCCACAAGGATAACTTCCTTTCGGCGCTGCGGCGAGACATTGGCCTCGCCCACATCAATTCCTTTTCATTTTTCTCGTGCTCTCCCCTGTCCTTGGATGAGGCGATGTCAGGAGGTAACACCCACACAAACATCAATATCGACGCAAAACAGCATGCCAGAGACTCGTCCTCGTTATGCGTGCATGCCCTATGTGTCCTAGCAACAATCTTTCGATTTCCTGTCTTCCACTTTCTATTTACTGGTGCGTTCGGGTTTTGTCAGGCATCGGCTTATACCTCATGCATGGCTCAGTACATGACCTCTCTGAGCTGCTTGGCGATGTTTTGGGTATCGCTCTCGCAGACCAGCTTCCAGTTTTGAACAGTGCGAAGATATATTCCCTCTCTCTATGGGTTTTGGGATGTCATCGACTGCCTTTGGCTGTCCTTAGTGCTCGACATGATGAACTAATTTCTGCTCTCCGACGGAGTTTGAAGTGTGCGAGACGGCCGGGAAGTGTTGCAGTTGATGGTTTGAAGGTGATGGCAAACATCGTATCCCTGCTTTCCTCGCACTAACGCCTCATTTCAGGCTGTTTCACATACACTGGAGCAGCACCCATCAGAATTCTTCAAATCTCTGTTACCATTGCTCCCCTATGTGATACAGAACCTACTTGACGAACCGTCCGATCCCCGTTTGCATGCCTCCATCACCCTGGGGACATTCGCAAATGCTCTGGTTAATCAGACAAAAACCTTGTTGGCCGAACGACAGATGATATCCGATCATGTCATGTCATTTCTGGAACTTCATTGCGATGACGCTCAGGCATCTCCCAGTGACACGTGTTTGTCATTCGTCGTCCGTACTGCGTTCTCCGTCGAATCACAGACGCGTCCAGGAGCAGGTCCGACATGGATACTTCCCGTGCTGGCCTCTTTGATAATTCTATCTGGCCCTTCATTGTATTCGAATTCCATGGTTCTGGAGTTCATCCTCCAGTCCTTGGCAATGGCGCTGACGCACAGGAGATCCATCGTACGGTCTCTCCACTCACACGTGTGGAAATGCTTCGTCTGGGTTTTCGGTCAAATGCTTTCTAGTCCTGAGAACATAGACCCGGCAACGATTCTCTCGACCCTGTATGTGATCAAACAGGAACTTGGAAGAGGAGTTGGCGCCGCGCTCACTACTGTTCTCCTGCGTTCACCCGACCGGTCATCGGCCACTCAGTTCGGTCATGGCAACGACAGAGTATCCCAAGCACTATCCGTCATTCAGGCCATGGTTCGCACTGATTGTAAGCACACCCGTCAGGAGGGGTTTATGCTTCTTCGGGCACTCACGACAGGGATCGACGACGCTAAAATTGAACGATGGGCCCCAGAGACCGTGGACGATGTCCTTGATTTGTCATTATTCAATGGAACCATCATTGGTGCTGACTGGGAGCGTCTCCCATCCATCATCCGTTCCACGTTCCCTGGGCCGTCGGTGCGTCGGCTTGAAGGGACAGAGATCGCCCTACATTACGAGATACTGCTGGATATATGGAAACACTGCGCGTTTAAAGCGTCAAAAGAACGGCTGGACGTGAGTCAGCTCATAGCTCTCCTGTTCGGTATACTTAGTCTCTGAACTTTGAAAGCCGGACCTTCTCGACACGTGGCAGTCAATTCTGCTTGCACACTCACACTTGGCCCAAGGCGCGCATTACCCCATAACAATAAAACTGCTGAGGCATGCAGCCACGATAATTATCGACTTTTTACCCCCGCCCTTGCCTGGCTATCAGCGTGATTGGGGGTCTTGGAGTATCCATGATCAACCATGCTATCTCGTTGCCATCGGCCAACTGTGGTCCGTGATGCAGAGCGTTTTCGTCTCGTTCAGTCTCTCAGAACCCGCCGAGCTCATCCTAGCCTCGATTCTAAAGTTCACTTTTCACACTCCCGATCACGGAGTCCAAACACTGTGGAGTAGACTCTGTGCTAACCTGATGACTACGGCTTCGCCCTCGTTTTGGGGCGATATCCCCAGTCTTCCGGAATCTCATATTGTGCTTCGGACTCGGCGCGAACTCTGGGAACTCGTCGCCAAGTCTTTGTCATGCTCAGAACCTAGTCTCCATTGGAAGGAGGTTATCAAATTTCTCGCCATTCCCGTCTGGTAAAGTTTCTACGTTCCTTCGCAAGAATATTCATATTGCTGATCTAGGAGTAGTACTTGGGTCATGTCCGAGTCCGAGCTGGGGGTATGGGAAGCATTGCTACAGAACGCTGTTACATCCTCGGATGGTCCCATTATCGTAATCGAAGACCTCATGCAACATTTTCAAGGAAAAGATGTGGAAAATTGGTATTATAACCTTTATCTTCCTCGCCGTTACATTATTGACAAGTTTGAAAGGGAGTCGGCGCTAGCTGTGCTCTGCATTGTTCTCGCTCATTCTCGCGGCGAAGGTCGTTCCCCATCCGCTGAGCTTTTATGCACTGTCAACACCGTGTTGTCCGTCTCTTATAGCCGGGCAGCAGACTCGCCAGACCTGTTAGAACATTCTTTTCAACTTCTCGCCGTTGTCCGCGATGTCATTGTGTCCTCCACACCGGCGCAAGTGATGCATATACTTCTGGCTCTTCGCAGTAGTCTTCGTCTCTGGATCGAAGATCGTTTGGAAGTTATGTCTATCGATGACTTCAATTCTGTGGTACAGTTTCTCTTCCCTTCGGACCTTCGCGGCACCTTGAATCTCCCTCCAGGTGATCTCCTTGTATTGCGAAACGCTCAAGGTACTCGAAACTCTCCCCCTATCTAACGAGTCCCTGCAGGACATGGAAACTTTCCTTGCGTCTGCCTTTTCGCGCATACCGATACCAGCCATAGCCCCATTCGCCTTTGAGAAATTCTGGAGGGCGACTTATCATGGCCGGAGTCAATTCGATTGTATCCTCCCTCCGATGATCAAATCATGTTTGGATTGTTTCGTTGCCGCATACGGAGGCGATCTTGCTGATGGGTTGTCTCTCTCCACTGGGTCACAGTCGCAGAATATTGTAAGGTGATTATCTTGAGAGTATGACTCCGGTTACAGACTGTTTTGTTGTAGAGCAATGGCGCTGCACCCCAATCTCGTACCACTCGTCAGATTTCTGGCGATTCCAGTTTCTGGGATGACCCGCGGACCTCGTCGGAGAACGATAAAACTTGGCCTAAAGGCCTCAACGCAGAAACCATATCACAAGCACAAGTTCGGACATTCCCAGGCCCGGAAGACACCGCCTTCCTGATGGCCTCCAGCGATGACGACGCATTTCAACCGACGGTCCTTCGGCAACTTCACGAATATTCAAGCCGAGTGGATACATCATCATTGGAGGAGTTGGATAGATCGATAAGCGATCCTCGTGAACTGCTACCGCCGATCTGCCCTCTCCCTCATCGCCTGCCGACCCCTCATACACCTGAACAGTCCTCTCCAATCGCTTCACAAGTGCAGCAAATGAAGCGGAAGCACGCATATAGAGGTATCTTCGCTTCATGGCTGATGTGGGAGGCATCATTGACATGTGTCTCTCGGTAGACGCTCCTAGGGAGCGAAATCGGACGTCCAGTAACACCCTCCGCTCCCTGCGCAATATAGAGTCCGAGCCTACTACTCGCGTCATAACGCCCATCAGCATTGCTCGTACACACTCTGTGCCGACGAAACCGAGGAAGATGGTTTTCGACGGAATAGAGGTGCCGACTTTGCGCCAGGTCTTGCGTAACGAGAAGGCGGAGACAGGGGTTCGAAGAAAGAAGACTTTGAATTCTGAATTGGGGCTCTCGTTTGTCCCGCATACGCCCCCATCCTGCACAGCAGACACAAAGAGGATGTTCTTGTCGCCGCTGCCTTCGTCAGTGGGGTCTGACGAAGAGGAAGACATTGACGAGTGGGAGAACATGTACATCGACGCAAATTTGTCAGGTACGTGTGATTCCGGTTTAGAATTGGACAAACTTCCACCTTCGCTGTCGAATCCAGAGATCGAGATTGGCAAATCTCTTGCCAACTCCTATCCAAGTTCCCCTCCACGAAGTCAAAGCTCAACTGCACATGGTGCGCCCGAAGTTTCCTTCTACCATCCTGCCACTCATGTTTCTTGACCAAAGTGTCCTCAGAACCTGAACATGAGCCACATCTCACCTCCGGATCCAATTCACGACAGACAGAATCGCAAAGTGAAGGGTCCCCGTCAGTCCCCGTTCCCCAGGCTTTGCAAAGGTCGAAAACTACGTCCGCAAGGCTCAACGCGTTGCGAGACGTCTACGCCTCCATGACGGACGGTGCGTCCCAGATACCCATGTCAGAACTCCTGCAAGCAACAAGATTGGTTCATAGAATCGGTGCGGTGTTAACCGAGCAGATGGGTAAGAAAATTGGTGATCCAGGATGATCTGCAGTAGCCTCCTTCCTCCTTTGGCATGGCATGTGGTTGATGTCAGCCGTATATTCTTGTTGCGATATAGATCTACAACAACTGGTCACTGTAACACATCACATCCATATTCTTCGCATCCTTCCCGAGTAAATGTTATGATATGATCTATGACAACAGTGAGTAAAGAACAAATTGGATATGACGGTCGGTCAGTTTACCTCCTAACACTCGAGCTGCAAATCCTGCCTCACAGTAACAACTGACAAACCTGTTCAGTATCATCAAGACGTTAAGAAGCGTTCTGCCTCACTAATAGTCTGTCAAATATACGTTAGCCTACACGCAGTCGAAGACCAACGAACGCAGGGCTCACAAAGCCATTTACGCTTGAAGACCTCAATTTCATCCCTTCCATGGGGTCCATTCATAACAGCAGGATGCTCTGCTTTCAGAGCCGGGACGACGGCGGTCTCAAATTGGTTTATGAAGCGCTTCCTCCACTCACGCAAGGTGCGTGCGTAGTGAGGACCAATGTTATGAACGGAGTCTACGATGAGGTGACCAGATGATCCTTTCTCCATGGTTGAAAGGAGCATGGTGAGGGTTGGAAGAAAGCCCCCTGGGAAGACTGCACGGCATCAATGGAGGATGCCCAATCACAAACGAAGTTGTTGGACCTACTCTGAATACCATATCAAAGGTCATTTACGGACATTGGTTTCCAAGGGAAGCTTTGAACACGTACCCATTTCCGAATGAAATCGACCTCCCGGATGTACCTATGAAAACCTGATACACGATATCGGCACGGGATGTCAGCGCTGTCGATCGATCGGTGGATGTCCAAAGCAGAGACATACGGGCTTCGGGGATAGTGATAACCTGTACCACTCCAATCCCGCCTTGTTTCTTCAGTGCCCAATCAATTATACTCCAGTACTCAACCATGAACTCCGCCCCAACGTTCTCCATCATCTCAATGCTGACGACCCTATCGAACGAGGAATGCCACGAACTGGGCATCGCGCGATAGTCCAGGAGATGCACTGTTACCCTGTCTTCAAGGCCAGCCTCTTTGATCCGCGCTTGGGCTAGCCTCTGTTGGTGAACTGAAAGTGTGAGAGTATCTACCGTCGTCTTAGCGAAGCGCTGTGCGATGAGAATGGCCATGGAACCCCAGCCTGAACCAATTTCAAGAACTTTCTGACCGGGAGTAATTCTGGCCTTCGCAATAATGTAGTTCAACTTGCGTACTTGGGCGTCGTGGAGTTCATCGAGAGGTGAGGTATTGTCAAGGGAAGGAAAGCATTCCATTGCCCCGTTCTCGGTGTTGATCCTCGTTAATAACTGATTCGATGTGCCTTCATCTTGGCGACCAGCTGCAAGATCACCATCAAGATCTTTGAAGATGGCGCACGAGTATGTCATATCCTCAGAGAGGAATCCTGCCAAGGGTGAACAACGGGTAATATCGAGACAAAAGAATGCCTTGCCTGCGAACATGGCATTTGATATATCATAGTGCGCAGAGACGTTTGACCGCGAGTTGCTGAGGGTATTGAGGAATCGCCAAGACGTTAGCTTTTGTGGTATGCTGAAGAGATACGATGCATAAGAGTCCATGTTTGACAGGTTTTGGCGATTAAGAAGGAAAATCTATGAGAGTGAAAGGTTAATATATCACCATGCAACACATCAAGAGAATTGCCTTGAAGAGGGAAACCAAATCATCGCATTCGACTTCACCGTACATGTACGCTTCTGCAAAGCCCAAGTCCCCCATTGTGAAAAGTCGGATCCAGAAAACGTCCTTGACGACGCGTAGCGCGGCTCTGGGTTCGTTGGGCGAGTTCGGAACATTCAAGGTCAAGGCGGGGAAGTGATAGACGTCACTCGAAGTAAGCATGCGCAGATTGCCTTGGGTAATTCTCTGCATTGCTCTATGGTGGTAGATGAGTATATACGAGTAACTTTCATCCGCGGCTAACCACGCCCAGCACGCGCACTCACGAAAGAACTGCGGTTTCCGCAAGTCTTAGTAGAGGAGTCCAAGCATGATGGAACGTTCGTTCCCTCAGAGCGTTCCAGGCATCGTCAGCCCAGGCAGCTAGCGAGAAGGGATGCCTAGAAGGGATTTCAAGCAGGTGAAGTTGAGACATTGCGTGTCAAAAATGAGGGGGGGGGGAAGTGGTCAGACCTAGCAGTGAATTGCCCATCACTCGCCTCAGAAGTATTTTCAAGACTTCTGCCATCACTAACAACCAGTCAATGGGTGGGGGGGTCGGCGATGTGGGCCCATCTGGCAGGAGACAACCATCACATGTTGGGTGCTGAAGCTTTTGGCGTTGACGGCGAGCGCTACACGTATGTCTCATCATTGCATCCATTGTCTGTAACTTTGCGTCAGCCATTGATGTCTTGTATGGAGGAGGCAAACTGAACTATTGACACAGTTATGCAGAGAAATAATACAAATTGCAACTATGCTTTCCACTAGAATAGATGATGTGATGAACTGGAGTTCAAATAATGAAACCTATCTACAAAGCATGATTGCGTCCCGCAATGAACGTCGCTGGCGGCGTGCGACTAGATCTCTCGATGGGCTGGAAGAAAGCACGCCGTCACTTTGGGGGTCATAATCCGGATCCATATACCGCCGGGGAGCAGGGGAAACCAGGTGACGAGGGGAAACTTGGCCCAGATAGGGATCGTCATCTGAACCTTCAGATACAGCCTTCCTAGTATCGCTCTCACTCAGCATCATCGAGTCGTCTATGAAGAATGATCAGATTGGCATCCAAAAAGAATGTAATTGCTTACCGCTCCCTGCAATGATTATTTCTCCCAGTGTGCTGAGGGAAGGAGACAAACTCGTGACCTCACCTCGGTCAACGCCATCCCAATGCTTCAACCGCTTCCTCCGCAACTCCGCAACTTCATCACCATCTGAATCGCTAAGCCTAGGCAATGACAACGTGCGGCGGAGGCAGAGCGGAGTCGTGTTAACATTAGCATGGTCAACACTGGCCCTCCTCTGGATAGCGCGTTCCCGGCGTATGTCTGCCATTGACGGAACCACAACAGCATCCATAACAATGCGCTGGCGTTTTCGCTTTCGCGAGGTCGTACTGGCCTGAGAGGATTCGCTAGGTGGCAATGATTGTTCATGGCGTGTACGGACTTTCCCGCCAGGCGAGAAGAGGCTAGCCACCACGGCCAACTCGTCTTCAAGATCGCTGTCACCTGAGGACGGGAATGCAATAGAAGAACGGATGAACGACGTCGATGACGTCCGCCCTCTCTTCAATCCATCCTCGTGAGGTGATCCATCTAGCATCTGTCGTTTGCCAAGGACAGAAGGTGACTTGCTGGTGCTTGGTGACCTAGAGCATATCCGTTCCACAACGGACATAACTGAGAGGGGTGAAACGTTCTCTTTGTTCCCCAATTTGCGTCTTTTACTGGGTGACACACTCGAGCCAACCTGGACTGGTGACCGCCGTGGTGTTGTCGGGGTCGTCGGACAAATCGGAAGCGTGCCGGCGGGTGGCTTCAGGAGAAGCGACTCGAAGGATGTCGGAGTAGTGACCGGTTTCTGTGGACGAGGAGGGGTAGTAGCAAGGAAACGTCGTTTGATAGGAGTGGAGGGCTCTGCAGAAGTTCGGTCGATCGATGGGGGAGAAGGACTGGGAGAAGGGCCAGCCACAGACTGCTCGAGATCCGCCAACGGAGAGAAAAGTGCAGGTCCGAGGTGACCGATGAACGGCGAAGCCACTCTTCGGTCCTGGGGAGCCCGTACAGTTCTTTCGCTACACAGCGACACAGAATCCGAACCATGGGGTGACGGGGGTGGGCTGGAGTGGAGGATATCGATCACATTGTCCCCGCACGAAGGCTCGTACGCTGTGGAATCTTCCACTTCTTCGACATCCCTAGAGAGCTGAATATCAGGTTCGACGCCGGGAACTTCCTCGCTGGGGACAATGCAACAGTGCAGGCAAACTTGTATATCCTCGGGCCAACCACCCTCGGGCTCATCGCAATCCGCAAAGGTCGCCGTCCAGAATTCCACGAACGCTTCCCTGGTGATGTTTGGCTTATCATCTCGGCCCATAAATACAGACTGGAGAAGAGGTGAAAGAGCCTCGAGGACAGTCAGATTACGGGGAAGTTCCTGAACACTCAACAGAGCGGTCTGGTACAGAGGCAATACATCCAGCGTGTACTCCTCTCGAGTGAAAACGCGATATTCATCCGATAACCAGGTGGTGACGCCGTCCTGGATCGTTTCCAGAAAGTTCAGACGGAAGTCTACAGGACATGCGTCGATCACGCGAGTAAGCGATGCAATGAGCCACATGGATGGCTTCAGGTTGCGGGGCTCCGGAGGGTAAGTCGAAAGCAAGGTGTCGTTGACAAAGTCGAAAACGTTGGAGGGGAATTGTCTTGCATCATCCATCTCGCAATGAGAGAGAAGCAGGTCGGCAACGCGGGTCGACGAGGCGAAAGCTGGACGAGGAGATCGTGCGACCACTTCCGCAACATGATCTAACACAGAAATTTCGTCGACACCATTGTCATTCGCTTTGTTCATAACATGTTTGAGGAACCCATCCCATATGCCAAACTCGTCATTGCTAAGCTCCCAAGCGCCGCCGTTGCTGTTGGAATTATTTTCAGCGAGATAACTACACGCCAATACCTGAGAACTCACCCGAATGGAACACCAAGGAGGACAGTAGCGCCCTCCCAAGAGCCCTCGGTGTCAGCTTTCCACGTCTCGATGAAAGAGCCCCACACGAGACTCTGAACTCCAGATTCGTATGTCATCATAGCATAAGAACGCGACCTCTTCGCCCAGAATTTCCGCAGCTGATCGATATCACAAATCACGAGGGTTTCAGCGCATAGTTTAGCCCATTCCTTCCTCGCATCGTCAGGATTGTCTGTCTCCCAGACAAGATCAGACTCGTCCTCTATGAGACATTCAAGAAGCTTCGCGCCACCGGCGTGTAGGAGGTTATTTGGGAAGGTGGTCCGCATGCTGGTCCACAGCTCTCGAGCGATACAGAGTTTCATCGCAGAATTGGACCGAGTTTGAATGTGGGCTGCCTTCTTGGAGCGTTGACCGCTCCCACTTGAAACAGGGCTAGCACCCATCCTGGGGGAAGGTGGTCCAGCTTTCGTGGTAAGGTCGAGCTGAGAATCTCGGAGAATCTCGGCGAGAATGCCAGCAGCTTGAGCGGCGAAGTCGACAATACCGTCGTGATCATCGGCATCTGGACACCGAATTATCAGTGAGACATTGGAGCTATGGCGATGAGCGATTACCAAGAAGGACGGCCACGTTTGCTTTCATCACACCTTCCCATGTTGCGATTACCTCAGGCTAACCCAAAACGTGAGCACATAATTCGGAGAAGATGAAGTGTCACTTACCGGTGTTGCGCAATCGTCAGACATCTGTAAACAGGCAAGGGCAGATCTCCAGATGTCAATCAGCTCGTTGAATACCCAATCCCTAGATAACTCTTCGAGGGTCAATGACCGAATGTCGCTCAACTGCAAACACTCCTCAAAGATCGGCTTGACAGCAGTGGAAAGTGTCTTGTAATCGGCAGACAGCAAGCCAGGATTCGAAGAAAAAAGCGAATGCGGTAGTAACTGGTTCAATGACCAAGATTCTCCGTTACTCTGGAAGCTGACGAGGATCTTCGCAATATCCATCCCGTCGGCGCAGGTTTGTCCGCCTTTCTTGATCATTGCCTTGACGAGCCCAAGGGCCTTCCTCAGTCGGTCTTCATCATCAAAGTCGTCTCCGAGAAGTGCTGCGATAGTCGAGACGCCTGCACCCATATCGATAACAGACTTGACAACTTTCCAAAAGTTCTCTCTGGCCAAGTGAATGTCCTGCTCTTCCATAGCATCCCCAAACTCGCATTCGTCGTCTTCAGAACTCCGCGTTAAAGATGGGCGCAGGTATGCCCAAGTGGTGCATCTCCACAGCAGGCATGCAAGAGCGCGAACGGAACTCTTCTTGTTTCGCATGGCAAGCGATAGAAGCGCAGACACGATTCGAGTAAGTCGGACATCCGTGCAAACTGCAGGTCCGAGTAGCACGATTAGACATGCGAGAACGCTGAGAGCCCATACGGGGCCCTGTGCGACGTGTTGGGGTTCAACAGCATTGAGAGTCGTGCGGAGCGTTCGAATGATGATGGGGTCCGCGCTGGGTTTTGCAGGGCTCCGGCGGGGAGAGGGCGTAGTGGGAGTCGTCAAGAAGGTGCGGACGACATTGGATATTCGAGTGTGAAGATACGATGACGGAAGAGCAATGCAGCCTAGCACGAACCCCCCGAGCGCATGGCATGCCTGAGCCCGCAAGGCCAACGTTGGTGCTAGAAGATTCGCCAGGATAGACGGCAAGAGTTCGGTGAAAGCGGGAATGAAAGTAGCAGGTTGGTGGAGCGATAAATCGTGGACAGCCTGTGCTCGATGTGTAAGTGGGAAACCGCATTCCCTGTAATAAACGTCTACCTTGAGACCGTCACAAGCTGAGCCCTTCTTGCCTTCCTTTCCAAGCTCGCCCTCCATGCCGCGGCGCAAAGCAAATGCAATTCGGTCGCGGGCAGGGAGCAAAATAGCTTTAGGCAACCTCTGAACTTGTAGCAACCATATTGACAACGCGCAAGTCTTCCGTGCATTAGGAGTGGGCAGCTCGTCGGCCATAGGAATAGCCAGGACTCGTGTTAGCATCTCGCGTAACTGGACATCTACAGAAACTTCAGTCCGCTTCGAGAAACGAGTGAATTGCGAACATACCGTCGAATATTTGGTAGAGGGCGGGTACGGTAAATACGGCGCTGAGGAGCCGTAGAACGGCGTGGGTTGTGGTGCAAAGGTCTCGCGCGAATTTAATTTGGGAAGCTGACATGCCCAGTTTTTTCTTTTTCTTAGGGCTTTGCTTTGGAGAAGGAAGCAACGAAAGTGCTTCCTCCCCCTCGCAATCCTTGTCGCAATCCATGGGAAGATCATCCTCCTCCGTCACATTGGACTTGGGCTCAACAAGGGCTCTACCAAGGTCACGAACGACTGCGTCAGTGAATGCCTGCGTATTCGTACGGAGAGGCTGGAAGAGTGGCCAAGAAGCGTCAGCGTCCGTTGAACTTGCGACAGTTGCCCGTATTCGAGCGTGGAGAATTGAATAGGCCTCGATGAGTTTGCTGAGGGTGGGCTCTGTAGCAATGATTTGCTCGACAGGCCTGGCAAGGTAGGTAAGATTAACAAGAGGATCTTCCGGCTCCGGTGTGACTTCTCGCTGGTCTTCTTCTGGGACGGATAGAAAAGCGTGGTCACGTTTCTTGAGAATAGACTTGGCTGGTTGCTCTGAGTATGTTCTCGTAGGAGTGGGTACGGGGCCTTTTGGACTATCACAGAGAATGAAATACTGATTTTGCTGCGCCCATGCGACGCGGGAACCAGGCAGCCTATTTTCCTTGTCGCGGTGGTGGGAAGTGCCAGGAGGTGTGGGCAGACTCATGATGGTAAATGACAGCAGCTGGACGCAGCCACGACGACGAGGACGTTCAAGAGCGAGTTGAACAGCGGATAGTATATTAGTAGGAAAGAAGGAAAGCCTCTGGTCGTCGTCGTCGTGGTTCAGGACGGTTTCAAAACAGCGCGTAATGTTACTAAATACCAAAATAATTCCAATTAAACGCGCTAGTTGACGCGTCGCGTCAGATGTTTGATGTTGTTTGCGAGCGTGAGAATCACGTGACCATCTGCCCACCCAAGCGCATCAATGATCACGATACCGAGTTCTAGCCTCTTTTTGAGGATCAGCGTCAGGAGTTCAGAATGACCTGCGGCGAAGGAGAAAGCGAACACAGAACTTGATGGTCGGCAAAGCTTACCCCGCTCGGACCTCTCCTAGAACCTTCCAGTCATTCCGATGGCAACGGTGAAGGATGCATTCGGAGAGATTCACTAGCAGAAGCCCTATACTCCACTGAGAACTACATTGCTCCGATCATGCACCAGAATGAACACCGACCAACCTTGTGGACCGCATGGTAATAGATTGCGGTTCAGAATAATTACTGCGGCGGTGACGGACCTTTGCCACAAGGACCAATTTCCAGTCAACGGGCGGTTTCGCCAATGCTGCGTCACGAAAGGGACGTGAACAGATGCAGCGGAGAAAGACGTCGGCAACTAGATACCCACGGCGGGTCATATTCCCGCACTGAACCGCGTCGTGCATCAAACTACCCGCAGCCATGGAACGCGGAGAGACAACTAAGAGAAGATCGAGATGCACATTAAGACGCACCTCTGTATGAAGCGCGCGACTTCGGATCTGTCAGATCATGACCTTGCTCATAGTGGTCAGTAGCTTCCATGGGGGGGCAATGCGGTGATGACGTGCCATGATGTTGGGCAGTTCGAGAATTAGGCTGCCCGGAATGAGTGCTTACTGTGATCGTGGTCAGTATTCAAGGGATCTCTACTATGCCGTTCCACGGAATCACCTGTCTCTGCTCAATGGCCGATCAAACTGCAACACTATTAGTTGTGACGCTCACGTAGATGGATAAGGACGAGCTTGAAAATCCCCGGTGAATACCCTACTAGAAGATCTTCGGGCGAACTTCCGCGGACCGAATTGAAAGTCTCGAGACTGTATCACTTACGACAATCACCGGACAACATGTACCGGCTTCCGGGGTCTGAATGAGACACACATGGTCAGCTTACTCCGACCAATGTATCACGAAGGGTACAAATACTCCATCTTGTCTGGTATTCCTAGTCACCATCGAGCGACTGTCTCCGTCGTCCTACGGTAACCTTGCACGACCAGCCCATCGAATCCCTAGGCTTTCTTCGTAATGACACCCTTCACGGTTCTCTTCACCACATTCATGTCCTTCCTTGCATTGGCAGTTTCGCTGCCTCTCAGCATGCGCATCCAAGCAAGAGACGTCTTTGTCCCTCCGATTCTCTACCCTCACGCTGGCACTGTCTGGGTTGCAGGACAGTGCCATAATGTTACTTGGTATGTACTTGCTTATCTGATGATGAGGGCAACAGATTACTGATATCCTGTATAGGGACACTAGCAATGCCCCTGTCAACATTACCAACGTTTACGGGATGATATACCTGCGCAACAACAGTCTCATCGACATGAGTTAGTGCCTTCTATTTCTCGTTAGTAAGTGCTTGGACTAAACCGATTCCCACAGACGAAGAATTGGCTAGTGGTTTTGACATCTTGAACGGACATGTGGAGATACAAGTACCAAATGTGCCCACTGGACATAATTACTCCCTCGTTTGTAAGTCTCTCCCGCTCGGTGATCGTGTGCATAAGCTGATCGGCATTCGGTAGTGTTTGGTGACTCTGGGAACTATAGCCCCGCCTTTACCATCTTGGCGGAGTAATCGCCCGACATCATCTCATTCACAATGACGAACAAATAGTGGAATGGCTCTACGATGTTGAAGACAGCATCCTTCATCAACGGATGTTTTTAAGGACTCGGATCTATCATATTTCATTCGGCCGTGGACGCTAGGGAATTTCCCCGAGGGGGTTTCTAATTTCCGTTTCGTTTTCGCATTCGACCAGTTCCAACGTGCTTGTTTTTGGATATATGTGTTATCGCGGATATGTACAACAGCTGTGTACCCTGAAGAATTCAAACAACTTGTAATTGACGTGTGTACATTCCCGAGCCTGTACGGCGGTCGAGGTTTCGTTGGCCCCTAAGAGGCGGGATGAGGGCGGCTTGAATGAGATCAAAGTTCTTGGGTCCGATCAAACGCAAGAGCCGAGACTCAGACTATGATAAACGGCTTGCCTAGGGAATACCAATGAAACCTGATGGGGGATTATTTGCCATATTCATTACCAGGCGGGTATACGGTCGGGCATGCGGAATTCGAAAGTGCAATATCCCTTTGACCGTCAGCAGTACAGATACGTCACTGATCTCATCATGCCAGCGAGATTTTGATTTTTATAATCCAGGTCAAGGTATGCAGCTAGGCTGGGGATGCGAGGAACACCGCTTACCGCTCTCATCACGCCTGTAGGCTCAACTTGGTCTTCCTTTCGCTAGCAACATGATAATACGCCATGCCACTACAGTTAAACTAACTAAAAACCAGAGTAACCATCCGCTTACCTACTAGCCACGTACCGTTGGAACGCATCACCTAAAGTAGGTTAAAGGGCACTCGTCTTGCTTCTCACAACTTTTGCTTTTTTCCGAGGTCAAGAATGCCGTATAGATGCTCTTTTTATTGTTATTTTGACGACAAAGTTGCACATGACAATTTTTAGGGGTCACTTTCTTATTTTGCATGTGCTCACCTTGATTTTTCCTTGGCAAGTGCATCTAAACTTGTCTGGACATTGTTGTAGGACACTGCAGATAGTAAATAAAATACAGTTCCTTTCAGCGCATGGTTGACCAATATTCAGTGGAAAACCCACTGGATATTGACGTAATTAATTTTTGATATACAATGACTTTTAGTAATTCACTGGATTGTTGCAAGCCGACTGAATTGTGTGTACTCGTTGAATTTTAGCGATGCTGTGACTTGAGTGAAAAGATAATCACGTGACGTACGCGTGAGGCATCACCTGATCTTATCAACGCGCGGTATTGAACTCCGACAAATCACCTCTTGTCCTCGTACCACCACTATGTCCTTCGTCCATTCTCACCAGCTGCGTCTACATATCACATCTTTTAAATTCATTCTCTCATGTCTCAAAGGGTCTTTTTTCTCCATCTGCCCTGGGTTTCACGAAGTTGAGATTTAGGTGGATTCATTATGTAATCAGTTTTCGGACTCAGCCCCCTGGCTAACTCACATTCTCCAAATATCGAGCATCAAGATCACTCGTCATTGTTTATCATTTTTGTTTGCAGTGAACAACGAGGGAGGGGGGGTCAAGTGAGTACCCACCCAAGCCAACACATCTGTTAAGTGTATTCCTCGCACACGCACACGAGCTCGCAGCCTCAGCACTAGCACTATTATTCCCCCTTCAAAGTTTGCCCATGACCCGGCAGAACCCCTGATGTCGGGTGACTCCTCCAATTCTATACCAAACTAGCACTGCAATCACGTTCCAAACTGCTGCATGTAACATCCGAGGTTTAGCATTCAGAACGTGATCACCAGCGTCCCAAGGTCAAACCCACTACTTTGTAACATCACGGTCAGCATCGCTGCCGATGCCATGATTCCCTTGTCCCCCGTCCAAGACGCCTTTTGTTCCCGAGTCGTTCCCACTTCGAGTCATCCCCGGTGTGTAAACGTTTTGCTACATACGTTCATAGCTGCTGTACACCAGTCTGCATTCCAATCTAATGATATGATCCAGTCGTAAACCCATTGAAATGACCTGCATTATGCTATGAAATTCAGTAAGTAGAAGAGCACCCCAAAGCACTAGTACTGGTGAGGAGATGTTAGTATACTTGCCTCAGAAAAATACACTACTTATGTTGTAAGACCTGAATTTCGAGGGAATTGACATCGCACGAAATCTGCCAGGGAACTCTCGCAATTTTCAACGCATGCTCATAGCTTACTTTGTTTTCTACCTCCTGGCATGGTTTTTACACCTTGAAGTGGTATGGTTAACGGGCAAATTTGGTGCGCAAGTTACACTGACCAATGTAGACTGCGCTGATTAAAGTGTGGCTGTGCCATCTTTTGCGATGGTCAGTCGACGTACCAACAAGTTATCCGACTGCTAGTCAAGACACCGCCAACATGCCCCGCAGACCACGACCCGCCAATAGGCCCCCTCCTAAATCAACGCCAGCGGCTTTCCAACCTCCAATCAAGCCACTGCTGTCCAAATCCCAGATCGCCAAGCAAGCTCGACCAAAAGCTGTCCATTTCTTGTCAGAATCGGAAGACGTTAGCAATGATGAGAGCGACGTTGAACATGCAGAATTTACTTTTCAAAGAGATGGCGAGGAAGACGACGGTGCGGACGCTGATGCGCCTCGGGTTGCCCAATGGATTGACGATGAAGAATCGGATGTTGAAGAATCGGATGTTGAAGAATCGGATGTTGAAGAGAGAAATGATGAGGCCTGGTCAGGATACTCCGAGGCAAGCGATGACGACTGCGAAAGTCTTCAAAAAGCAGGGCCTTCACGGACATTGGTGAGCAGTAATTCACCACAGATCAATAGAGGTTGCCTGTAACACCCTCTATCGAAGCGGTCTCTCGAGGATGGTAAATGCTATGTCTTCGCAGTCATGTCCTGGTGTACTTATTATGCATGTTTCTCATACAGACCTATCCACGCTGCCTCTGGGCATGCTCCGCAATGCTCAACGTTCTCTAGCACTAACACAAGCTTTGAGTGACTCTGAGTACGACGACGAGAAATACAAAGACCATGCCAGCCAGTCCGAGGAAGACGAGGCCCTAGTCAAAGGGAAAGGCGAAGAAAGGCCAGATTTCATCACCAGACCGAAGAATGACCTAGCCAAACGGGCAAATAAACATGCGTAGGTGGCTTCGTTGCACTTGTAGTCTCTGGTACGAACACCTTTCTTTCATAGACCAGTCGAGGTGTCCTCTAAACGCCCAGTGAGTCGTCAGAGGATAGCTGTCAAAGACAAAACACCCGTACGTGTCGCATCTCATTGACCTGTTCCCCTTTCATTCATTTGCTGCTAGAAATCAAGGGATCCTCGCTTCCTACATGCAGCGGGCGGTTACGACCCTCTCAAATTCAAACAGCAATACGACTTCTTGTCAAACCTACACGGTAGCGAGCTCAAAACACTCCGCGAAAATCTTAAGCGCGCACGCAAACTTCTCATTAACTCCCCTTCGAATCTCCGTGGGGAACGCGAAGAAGAAGTCAAGCGACTCGAACTTGCTGTGAAGCGCGCAGAGAGCGCCGTCAACAGGGACACTCGGGAAAGGGTAGAGGCGGAGGCCGTGCAGTCCGCTAAACAGGCAGAAAAGGAGAAGAGAAACCATGGGAAAGCCGAGTGGTGGATGAAACGATGTAAGTCCAAGATACAGCATGGCTCTAGTCCGAAATTTGCTCATGGCGGCTGTTTTACCCCTTGCACACTTCTAGCTGAGAAGAGAGAACTTTTAACCAAAGCCCGCTTTGATGCCATTGCATCAGTTGGTGGCAAACTGGCTGTGAAAAAGGCGATAGAGAAGAAGCAGAAGAAAATTAACCAAAAGGAGAAAAAGTCACGGCCATTCGCCCGCGGTCAAGGAGCTGGCAGCTGGGTAGGGGGGAAACGCTCAGCAGGGTCAATTGACTCGAGGAGCGGAACGAAGCGGCGGAGGGTTGGCTAGGTCCAGGGCCTGAGCTGTAATGCACCATGATGGCCCTCTGACTGATACCATACAGTATTAATCGGAAACTTTACGTTGATCCTTGGTTTGATTGGCAAAAAAAAATTATCGATTGTATATGGTAGTCATTTCTGTTGGTTACTGCTACTTCAAAGTTCTCGTTCAAAATGCACCGATGAGTAAACGCCATGACAAAATGAAAACAGTGGTGGGGTATGCTTGTGAAGGGAGGAAACTAGATGTCTAAACAATAAAGGTTGAGAACTAAGAAGATGCAATCGTGACATCGGATAAAATGCCCTCCTGCTCGTACAGCGGTAGGTAAACGCCGAGGTGTATATGCGCCAAACGTGAAAGTCGCTCCGCAAGCGAGCGTATCTCATCAGTGAGCGGTTCCAGGCCTGAGGCCATCGGTGTGGAACTTAAAGGTACGAATGCAGCAGCAGCTTCGGCGGCTTTGATATGCCCTGGTAACAAGTCTCTTGGAGGGTAGGTAAGGGCGATGACTTGATTGAACACTTCGTCACGGACTCTGTTCTTGAGCATCGTGCTAAGCACTGAGTTGGGCCGTACGTGTGTATCGGACCACCGCTCGGCGAGCTTGAGTACTCGTTCATCGGGAGCGGAGATGTGTGGTAGATGGCTGTCTGTTGATGAAGCTGATCGACTAGAAGCACCAGCCTGCGCCCCCTTGGCTCGAAGTGCAACTTGGAGGACGACGTCCTGCTTGATCTTACTCCATTTTTCCCGTTCGACATCGGAACCAGGTGATTGCCCCGAGTTCCCGTACTTGAAACACTTCCCAAGGTGCGATGACGAGATGTCCCTTATCTCCTTCTTCAGCTTGAGCAGCTCAGCATCGCTAACTCGTGACTGATCTCGTGGGGTGCTACACAAGTCACCAGGATCCGAAAACACTAGTTGGCGATAGAGCAGCAGGAACATGTACATGGCAGCCGTGTCGGCTGCATCTGTGGCAAGGACCGATAGGCGTGCGCTGTCGAGGTACGTGGTCTCAGGGTACAAGGGCAGGGGGGACATGGATTGGACCGCAGCAGAAGATCCGGAGGTCTGTGAGGGCGGCGATCGCGCGGGGGAAGGCGGGTCGAAAACAAGGTCGGTCAAACCTTTGAGCACACTGACGTACGTCTTCTGCGTGTGTGAAAGGCTCCCGTAATTGAACGATCCAGATGGGAAGGAAGAGTGAGTAAGAGTTGGCGAGGCCAGAAGCTGGCGGTGAGATGACCTTATCCATTCCCGTGTGGCATCAAGGGATGAACTCGATCCTTTGCGGCTTTTGAAAGCCTTGAGCTCATACTGACCGGAGCTGTCAATGAGGAAAGGGCGAAGGGTTTGTAATTGATGATTAGCGATGTCCTGATTCATACGTCAGTCCATGGGTCAGGAACAGCCAGTTGAATAAACCAACGAGTTTCATGAGCTCAAGTATATCGAGGCACAATCGCACTGCTCTGACGGCATCCGCTTTACCGCCTCCACCACCAGGTGCACAGGTCTTTGCGACCTCAACCATAGCGTCCACAACACGATCACGCATTGGGGCGCAGTGACTCTTGAGAGTTTGACCGATAACAATGAAAAGCCCTGAGGGATCAAAGAGGTTGTGTTGGAGTTCCTGTTGAATGAGCTCCGGGTCAAAAACAGATCGAAGATGCGCAGCCTGAGCGGCGTGTCTCTCGATTTGTACTTGGAAGGTGGAAGGATTAGCGTAGGTGTCTGAAATACTTGTCAATGGTTGAATGACGAAGAGGAGAACCTCCAAGAATTCTATCAGTAGTGGGCGGATGCGAGAGGGCATGCGCAGAGTGAGGACACGGCGAGAAGTCGAGTATGTTAGGGTAGGGTTTTGAGGTGGGAGAGCAACAGGACGGCAGACGCAGACGCACTCACATGGCCTCCATTGCATGTCAAAGGAGACGCATGTGCAACCGTTTTCGAGTTCCTGCGCGACCGCGCGCCAGTACCTATCTGAGAGGTCACGTTTTCTCTGACCTGAGGTCGGTCGGAACTGCAGCCCAGCGTCAAACAAGAGGTCATGGCCTGATTAAAGACATCAGTGACGAGACAAGACAGGGAAATAAGAGTGACGACGCACGAAGCTGTGGATTGCGCAGTATAGCACTCAAGTCCAGCTCCTTCAGAGTCTGTCGATTTATCAACGGATGCAAAGACGGTATGTGAGGAGAGGAGAGGTCGATATATGGGGATGGAGGTTGCAGGGCTGAATGGGAGCTGTCTGCTGTGGGAAGGTGGCCGTCGATCCTGAGTATAGGTGGCTGTGGCGACGATGGAGATGGGGAAGGAGGCTCGCGATGTTCAGGTTTTCTACGGGAACGTCGCGTGGGGCTGTGAGGTGGCAATGAACCTCGGGAGGACGAATGCCTCTCAGGTACACGAAGATGACTCTTGGACTGGGTGAAGTCACTTGTCTCGATCCTGGGACGCTTGTGGAACCTCTCATGAGCGTTATCGCTGGGATTCAGCGGCGATACGGGAGGAGTGTCCGTTGGTGAAGGCTCTGAAGGCCATACGGCACGAGCGGTATCAGTTGACAGCCAAGGACTAGTAGGTGGTTGCCTTGGGGCATGAGAAGGACGATGAGGTGCGACTGGGCCATCGACTAGCATATCATCGGTGGCAGGCTGAGAATTTTGAGCGATCGAGTGCTGGCGCTCTTCGTCACCATCTGCTTTCCGTTTTCTGCAATTTACTGAGGGAAGAGGATGGCCAAGGTCGCCCATAGAGGGAGGGAGATGACTTTGTGGGGGTTTGGTGAACACCAGATAAAAAGAGGAACGAGAGGTTGAGAGGCGATATATATTTAAGTAGCGTCAAAGTCAACAGCCGAAAGTGAGACTCAGGGCGAACACATGGACCAAGACATGACGGAAACTGACCTGCCGTACTACACGAACCGTGACACGATGAACTGGGCCGCAAGCTGACTTAGCTACACGCTGAACGGACCGTGTAGAAGGCCCTTAAGTTGCCTGGCAGACACCTGGTGGTAAAAGTGAGTAACGGAAGGAAGCAAAAGCGGGAAAAGCCAAGGTTCGCGTCACTGGCAGGCTGCCACGCTGTCCGGCAGTATCCTGAAAAAAAATAATGAGGATCAGTGATCCTATCTACTTTGAAACTGTTGTGGTCTTACGCTCTTTGGTAGTCCTTTTAGCGTGGTTTTCTCCTCCTGGCACGCGGCGGCGTTCACATGCAGAATTTGAGGTTCTGAACCTCCGTACTACCTTGATGGAAATACCTTGATGGAAATTACCCTCATGGAAAATCGCTTCCCTTGGTTTCTTCCGGGCTAGTCTCCATCTCACTCTTGGTAAATTACTAAATAAAAAAACGTGTTCTCATAGTATAGTTGAAAATACAGCTTATGGTATCTCTCCACCGGTCAATCGCCCGCCCGACAGTAGCAACCCGCAGTTGGTAGTATCATGCCATCACAACACTCAGTAGCCTTTTCCAGCACTCCTTTCTGTCTTTCATTCCGTTTCTTGCTCCATTCATGCCTGCAGGTTTTGTCATGTCAAACTTGCGGAGTTAGCCATTGTTTCACCACATGTTATAGAACTAAACATCTGTCGCTTGCAATCGTGGTTGTCAGTACCGATCCCAGATGCACATGTAGTACTCACAAATGGACACCGATGAATGATGCCGGTTTCTCTGCCTCGAGAATGGTCACATACATTTCCAGTACAAGGTTTTAATCCGGACTAGGTCTGAAGATCTGAATATTAAATCATACATACTGAATGCCAGATGGCTCACCTCATAAGTATCAGTTATCACCCTCGGAATGACCCTGACACAAGGACATATACTCATCTCCCAACGGCATATAAGACAAGGTCATATCTTCTTTCTTGCCCTCCTGTTACAGAATGCAGTACTCTGCCTTGTTTTCTCCCTCTCCCTCTCTCCCTCTCTCTTTCTCTCTTTCTCTCTTTCTCTCTCTTCCGGCTTTGCATCTCCGCTGACGACATGGGAGTGAGACTTCACACTGATCAAGATTGGAATGTGCGCTCCATGGCTGGTTTATCTATAATGATTTCAAAACCACGACCGGACAGTTGTTCCCGACCGAAAAAGGCAAATTCTCCAGAGCTTACGTTGTTGAAACACGTTAGTCCGCGGTGAGTATGATACACCTTGATTCCAGACAGCAAAAGTTGTTCGCTGTAGAGAAGGTTGGTTAACAAGGCAACTCCCATCATCCGGCACTCACGATCATCTCTCTTTACTACTCGGTATCTGGAATGGTCGGTCCCTCCCGCACTCATCACTAGACCCACGTTTCATTGATTCAGATATGTATATCATATCGAAATGAAGGCCTCTGTATTCCTCACCGTGACCTCACCAATGGTCAGCAGATTGCCTTGGCCACGTCTGAATCTCCCACCATCTGAAATTTTGGGCCTGTGTCACGCTGAGCCTCTTGTCCTTATTTGACAATTACATTTTCTCAAACGCTGATGGAGTTCCGTTTCCTATTTCTCTCGTACACGGGGGAAGGTGTCATTCTGTTATCAAGACTAGTCCTCCGTACGCCACGGATGAACTGCTACTTATACACACGTAGAAAAACAATGCCGCATTGCACTTCATTAATCCAGGCGCAATCTGTCAGCCGTACGCATTCTGGGGCAGAATTATCGCATGCCTATCTGAGCGCTGCTAGTTGCTGTATTTCTCCTGTCGTCCACAATTGGAACGTAGCCAACCTGATACAACGTGCCGCATTCAGCGTGCTTGAGAGATCTGAGAGCTCCACGCTCTCGCAGCTCGTTCATATGAAATGATTTGACTTTGCACGCTAGGTCCTCTCCAAGGAAACTCAATCGAGCGGCCCTTAACTTGCGATCCAATATGTGAATACATGCGCGCAACGTGCCTATCGCTCCTATATCGATCTTATCGATGACCGTCGAGCGCGTTTACAGTCTACACAACGATACGAATTTTCAACGTATAGGCACGGCTGTGGCAGAGATAAGTTTTACGTATCAAGCAATCATGATTGTTGCCAACTTGTATCCTCTGTACTACCTGAAGGAGATGTGGGAGTCTTTCGTGCACGGATCATCTACGCATCAATGAGTCTGTCCTCTTGTCCGTCCAACTGCTGCTCTTCGTCAGTTGCCTTCTTGGTTGGCTTCCGACCATAGAATTCGGCAATGATCTTCGGGTTTATGCGGTTGAGCTGTTCTTTCGGGAAAATGCGAAGCAGAGACCAAGCCAGGTCTAACGAATCAAAGATCGTGCGAGACTCGTAAGGACCTGTATATCATAGTAAACAGCAGTCCACGGAACCAGTGAAAATGAATCGATCTAACCTTGTCCAACGAATTGGCGCTCGAACTTGTCAAGGAACTCCAACGCAAGCTTATCCTCAGCGGACAATGCTTCTTCACCGACGACCGCTTTCATGGCAGCCGCGTCCCTGCCTATCGCGTATTTGGCGTACTACGTACACGTGGCCGCTTGTGAGGACCAGCCGCAGATGACAAAATGAAGGCACGGCTCACCAGCTGGTTGGATACGTCACCATGGTCTTTCCTCGTGAGTTTCTCGCCGATCGCGCTCTTCATCAACCGCGAAAGTGATGGTAGCACGTTGATGGGAGGATATATTTGCCTGTTATGCAATTGACGGTCAACGAATATCTGTCCTTCGGTAATGTATCCTGTCAGATCAGGAATGGGGTGCGTGATGTCTACACGTCGGAGTCAGTCAACGGAGCTTGGGAAATGTGGAAGGGACGAGCCGTCATTGGGCATGGTGAGGATGGGAATTTGAGTAATCGAGCCATTCCGGCCCACGACACGACCAGCACGTTCGTAAATTGTCGACAAGTCAGTGTACATGTATCCGGGGTAGCCACGACGTCCAGGTACCTCTTCACGAGCTGCCGACACCTGCCATCAGAAAAACAAGTCAATGAAAAATGAATGGGGCAATTTCGGTGAGTCAGAGTCGTTGGAACGCACTTCACGCAAGGCGTCAGCATACGACGACATGTCAGTCAATATGACCAAGACATGCTTCTCTAGCTGGTAGGCGTAGTACTCAGCCGTTGTCAACGCCAGCCGAGGCGTAATGATACGCTCGATAGTGGGGTCGTTGGCCAGATTAAGGAACAGCGTCACTCGATCGAGGCTACCATTGGACTCGAAATCTTCTTTGAAGAACCGTGCGGTTTCCATGTTGACACCCATAGCGGCGAAAACCACCGAGAAGTTGTCTTCGTGGCCGTCGTGCACGTCCTTTGTGGGGCGCTTCACCAAGCCAGCTTGACGTACAATTTGCGCAGCAATCTGACGTTAGTGTCAACAGGAAGGCACAAAGAGAAGCCATGTTATGACTACCTCGTTGTGTGGTAGACCTGCGGCTGAGAAAATGGGGATCTTCTGTCCGCGGGCGATGGAATTCATCGTGTCGATAGTGGAAATACCGGTCTGTATCATCTCCTCAGGGTAGATCCGAGAGTACGGATTGATCGGTGAGCCTGAACTAAACCTTGTGAGAGGCCAGACCAAGATGGTGAATGAGCCAACGCACCATTAATGTCAAGGTAATCTTCTGCAAAGACTTTCGGGCCCTGGTCAATGGGGTTTCCAGAACCATTGAAAATACGTCCCAACATGTCTTCGGCGACGGGGAGTTTCATACTGCTCCCTGTGAACTCGACGTGGGTTGCTTTCACGTCCACTCCTGATGTGCCTTCGAAGACTTGCACGATGGCTTTCTTTCCTTGTACTTCCAGCACCTGGCCGCCTCTTTTTGAACCATCGGGCAGTGTCAACTGTACAATCTCGTTGTATGAAGGGAACTGAGAGAAAGACTTAGCAATGTACGCGTCAATTAGTTTATCGCCTACCTTGACATTATCCAACACAACAAGCGGCCTATGAAACGATGAATAAAACAAAAACCAATCACATCTTAAGCTTCGCCTACCCATTGATGGCAGATACGGTGCGGTAATCTGCAGGAACGCGGTCAGTCTGGGTAATTCGGTATGTAATTCATAATACTTGGTAGACATAGACATACCAAGGTGGGGCTGGACGTGATATTCACGTGTGACCGCTGCAGCATTGATTACAGCTAATTCTCTGTCGTTTATGCGAGGGTCGACGACCATGACTGCGATATGCTGTAGCTGCTCTCTCCAACTTACAGTAGTCCGTCACTGACAACACGCAGCCGAAATTCCCACACCCAAAACGTCTGCCATGCCTGAAGCCAAAGGCGACCTGAAAGACCCTCGCCAACACAAGTCTGCAGTGCGGCAGAACCACGTTCCACATACAAATATGTCTGTCCGGTACACGATGGTAATGTGTTTTCCAAAAGGCAGGGGATATACTGCTACATGGTGTTCATTCCCAACGCAAGTTCACTAACGAGGCGGCGTGCCATGTCCTTCACCTTATCCACATCCCCAGAGGACCTGTAGAACATGCATTCAGCTCCACAACTCGGGTGGAAACCGTTTCATAAGATGCGATCATACCATTCTGTTTCAAGAAGGATCTCCTCAACCTTCTCGTCAGGTTCCCAACCAAGGTCTTTGCTTTGCAGCACCATATACAAGTACTCGGCTGCGCTTGATCGAATCTAAACATGTGTATATGGGGTTTTAATAGCCCTCCGTGAAGAGCGCAAAACATACATACTCTGGGATAGGGATGAGTGAGGAACTCGATGATCTTTGGTAGACACGTTTTCGCAACCGAGGGGAGCGTGAAGAGGTTGACAATTCTGTATACATACACGGGGTGTCATCAATTAGACAGGTCTGAATGCTGCTCGCATTAATGAATTATCACACACATCTTCATTGACTCCTGAATCCTTTGAACGTTCTTAAGACGTGTCACATTTTTGCAAGAAATCGACGACAGGGCCTCGATACTGTGCAAATGTCAGCTTGGGATGGTGCCACCAGAATGCGGACTACTGGCCATGCTGAGCCTCTCTGAGATTCAGGAAGGCGAGTCAAAACATCCGCTTCAAGCAACACATTAAATGTCTGCAGGACTGGGACTACAACGTTGTTGGACGTCACATTCGATTGAGCCCAGTCCACGAGGTCGCCCGCAAACCCTGAAAGGCTGTATTCTGGTCCGGAGGCAGTCAGGGGTAATGTTTGGATGTAGGCAGCCAAACTCGATGATGCAGGTCGTTGCTATATCACACAGGAGTGAGCCAGCCGAGAAGATCACCTGAGTGGATAGGAACATACGGTACTGCCCGTCCTCGTGGCGACGCTCATGACGAAACCGGTTAACAGCGATCTCCGGTATTCAGGTATCTGCAGGATCCTGACAGCTCTTGGAAACAACCACTCTCCAACACTCCAGTTTGTGCTGTGGTCACCGCTTCCTCCGAACACCTGTCATCAGCATCCTCCTCAACTTCCAAAGGGACCCACTTACGCTAGGAATAATCCCTGCATCAGAGCCTCGCCCTTTACTCTCCATTCTTCTGCACATTCAACAGCAGGAAGCTGGAGCCTCAAAATACGCAAAAAACATTCTCCCGAAATCTGACGGACATTATCAAGCCTTTCTACGCCCTGACGGAGAATGCGTCCAATGGCAGTGTGGTATCGGTGCGGTGGTAAAAAGGTTGAAAATTCTGGCAAGTTTCCAGAGACACGAAATAGATCCTCGATGATCGAAGTCAGGCCTTGGATGCAAGCGATGCGTATCCACGACCCCACGTCTCCACGCTCGTCCGTAGTATAATCGTCCAATCCGCTATCCAACGCGTCGAACAGGTCACATACATTTCTCGATCGGAAATCTATGCCAACGAGTAAGGTGTTCTATACGTCCACCCACATTAATAGTAGCACGTACGTTGTGCCAACCTTGGCGCCGTGTTGGCCAAGATTTTTGGAATCGCCAGATAGCAATTTCGGCGCGCTTCAACGTTTGTTATTTTGGTTGCACACTGTAATCACCGGTTTAATAAGGGCAACGTGCGGGAATTGTGAATAGCGTTCAACTTCTCACCTCCGAACTGACGCTTGCCAGCAAGCAAGCCACAACTTCGGTGAGGCCATGAGGGTGTGCATCATAGTCTAGGACACCCAACACATGTCCCAGACTCTGCTGCAACGACGGAGATCCGTGGTTAAATTCCTTGATCAATGTGCAGTAGCAACATCCCACAGTTAGTACACACGGCACGGCGCATGCCCGACGCACAAGTAAACTTATCTTTGAACCACGACGGAGCAGTCCGTGAGAGAGCTCACGGTAGCCATAGCGGCTGCGGCTGCTTCTTGTGCGTTGATGCCCCTGTGGCGCAGCCCTTGATCGACAAGGTAACGCCAATGTGGAACGGATGATTGATCTTGGATCTGTTGAACTTCTTGCATGGTTATGCTGACGGCGATGAGGCTGCAAGTCGCGCTGAGCACTTGCTCGTTTCTGGGCACAAGGATTGTGTCTTTGGGTATATGTCTGATGAGACCAAAGATCTTGGACACGAGTGTGTTGGTGAGTAAGTGATGTTTCGTAAGGGATACCTGCTCACCTCTCGCCTTTTCTCATCTCCTTCTGGAACAAACTGTGTCCGATACGCCTCTGCAAGTTCCCCCAGTGCCAAAAGTCCACCGTGGATATCGGTCGTGTGCACCGAACCAAGCAACAACGCCTAGCCAGTGTGTGTTCAACTCTCTATACCTTGCTGGAACATACGGCTTACCAGTCGTGAGACACAAGATGGTCCCAGAAAAGCAATGTCGATCTCGCATATCAGCCTCAAGGACTTTGCACCTAGCTGCCTCATCGCAACGTCCCAGTGGCGCAGCGTAATTGAAATCAAATGGTCGATGAGACCCGGTCGGTATTCAATGTGCCTGCCACACACAGTTGAGCCCCAGAGTCCTGAACAATGAGGTAAGTTAGAGAACGTCTCAAACTTACTCAGCTACTTGTGGGGCCGCTGTGACGAATGCGTTACGCCGTATGCTTACAGAGTAAAAGTCCGTTTTTCGAAGCACGTCGATACCATGAGCAAACAAACCCTGGACCCAAAAGTGTATGAATAGTGTCTACGAAGTGGAAGGCATAACTGCGTCGCACCATTCTGCCAACGTGTTCTTGGAAAGCAGCACTTGCAGCTCTGCGGATGGACACATCACGATCGAAAAGAGAGACGGCAACAAGGCTCTGTCCTAGTTTGGCAGCGTGCGGAGAGAGGCTGAGCGCGTCTTGAGCCCTGGCTAAGGCCCAGATAACATAGGCTGCTGCGTCGCGCACGTTAGAACCGATTGAATGGGCACCTTTCCGTATGTCAAAATACAGGGCCTGTCAGAAGTTAGGTGAGATTTGCATCCGATTGACAGATAACGCACTTGCCTTGGGCAACCAATCAAGCAACTGCGGTAACAATGTTGGGTGGACGAGTCCCCTGCGTGCCATCTCAGCTACCGCCAGACATGCACCGTGCCATGTAGCCTCAGCGACCGACGGCATATCGTAGATGCTCGCGCCTGCGATAGCATGTATGGAAAATAAACCCAGTACCGTCTCCAAAACTTGGGTCGATAAATCCGTTGGTAGATGTGCTGACAACCGGCCGATACCCTTGGCTGCTGACCATCGAACAATTGTGTCCTACCACAAGATTCCAGCTAGGATGTAAGAAGTAGTGGTGATGGAATACCTTGTCTTGGAGGCAGCTAAATAATGCTTGCAGGATAGTTTCAATTTCTTCCGGAATATCTCTGTCGTCTTCGTCGTCTTCGTCATCCCTCTGCTGGCTCCGCTGATGCTCAGCCGCCTCCAATGCGCGGGCTTCTAGACACAATTACATCCTTCCTACACAAGACACAAAAAAGACACACCCCTCATACTATAATGATTGGCTCGGGGAGGAACTAGACGGAGTCCTATCCTCGACAGAAGCTTTGTCCGATATTTGCGAACAAGGGTGTTGCTCGTCAAAAATTCGCTTTTCTGTACGATCTCTAATATTTCCAGCAATGTAGGAGTGGCCGCTCGGGTCTCCTCCGGAGCACCTGACTTGACGAATTCGCATAGTACTTGCAAAACGCCAATGGACTATCTCACGTCAAAACCATACACATGACGACCGGTACGCACTCACGACGAAAATTTCTTTGGATTCCTGTAACACAGAGCTAGACCACTCTAGGAAGCTTGAAAACTGTTGCTTGGTGTCCTTTCTGATATCTACATCAGATACACATTTAAATACACATTGTAATACGTACCGCATATACAAGCGCGAAAGGAGCACTGCTGCACCCTCCCGCTCTAGGCCGGCCATGTCCAAGTATCGTTTGGCGGTATCCTCGAGCGTATTAGACGTCCGTCCTCGGTGACCTTGTTCATCGAACTGTTCCAGATCAAACGGGATCCTGCAGACGAGAGAAAGCCACAACAGCACGACGTAACGCAAAGACCACTGAGATGGATGAGCAACAGGACCATCAGGCAGACGCATAAAATCAATGGCAATCGTCACATCGGCAATTTCATGTGGAAAAAATCTAGCTACTTGTGCATAAGAATATGCGTGCTGGGCAGTGATGAACGGACTGACTGATGGTTTTATATCCTCTGAACGTGATGTAGTTGTAAATCAAGTCTGCCAGACGTCCCACTCGGCTTCTGGACGATGTAACCGACGGATCAGTGGTGCGAGCTCTGGCATGTGTTCTGAGGCATTCTGCTGCGGGTATGACAAGGCCTTCGAGGTATGGGTCCAGTAAATATGATTGTTCTTGGAATTGCGCTAGCTATTTAGCATTCGATGAAGGTGATCTATGATGAGATTTGATCGACGAGTACACGTACTATCATGTGGAGCTTTCGCAGGAGGTCATTCTCGGCATCGCTATCTTCGCAAGTAGGTTCGACGGATAAGTCGACCGCGAGCAATGCATTCTGGAGGGACACGAACTCATCGTACCGCTCAAAGGAGGCGAATAATTTCGCTTCGTCGAGGTGGTCGGCCATCAAACGCACTCGAAGGGAGGACAACAATACTACTACCTGAGGCCGCCTGCTGGATCAGATTCTGGCACTAGATCAAAATAATACAGGTAACATTACGTCAGTAATGCCAGTTCACCCGTGTCCCATCCCAGTCAACCAATCATTTATTCGATCTACCACTTCACTTCGACGTGTAGACACATAAGCATGCATGGCGGCAATCATGGTGTCAAACGAAAACGACCAGTAGACCAGGTGAACAACATGCATCTACAGTCACGGTGGCTTCTTCTGGTCTCCATAGTTAACATCTCGTTGTAGGAAGATAGAGAGAGCAAACTGCGCCGAAAACTGGCACGTCACCCTCTCTTCACTCCATTTTGACAGAACAGCCTACTCAATCAAGTCGCCTTTATCTAGTATCGTGATGTCAGGGAAGTTCGGAAGGCTGGAAAGAAGGCAAAGACTTTCGAAATACAGAAGACCTTGAAGAAACTCAAAGATGCTAGGTAATTAGGTCTGAACCTGATCTTCCATATTGTAATCCCTGATTTTCGCTTTGTTCAGGCCCAAAGACCCTGAAGGCGAAGTCACAAAGGACCTAGAGGCTCAGCTGGAGGCATTGAAGGTAGGCGGAACGTGCGATAAACAGATGAGTATTGGTACTAATATCAATCTTACAGCACATCAACTACGTCCAAGTAGCCCACTCGGCACTCATGACCAAACTCAAAAAGGACAAGGTCCTCTCGGCAGACCCATTATTGCAATCGGCGATCTCAGCAGAACTAGCCTCAAACCCACTCGTTCCCGGAACATCAGGGACTCCGACAGCTAAAGTACAAAGCCGTATGTTGAGTTCCAAAGTTCTTGCATCGGAGGTTATGTCGGTTGTGGAGGCACTGAGAAACCTTTTGCATCCGTCTGGGGAATCGGAGGAGCTCGGAGAACCCAACGATCGCTCTTATGAGAGCAGTCAGGCGAGGGATGTCATTCCCACCATCAACAATGACGAGGAAGCTTCCAGTGAAGCAAGCGACGATGAAGATGAAGATGCCGAGCAAGCAGCCGTCGACGATGATGGCTGGGAGTCTGGTACAGTCAGCGATGGCGGGGCTTCGGAAGCAGGTGACTGGGAGTCAGGTTCAGCGGACGGCCATCGCTCCAAATCTGGTGAAGACGACCCTGATGACGTGGTAATCAATCCGGATGAGAGCGACGACGACGGCCCACCTTTAAAAGGTCTCAAGAGACAAAAATCACAGTCCGCTGCATCAAATGGCCAATCTGAATTCCTTCCCTCGCTCTCGGTTGGCTTCGCTCGTGGTGATCCAGACAGCGAGTTCAGCGATAGTGAAGCCAAACTAGCTGATGGCGTCAAGAAAAATCGCCGTGGTCAACGTGCGCGGAGGGCGTAAGTTCATCTCCTCATTTTCTTGCGCTTTCCATTTCATATTCTTCAACACTAACCTTCTGCATGTCCTTTCTCGCAACTCCGTTTGCGCCCTTAGGATATGGGAAAAGAAGTTTGGGAAGAACGCTAACCATGTCAAGAAGCAGCGAGAAATTGCCCATGGGTTGAAGTGTCCATTACAATGGCCCAGCACCGCACCCGCTGATCGGCGGTCATTGGGAACGGGATCCTCTGCACAACATCCTTTTCGAGCTCGTCCTGCCGGCTATGGTCACGAGCGAATTTTCACACAACGAACCCAAAGTCAGCAAAGTAGTCTAAGATTGAATTCGCGGAGTTCGAAGGAGAGAGCTCTACAAACAGGTCACCAACGGCCGAAGCGGGACGAACGGCCACTACACCCTTCGTGGGAGGCGAAAAGGAAGCAGAAGTCAGCCAGTATCTTGCCTCCACAAGGGACGAAAATCGTATTTCCAGAGTCGTAGCGGCTGGCTTCTTATCGGTCAATGCCAGGGTGGCTTGTCCCTTTTTCCTATCAGTATGGATATTGGTCGCGTAAGAGGTGGAACAGTGATAGCGTTTTGGGAGAATACGTATAAACTTGTTCGCTAAGCAGAGGGTCTACATAACTTGGTTTATGACATGGCGTGATCCTATCAGAAAAGCTACGGGTGTGTGAATGCAGAAGGAGGTTTCCTGGGACGTGGGCGCACAGCAAAAAGAAAGCAAGCAAGAGAACTGAGAACAAGAAATTGTAGATATGGATACAGATGTATGGAGCAAACAACGTTGAAACGAATAAACTGAGCCCTGCAAAGCGAGCACTACATCTTGCGCGCTGCGCAAACGTGCTTTTTACCTCCCGGCAGCCTACATGCGCGAGAGCACCACATTTCGCCACAACGGGCGCACCGCGGAAAATCTCTGCCGGATTTCATGCAGGTGGCACATATTGTCCTGCAGGAAAACTTGGAGCCTTTCTCGACAGCTTCCAGAACGGGGTGTAGTTTAGTGGGCTTATTGTCCATGAGGGGGGACGGAGGGGCGGAGGTAGAGGGAGATGATGCTGAGTTCGTGGGCGGCGCGTCCCAGTCATAATCAGTGGACAACGTGCGACTGATAGATGGGCTCCTCCTAGAACCAGAGAGGGGTTGGAAGAATGACAATGGGGAATCCGGAGGTGTGTCAAAGTCATAGATTGGACTACGCTGTTGTCCCTGACGTTCTGCCGAGACTGGGATATTGAGTTTGAGATGGGTGCGGAGCCAGAAAGCCGCAGGCATAGTAGTCGTGAATGATCCATAAACATTCGTGTGACCTTCTGTGGGCTCCGCTACTAGTGAGCCCTGATGTATTTTGTCATAGATGGAGTGCATAGATGATTGAGATGTTACAGAGGAGTGTGAAGTGCTTCGCGTCCGAGTCCGGGCACCCACCATAGGTGCATGAGATACCTGTGTTGCGCCATGAAATTGCGTTTACGGGACAGGTAATTAGAAGGATGGACTCACACCATCGTTGAAGCACGCCATCAAAAACGGGATGGGGCTAAAACGTCTTGTAGATCGTAAGACGCGGTGTACGCCTGATATCTGTTCCGGCCTATCGACCCGCAAAGGAGGTGACTCCTTTTCTAGGCAAGAGGGTGAGCCTAGAGCCTAGAGCAGACGGGCTATATTTTAGCGGACAATGCAAGTCGCAACAAACCTCGTAAGAGTAGCGCAAGCATGTGAACATACCCGAAATCGTGACAACCAACTGGTAGGTGCAGACAGCGCGAAGAACAAGGAATGAATGGACGGAGGTGGGGCACACGACCAGTTTTATAGCGGCACATTAGCGAATCCAGGACTCCTACTATGATCTGCTCACAAGACCGAAAAGTCGTATGTAATTGAAAATTGAATATCACTTTGGTCAAACCTAAAGTGGGGACGGGGATAGGGAGGTTATGACTCCTTGTCTAGGCTCGACGCGACCGTGTAAGTCTTCGTGTCGAGAACACTGGGACGGCTTCCCGCACATTCAGGAACCCAAGACGAGAGGATTCTTAGCTCCCCAAGATACGGCAGGATTCCAGAGACACATTCGATAGGTGTCTTTTTATGGAGAATTCAAGCTATATTCCACTTGGGGGTGACGAAATGAGGTAATAAGCTGAACTCGTAGGCGCGATATCGATGGAGAATGGCGCTCTGAGATCTGAACTTTTGATAACAGCAGTCGAGTCATATTTCTTGTTGGGCTGATTGGTCTCTTAAGCGACTCAGCAGAACTCGGCTCTGCTCATTTCGTCGGTTACCATCCTTTTTTTTCTCTTTCTTTTTACGTGGTCACCATGATAATACTAATCGGGACGATATAAGTTACCCGAGATGATCAGGTGAGTTGGATCAACGAGCAGTACTGATGCTGCAGAGTAACTCGGGTAACTCAGATACACACTCGATGTTTATTTCCCCAGACACGAGGTTGCCAACTGCATATTGGAATTATAAATCTGAACTCTTCTGAAATTCACCGTGCGATGCATTGGCGACAACGATTTCAAGCACTGCAAGTTCCTATACGTGGCGAATTGATCATTGTCAGCTGGGGCCGAGTCAAACCACATAGAGCCGCGCAGTGATCTCCAGTGACACAGACCAGTGATATGCCTGGTGAATGTTTATCACTTCGGAGTTGCCGTGTCAATTCTGAGCGATCCAAATCGCCGCCCTGGAGATATGGCTACCATATGCTGATAAGTAGCTGGAGTTGAATAACACGTCATTACAAGAATACAGGAACGACGACAGCCTCGTGGCGCCCACACAGGACGTGCATGGCATAATACCCTTTACCCGCAGCTCCAAACGAAGGTGATAGGCAGGGAGATACAGACTGGCAGCGATGGCTATGGGCTTAGCTGTGGAACTTGGTTCAGTGTTCACTGGAAGCCCTAACCCACTAGGGGTGAAGAATAGACAAACAAGCCAAAATAGGGAATGACTGGTGCTGTGTGATGAGGGCAAATTAGACACAGTCACTGAGCACTTGACGGCACACACGACTCGTTATCCACCTTGCTCGTTTTTAAAATCTTTGCTCTTGTTTCCGTTCTCTACTTCCTCAGCCCAGGTGTACTTTTCTCCCCAAGAAAATACACTCTTGACGCTCCCAAACCCTTCCTAATTACCCTACTCCTTCTGCATTAACGAAGCATGGTAAGTCGGATCTCTTCTTCATGCTCATCTATTCATCTTCACCCTTCATCATTAAGGGCCAAACTCTCTCAATACCTGGTCAGTATCATTTCTACATATTTGAGCGCTCCTCTTTGTCTCGATGTCTTCCTTCCTTACTTATCTGGTCTACCCTTAGCCACAGACAAGAAATCCGAGACCGGCGCTGATGATCGCTTTCTTTTTGCTGTCTCAGAAATGCAGGGGTGGAGGATCAGTCCGTGTTTCATTTCTTAACATATGGCTACCGACTCACCCGTCATCCACCGCTCTTCCCCGATATACGTTGCCTTCCACCGAATCCTCATCCAGACATGGAAGACGCCCATGCAACACTGCTGACCTTGGAGGCCAGCTCTAAAGACAATAATGCTTTCTTTGGAGTTTACGATGGTCACGGCGGTATGTGGATCTCGAGGCTCAATAGGTCTCCACCCTTACTTACTCCTCTTAGGGGGTACCGTTGCTAAATTTGCGGGAAAAAATGTTCATAAGCGTCTTCTTGCAGAAGATGCATATCGCGAGAAGCGTTACGAAGAAGCGATGAAAAGGGCATTTTTGGGGACGGACGAGGATCTTCTTGCTGGTATGTTCCTCTCCTCGTCTTTTGAGCACCTTGAATCGATAAAGTTATCAAAGATCCAGCTCACACTCGCGATCCATCTGGCTGCACTGCTGTTGCCGCACTAGTGACACACGATAAGAAAATTTATGTGGTATGCCACGGTCTCCAATTCATTCGCTCTATCTGCCATTGACGACGCTCTCAGGCTAATGCAGGAGACTCACGTTCTGTCATCAGTGTCAAAGGGGAAGTTAAGCCTCTAAGTTTCGATCATAAACCGTCAAGTGATAGTACGTCATTCCGCTTATCCTTGCTGTGTTCAAGTTTGACCAACAAACACTCACAGCCGAACGAGCTCGCATTGTCGGTGCCGGCGGATACATAGAATACGGACGCGTCAATGGTACCTACTACTCGACGCTTTCATTTCCTGTTTACTTTGTTTACATCCGTTCTGTTTAGGAAATCTCGCATTGTCAAGAGCATTGGGCGATTTCGAGTTCAAGAAAAATTACTCACTGACCCCCCAAAAACAAGTTATCACCGCCGATCCTGACATCACCACGCACGAAATGACCGAGGACGATGAGTTCCTCGTGTTGGCGTGTGACGGTGAGCTTCGGATGTGTATGCGCATGTACACATACTTACTTGGTTCCGCCGTACCAGGCATTTGGGATTGTCTATCGTCCCAACAAGTTGTCGATTTTATTAGACTGAAGGTTTCTGAGGGGAAGGAACTTCACGAAATCTGCGAAGAGATGTGCGACCACTGTCTTGCCCCAGATACTTCTTCAGGTGCAGGTATTGGCTGCGACAACATGACAGTCCTTATTGTTGCCATCCTCAATGGCCGGACGAAGCAGGAGTGGTATGACTGGATTACTGATCGCGTAAAGAACGGCTACGGCTTCGCTACACCCAGCACCATCCCGCAGATCTACTCCCAGAACCGACTCATGGCGTACGAGGCACGGCGAGAAGCCCAGGAAGAGCGCGAACGGCTTCGGAAGGAACGGGGCGAGGATATCAATGCTACAACAGCATTGTTCGGGGGATCTAGTGCGTTCTCGGGTTTTGCACGGGTCCTGGGGAGTACGGGTGGGATTTCCTTCAGCCCAAATACTGGTATTATGGCTGATGGTGGTGCTCGGCTCATGTTCGCTACGGCGGATGAAGAGGAGGACAGTGGGGATGAGATGGACACAGATGGGGCCAACACAGGTCGCCGGTCGTTCTTCAGTGATGTGTCTGGCCTGGAGCGAAGCTCCAGTCCCGCGGATCCTACTGCGTCACTGAGAGATCGGTTGGCTGCGTATGAGAAGGATATGAGGAGGGATGGCCTTCATGATGAGCTGGATCGAGGAATCGATGCCGACTCACGGCTTGTGGAGATTGATGACGATGAAGACATCGCTGGCCCATTTGACGATATCAACGGCTCATATAATGCCTCGCCCAGTCCAACTCCCAGTCCGGAAGGGCAACAGTCACAAGGCGAGGTGTTTCCACAGCCAAAGCCAAGGGTAAACGGTGATGCTACACCAGTTCAACAACTTCAATCACAGCCGCTCGGAGACGAAGCTGCTTCCGTAGTCAAACTCGAAGGACTTATGGACACCAGTGAAGACCCGCTGAGGGCATGATTCGCCGATCTCCCCCACTCCGCATTCCCTCTCCACACATCACATAGTATTCCCCCTGTTTCTCTATCTTCCACCCGGCCTGACGAAACGCGTCGGTTGTCCCTTGGGCTCCTTGTGCTTTCACTCTATTTATCCGGTTCTGTAAACATCGTCGTCATCCCCACCCGATTTATAAGTCCCTTCAGCTTCGGTTGTAGCATCTGTAGTGATTGTGGTTCATGATTCCCCCTCATTGATCTCCGAACCTCAGTAACATACATCTTATACTCTCTTACAGGTTGTAAACTGTACTAGTGGTTCATGAGTATCACCTCGAAAAAAACAACAGATTTTCTTTCTGCATTCTCATACTCAACGGATGTTGCGCAAAACGACGAGCTTGTTTTCACAAAGGCATATGATAGTCTTACCTTGGCCACCTCCGGTCTCTCCCTTTGGAGTAAAGGCCCCAACGCCGAGAAGCGAGCCAGCGTCGCCCCTTCCGACCGTCAGCACGCTCTGCTTCGCCCATAGCTCTTTCGGATTGGAGCTGCGATACACGTAAACGTTTCCTCCGCGATCTTGTGTCCCGTTTTCAAAAGCGAAGACCGCGTCGGATGTATGATATGTGAACCGAGTGTCACGCTTGGATGCGAGGACGAAGGCAAGTGCGGAGAACGTGTTTTTGTGCTTCCACTCGGGCTGTTCACCTTCAACAGAACCTTCCGAAAGCAAATGGCGCGTCCCGTCGAGGCCATTTTTCACGACCAGACTCAGGGACCCTACTTCTGCACCCGGAAGAGGGGCAGAGAGGAGGTTAAACGCAGAGTCCCGTTGGTTAGAAAACCACGATGGAGACGATCCGTCTTCGCCTACCCACGTGGCGAACGCAACCCTGCCCACTGACGAGTCCACCTCCTCGTCCATCTCACCCTGCGCGAGCGTTGGGAGCCCGCGGCCGAGACCAAGACCACTGGCGTCTTCACCCTCACTGAGAGCTGTAGTGTATTTCTCAAGCGCCTCGCGGATAGCATAGAGCTCGGAAGGGTCGAGTGTCTCTGGGACGTCAACGTCGTCGACATTCATACTTGAGATGCCAGGAGCAGCAAAGATGTTCGTCCACTTCGTGCCCTCGTTCTGTTTGTCAAGATGAACTGTGAGAATCCCGAATTTATGTTCGCCTTCACGATCCCATGTCCAGAAGCTCGTGGATGGGCGTATACCGTCCCAAAGCTGCTTAGCGGAGTAGTGAGGGACGGGGATGCCTTCCACCGTAGATGTTGCTGCGACGTGGACGGTCAACGTTTTCTGGGATAAGGTAACTCTGATTTGAGATTTTTGGGTGGTGGAAGGGAGAGGAAAGGCAACAGTGACGACGTCTGAGGTTTGCGTCCAGGAGTAGGGGTAAGGTTTAGTGGGTTGGGGTGGGCCCTCGGAATCTAGAACTTCTTCAGGACGTGGGATCGGAGCAATTTCATCGGAGGAGGGTTCGTAATGAACTGTGTATGGATCGCTGATTTTTCGATACGTAGAGCTGCCAAGGAGAAGGTATGCATTTCTGGCCTGGTCGTACGCCATGAGTATAGGGACATCTTGTCCGCGTCTGCGCCAGACTATGTCAAGGGTTGCAGCTTCGACCTTCATTTCTGAGAAAGGAAGGGCGAAGCGGGCAGACCAAACATCGAATTCGTGATATTTCATGGGGTGTTTGGATGATGGATCAGAGGCTGCCTCGTAGTGCCTAGAAGACAGTAGCGCGACAGCTGTGCTGTCAGAGGTTTTGATTACATTGTGGACGCGGAAGGGGATATATGAACTCGGGATAGGGCTCTCTTTGTCCACAAGCTCGAAGCTCGCAAGCAAAGTTGCGGAACCTGTAGTTGGTATGTCGAGGATGTATAGACTCCCCTGACCATCACCAACAAAAGCAATTCTGTCGTCGAGGAAAGCAGCAGAGGGATATTCTGGATGTACCAAGTCAACTTGGGGAGCAACGACTGAGGTCGGAAGCTCGTAAACAGCAGTGAAGTCGGGATCTGTATTAGCCTACTTTGATGACAGCGTGTGATTAAGGTGTGAGGTAAGAGATTAGGGATATGACTCACGTCTCCGAGGTCGACAAGGACCACCTGATGATGTGCGTCTACATATATGCCTCTCCCGTTTGTGGTCGATAGCGCGAAATGATTGTGAGTGATTCTGCTTTGTACCTCTTGGAGTGTTAGAGGAGATTTTCCATAAGTGGAGGCTTGAGTGGTTTTGTAGGGTAGATCATAACGGCGAACGATATCGTCTTGCTCGAGGAGATGAAGCTTATAGCCCTCAAATTTTGGGTTTAGAAGACTGCGAGTGGGTGTAAAGTCTGACATTATTTGCTCGCAGTCATTCATGTCGAGTAGATGACTCTCTGATCGCACACACTTACTCGTTATGTAATCACGCCTGCTCACAAAAAGTTAAGGCCTTTGTCATTCCCCGAGAGATCTCTGGTTCTCTATAGAGGTACATACCCACAACTTACTCAGCTTCCCCTCTTTGACCGGCACTCACTGACGCGTCCTCAGCTAGATCTCTTTGACATTGTTGCTGACGAGATAAGCTCTCCGTCATATATATAAATGCAAACTGAAACCCTCGTCAGAGTCCAACGTGATCTCACGCAAACATCATGTCTCTCTGGAACATCATTGAAAAGCCAAACAACCCCCTCGCCCGTTACCGCACGTTGTCACCTACTGCCGGTATTCATGTCTCTCCTCTGCAGCTCGGTGCTATGAGCATCGGTGACAAGTGGGAGAAAGCTGGCATGGGCAGCATGAACAAGGTATCTTCCTTCAAGCTTCTAGATGCTTTCTATGAGTTGGGCGGCAACTTCATTGACACCGCCAACAACTAGTAAGTATCGGTCCCCCTCAGCCCAGAACATCCCGCTGAGAGTGTCGTGTCCATCAGTCAAGATCAGAGCTCAGAAGAGTTCATCGGCGAATGGGCCGAGCAGCGCGGAATACGTGATCAGTTGGTCATTGCTACAAAGGTACCGTTCACTCGACAATCACAGTCGTCCTCTCTCATGATCTTAACAGTATTCTACAAATTTTGCGCGCGGCCAAGAAGGCATCAAGCAAAAGGTCAATTACACCGGTAACAATGTCAAGTCCATGCACATCAGTGTCCAAGCCAGTCTGAAGAACCTCCGAACTTCATACATCGACATCCTGTACGTTCACTGGTGGGATTTCGACACTAGCGTTGAGGAGGTCATGAATGGTCTCCATGCCCTGGTTCAACAGGGCAAGGTCCTCTACTTGGTAAACTCCCACCATGGCCGCTATTGTTCATGGCTCACATCAGCCCACTTTGATCAGGGTATTTCGGACACGCCTGCGTGGATTGTCTCAAAGTGTAACCAATACGCTCGCGACCACGGTAAAACTCCTTTCGTCATCTATCAGGGTGCATGGAACGTCATGACGCGCGATTTCGAACGAGACATTATTCCCATGGCACGTGCGGAAGGTTCGTCAACGTACCCGCGGTCCGTCTAGTGGTGCTTAGTACTTTCCCCAGGCATGGCTTTGGCTCCGTGGAATGTCCTCGCGAGTGGGAAGCTTCGCAGTGATGCCGAGGAAGAGCGAAGGCGTCAAACGGGTGAGAAGGGTCGAATGGTATTCGGCTCTGACTGGGAGCGTACCCCGACAGAGAGAGAAATGAGTCTCGCACTCGAAACGGTGGCCAAAGAAGTTGGCACCGAGCACATCACAGCCGTCGCCATCGCGTACCTCATGCAAAAGACACCCTATGTTTTCCCCATCGTCGGTGGACGCAAGGTGGAGCATCTCGAGGCCAACATAGACGCACTCAGGATCACGCTCACAACTGACCACCTCAAGTACTTGGAGAGCGTTTTCCCATTCGACCTTGGGTTCCCACACAATTTCATTGTTAGTATATATTGGCCCCACATCTTGCTGCCGAGTTAACATCTCTTGACAGGGTGATGGGACAGACTACTCATTCCTCGTCAAATCTACGGCTTACTTGGAGAGACAGCCTCGTCCAACCCCTATTAAGCCCTCTCCTTAGTGGAAAATCGAGCCAGTCTCGTTGCGTCTCTTGCACTCAACACTGAGCTTCCTTCCGCTGTATTCCTAGTACCGTCTTGCCCATGAATGATGAGGAAATGTTCTCGCTGAGTTTTTCTGTGCTGTGGACCCTGAACGTGCCCTTGAGAGGTCGATGATTTTCCTCAGTTAAAACCAGAATCAAGAACTATCATTTAGGAAGTCCTAAGCTGTGAGACTATCCTTCGTAGTGTCACAGCCACAATCTCTTCGACGACTTGCACTAGCTCAGATTCTTGATTTAGAGGTGGGGGATCAATTTTATTGCACAAGTCTTGAGTGTCAGACGGAGAGCTGTGGTGAAGAACTGAACCTACCTGACGATAAAACGCTAGTATTTATACCACATGCACTTGTCATCATGACTGGTTATTCATTCTTTGTCGCACAACCTCTGTCAATCGGCGTTGCGTGACACATAAGTGTATGAACTGACAGCCAGTGACAGGTAGAACTATGCGTAAGCCAAAGCATCCCTATTGGTGGCCAATGACAAGTGTACTATGTATCTGCAGATCCTATGAACTCCTCAGGCCCCAGGCTTAACCCCTGTGAGCTAAATACGTTGACATACCATCTATTTTCTCGATGTTCATGTCTATACTGAAGCCTGACAACGACTCAGCACCGACGTGAACAGATATTAGACACAAGCCTCGATTGGTTATATAAAAGAAACTTCGAATGAGCCTCAGGATGTCTGGTAATCAGAATATCCAGTCGACCCATACCTCCAACGATCCACATCACAAGACACTAGTAGCTTCCCCCGTCATGTCCCTCTTCATACCAGTACCAAAGCCCGCTTGTTCGCTACCGCGCTCTTTCACCCTTGGCTGGCATCCGTGTCTCCCCGCTCCAACTCGGCGCCTTGAGCATCAGAGATAAGCGGGAACAGTTCGGCATGGGCACCATGAACAAGGAATCGTCGTTCAGACTACTGGACGCGTTCCTTGAGGCAGGAAGCAATTTCATCGACACCGCTAATGTTTAGTCAGTTGCTTGATTCTTTGTGGAGAAGCTGATCGGAGAACTTGCCGGCACATGTAAAGCCAACACCGCAGCTCGCAGGAGTTAATTGAGGAATGGACCGAGCAGCGGGGTATTCGTAACCAGCTCGTTATTGCCACGAAGGCAAGCCCGAACGCTGGGACGTGGCTATCCGTCCCTCACATGAACTTTTAACGCAGTACTCGGCAAACTACATGCGAGGCGAGGACAGCATCAAGCAGAAAGTGCATCATACGGGTAAGTGCCTCAAGTCAAGGCATCTCAGTGTGGAAGCTAGCTTGAAGAAGCTAAGGACGACATACATCAACATTCTCCACGTGCATTGGTGGGACTTCGCCACGTCCACCGAAGAAGTTGAACGACCTTCATGTACTCGTCCAGTAAGAAAAGGTACTTTGTCTCATGGGTAGGCCCTGGTCGCCGGAGACAGCGCCAGACCTGCATTGTTTGCTGCAGGGCATCTCAGACACGCCAGCCTGGATTATCTCCAGAGCGAACCAGTACGTGCGTGATCATGGCAAGTTCGTCATTTACCAAGGCACTTGGAACGTCATGATGCGCGACTTCGATCATAACATCCTTCCCATGCGAAGACAGTCTCACTATTTTCTGCTTGAGGTTGCGTTATTCATTATTTGACAGACCTGGCCCTTTCAACGTCCTAGCGGGAGGCAAGATCGACACTGATGCAGAGGAAGAGCGACGGCGCCAGACAGGCGAGAAAGGATGCATGATGAGAAGCACGGAGTGGGAACGTAATGCCACAGAAAAAGCAATGAGTGCCGCCCCCCGAAAAAGTCGCCAATGAAGCAGGCACGGAACACATCACCGCGGTTTCCATCACCCATGTCATGCAGAAGAGGCCCTACGTATTCCCCATCATCGGCGGACAGAAGGTCGAACATTCGATGAGCAATACTGAAGCGCTCAAGATATCACCTATTCTGGAGTGATCGGGTACTTGAGGGGCGTTGTCCTTTTCGATCTTTGCTTCCCTCATCCGGTTTTCGTCAGTTATTCAGAAATGGGGAAGAATATTCGGGTGGGAAGGCCAGGAAAACACTATAGTTACTTGATGAAAAGCGCTGCTTTTTCCGAGGGCCAGCCTCCCGCGCAGCCCATTACGGCTTCAACTGACTTAATGGATGGGGAATTGTCAGAGAGTGGACTGCAAAGCGTGGGCAAGCATGCGATTTCAGGTGCTTGAGATCATATATGTGCATAGTCACGTTTGTCGTGACCTCCATCGTTCGCACTGTACGACTTTGCTATGTCGCTTCGTCATGTAGGAGCACATATTCACGATTCGACAGCCCAAACTTGACCACTTCAACAAGTACTCAGATTGGGTGACAGGACGAGTAGTTGGGGGCTCACCGTCACCAGCTCTCAACTCGTAAAACCTTGTGGTTGGTATGGGTTCGTCATTAACGTGGGTACCGTTGGTGGACTCGAGGTCAATGATAAATGGTCTTCAAAATGGATAACTAAGATGATGTTAAGAAGCCTAGACATCCAGGAACGCACTTGGTCACGGGTTTTGAGCCGCCAAATTCATCTTTTTGTTGTACTTGGCGATCTATAGTTTAACAAAACTATTGAGCAAGGAGGGCAGGAAGAGATTATGTATCGACCTAGACCTACGTTGTATGACCGCATGCTGTTTCGAGGAAGAGGGATGTTCGATGAATATGTCAACGACTGTGCGGTCCCTGCCAATCAGATAGGCACTTTGTCGATGGATGTGAAGTAGTTCTTTGGTAGCAGGTAAGAAAGTGTCCGGTCATCAAACGGAGGGGATTATATACCAAGTTGTTCGCTTCCTTTGAAGACATATAATCTCCATCCCAAGGTAGGTTTTCTAGCCTCGGGAGGTTCATTATACTTTAGCACGGTACTTGTGCCGTCAGCTTTTTTGACGGTATTGGTGGCAGCCGCAAGGAGTCCAGAGGGCTTGAAATTTGGTTTCGCCTTGTCGACCGGGGATGCAGAGCGTGCCCTAGAGCTAGAGCGGGGACGTGCGGAACGACGCTGGGAGGAAGGCCGGCTTGGAGAGGCAGAACGCCGTGACGGTCCTGCGCGCTCTCTGCTACTGTCCCGGCGACGGTCACTGCGCCTTTCATGATCCCTATCACGGTCTCCCCTCCGTTCGCGGTCCGGTTCCCTATCTCTTCTCCGGTAGTCTCGTTGGTCACCTCTCCGTTCTGCATCTCGACTTGGACTTTCTTTCTCCCGCTCAGAGCCACGACGCCTATCGTGGTACTTTTCTCTACGTGAGTCATAGTTCTGGTTATCACCCTGGCTCCGCTTATAGTCGCCAGCTTCGTCACGGTCGCGTCTTGAACCGCGGTCATCATTGTAGTTATGAGAACGCCGTGCAGGCGATTTTGTGGGCATGTTTGCCCAAATGGATGGTTGAGTGAGATCTAGTTGGTACACGTGTATGCGGTTGCACTTGGCTTGTGGGAAAGTGGAAGGTGCTTGAAATACTAGTACAGGTGACCTTGCTATGTAAAACAGTTCCAAAACTACATGTGGTATGTATATCTCCGAGCTCGAGTTTTCACCCAGCTATCGAGTACGTTCGCATACTTTACAAGCAACCATCCGCTAGAAGACATCGCGCTAACTGCCGCCTCCGTGTGCTTGATCGTTTAGCTGTATTCGGTGGCTCTGCAATACGGTGACTTTCGCCGTCCTCCACGACGTCTCGAAAGTCGAGACGGAACGGATCGTAGGGGACTACGTCCACTTTAGGTAGACTAGCGAGAGCGGGTGTCGGATCAGGAAACGCGTCTTGTGGAATTGAGGCAGGCGAAAAGATGAATCCGGTGGGGAAAAGCTCATAGTCCCCGTGCCAATCCTCCATCACCTGCATCCTGCCTCTGTCGCCCTCCCCCGGACATTCTTTCGACGGCAGTCCATTTCCATGCGATGTCGGAGAATAATCTGAACTGGATGGAGTTGAATGTATGGAGGTGACTTTTAGCGTGCATGTCCCTTCTTCGACGAAACCAATGCCGAAGAAGGCGCGCAGGAAGGTGACCAGACAACACGTGAACATGAGCAGAACGATTTTTCCCCAGAGCTTTCGAGGAAGGTGTTCGATGCAACGTGCACGAGTTCCTTTGAGGATCCAGACGCTTCGCTGGGTGCCCCACACGAACCATCGTTCTACGGAGGAGAGGTTGATGTCTTGGATAGCTCGCCTCATTATAAGACTGGGAATATATTGTTGAGTGTGGTGAACGTATGGCGGTATTCTCACCGACGTGCTTACACTTACTTGCCAGATCTGACAATTCCATGGGATTGATGATTCGAACAAAGTACAGCATATATATACACGATAGACTACCTCATACTGCATAACATAATGAATACCATCTCGGGTCCTGCATGACGGGAACGACATTCGAATGCCATGTAAATTTGGCCTTGTCAGAATGCGTTCACTGACTACACCCCACCGCGAGGTACGAGTTCCGCGGAAGTTAAACGACCCCTAGAAATAACCAAATTTCCACTTACTACGCTCCAGACCGCTGACCCAAGTAGTACAGCTTCTTCTTTCGCTTGGTCGACGTGCCAAGCAGTTAACGGAACTGTTTCCTCCTTCAAATCTGCAAAACGACTGAAATGAAACTGGTGGTCAGCAGATATCAGTGACTTACAGCAGCTTATGCGCAGTAAATGAACACCTCTCATTGGTGGAGATGTGGATGTACCTTGCACTTGAAAGCAGGACCCAGGGTCTCTTTTGCCATTTCTGTGAATTATAAGTACATATGGGGATTAAACTACGCTGACTATTTGTTGTACAGACCTCTGTGCAGAGTTTTTGGATTGTTGATAACTTTGATACTAGTACTACGTATCCTCCTTATGATGATCTTGTCTATGTTTTGACACGTTGGAAACATTTTGTCTTCCCCCCTTTAAAGTTCACTGGTACAACATTGTGTCTCGTTTGATGGTGGTGTTGCTATTGATGTCATTTGCCAGGCTCGCAATGTCACCCTGTCATTGCAGTGTCTTTTCGTTCCGCTAACATGGGAGTTACCCCAAGGTGGGTTCAAAACGATGATTTGATTTCGACAGAGCTTATGTAGTCGTTTCCGGATCTCCCCAGGCAGTGCTACAAACCGAGCTGGGTAGCTTAGCGATCGTAGATCCATGTAAGTATTTCGTGCTGCACTTTTCTTCCTCACAACTCGAATAACTACGCCCTCAATCCCAGGACCACATAAGAACGTAAAACGCTACACAGATATGGTGAAGACCCAGACGGTAGTAGCAACCAGCCTCCGAAGGTCGATATTTAGGCTACATGCTACCAACACACTTGACTACATTCCCGAGCTTAGAATTGGTTGTGGAAATATGGTCACAGCGTCGGCTAGTAGATATACTATCTACTCCTCATGGTTGTTGTGCTTGCGTTCATAATTAGCCCATCTATAACGTATAAGCCTATGAAGAGCTTACAAGCTTGGCCCGGATGGCATTAGGAGTCACTAGGACACGAGGACGCAACGAGTTTCGTCGTGTTATTAGCGTGGAAATCGACATGTCCTTTTCGTTTATTGGAAAAGGGGGGCCACTGCGTCGCGGCTACGATAGGATATATATCAGTGTCCAATTGTACCTACAATGAATTACGCAATGCGCGTAAATATACACGTCTGCTCTGACACGATGTTCGTCAAAGAAATGAACCCAATCATACACCGCAGTCCAAAATCCTTGCAAGACAAACGTCGAAATCCTACGTCGTTTCTGGGTTTGGTTCAAAATTCATGTGCAGAAGATAGTGCCAATATAGATTCCCTGGTATGGACCCAAGTGGTCGAGGATGTCCCCCTCAAAAATGTTAGGAACCATCATGATGGTGCACTGAGGGTCAGTTGCATCATCGTCACCTAAGAAATGGCCGTGAGTAAGTAACAGAAAAAATAAATAGGCATGGTGGTCTTAGGCCGACCTGGGCATTCCACGGCATCGTTGGATTGAATGATGTGAACCTCGCCCATGACATGTGAGAATCCCAAGAAGCGATCAGGGACTATGGGTATGATATCCTTTTCGTTGTTGATCCGCTGAAAGTCAGAGATCTGGCGTAGAGAAGTCTTGTTTTGAGTGTGACCATGGGTTGAGATTGGTAAAATTACGAACCGTTGCATCGAACAAGCTGGCCCAGGCAGGATTGCCGACACGAGGAGTTCCGTAGGTAACACCCTTAATTGCGATGTTCGAGGGCAGGTTGAGTGCCATGAACATGCAGTTCAGTTCAGCGAGAGCTCCACCGAGGGAATGGCCAATCTACAAGTCGACATCATCATTTATCAGACCCACGTAGAGTACTCAGTTTTGTTGACCAAAATGATGCTCGTGGCGCCATGTTGCGAAATCAAACTCCTGACTTCATCCAAGATGATGCTCGCAGATTGTGCATGCTCATTGGCAAAGCCACTGTGAACCTGCACGGTGTTGTCAACGCCTGGGAATAGAGTCGGGTCAAGGTTCTCCATAACAATGTTGGCATCGGTTAAGTCTGAGAGGCTGCCCACACGTCCTCGAATTAACACGACTCCTGCCTCACAGACCGGAAGGATGAAACAATCACTCACAGTTGGGTAGGGTCGGTGCCTTGATGGGCTACCACGACCGAGTTCTCTGATGGCCAATAGCCGACGTAGTCTTACAAAGTGAAACGGTCAGGGAGGTGACGGCGGGAAAAAGAAAAAGTCTTGCAGTATTGGATATCGTTACCATCACCACCAATGAGGGATACCTGGAATTCTGGGACTACTTGGCAAGCCTCTAGGGAGAGTGATCAAAAGCCATGGCACTTAGTGGTAAGAGACAAAATCCTACCGCCGCACTGCCAACCTTGCACGATGCTCGGGGAACAATAAGCAGCTCTAGCAAATTCGGTGTATGGGGCAAGAGCTGCAAGCTGAGACGAGGTCGTAGTCGTGACCTCAGAGACATGTGCGTGGCGGGCTGGGACAACTGGGGGAGTCAGGTTCGGAATGGCTGCGACTCCAAGAGAGAGAAGGGCCAGCACCAACGCAAAAGACGTGAGCATTGCAGCCTAGGATGAAAGTACGCGGGAATGAAGCTATTATAGTACATTTTATATTGCTGGCTTAAGGTCCAGTGGGGGTAATAGTGCGATACAATCACACACAGGGTCCTGCGACAACCTATTACAGGTAAGAGAAGGATGACAATGGGAAACATAAACAGCGATGAACGTTGAGATGGGGAAGTCGAGGAGGATTGAAAACGGTCCTGGGTAAACCAAATGGCGCATGATAAATTATGGGTCAAAAATGCACCATTTTGGCAACTTGCTGACTAATATCTGCATACCCACATGCGACAAGTGTCACATGTTCAATTGGGAGATTGACACTGCAACCGTTGTGCAGCCGCTACAAAGGTGATTTAGTACTTACGAGTCGTGATAGAATTTTACAGCACCCGTTGCATGCATGTTTCTTTCCTTCTTGCTGTTGTATAATGAACGCTGAAATGAAACATAGATTTCGTCGTTGCACCTGCCAGTGGTGGTGTTTACTCGACAACGACTACATCGCGCTGACCAGTAACTCAGCCGATGTGACATCTTTCTCAATCAGATCCAGATGCTCCCACCCAATCAAATAGACATCAACATCTTCACCTATCTAACTCTCGGACAAAAAGTCTCTTCGCTGCCCTTCCTCCCTCGGTCACAGCCCGCACACATACTAGCACCCTTCCCCTCCTCCTCATCACATGTACTACACTCAGCAAACTACCTCTCAAACCAGGGACACCCTGTTGCCAGAATCTCCAAACTCACTCCCATATCCCTCAAAGCATTCTGAGTCACTCCCTTCTATCACTAGTATGTCTCTCCCTGGCTTTCCCAACCCCCCTCCAAGTCATTCACTCCCCGACTACCGACCTCCCCATGATCCGTCATATACTCCGGGCCCTCCACTGCCACATCCTTATTCTTCATCTCATTTCCCCCCGGAACTTGATCAACCTTCCTCATTCTTGAATCGTCCTCAATATAACGAAGACGCTCTAACTCATCATGACCGAATTCACCGATTCCCATCCCAGCAAGAGAGCTATTACCGCGCCGATCACTCTCGCCCGCCACCCCCAGTGCATGACTTCTCGCAATTAGACCCATCTCTTATGCTTGACCAACAACAAACTACCTATCTGCCACGCGGCCACTCAGCAGCTGGGTCATCCTCCTCCCGATCTCCGGGTGAAGCGGAGGATACCACTGCCTCTCGTCCCAAAAAAACCAGGCGAGAGAAACCTCGCATTGATTTGGCTCCCAATCAGCCTTTGACTACGCAGGGTAAACAGCGAGCCAGAGTTTACGTTGCCTGCTTGCAGTGGTTTGTCCCTCGTTCAACAATGCCTCTGGTAATTTGCTGACGTTCAACCTGTCCATGAAGCCGAACTCGGAAAATTCGCTGCGATGGCGCCAAGCCCACTTGTCATAATTGCACGCGACGAGCAAAATCCAATGACGAGTGCGTCTATGATGCTGCGCCAAAACGCCGAGGACCGGATAAAACGCCTGGTGCGCGGCAACGCATGGCACGTGAGGCTCGGCAGGACAGTGAAACCGATGCTGTTTCATCGCACCGCCGTCGACGTAAGCAGCATGGGGTAGCGTCGACGCCACCCCCCGCTAACGAAGTAAATGGGGGAGAAATTCGACCACAATCAGCCTTAACACTGCCTCCACTCCGACAGCCGTCACTCGTGCTTGATCCGCAATTAGCAGATACGCTTCCATTTCCGGGCCGCCCGGAGGCAATGTTTGCATCGCTGCATCAAGATGCTTTAGCTGCTGGGTTGGGATCGGTCGTATCTCGGCCCGTGCCAGAGCTTCATGAGGGAGCGTTCTACCAAACGACGAACAGTCAGGTATTGACTTGATTATCTACTGGTCGTTTACCTTCTCATATGAATTATGACCGAAGGGTCTGCACAATATACTCAACTTTTCAAATGAACTGGACATTCGGTCGTCCTTGTCCACTGTTACCAGCGAACGTCTGACTCACGCGTTCATAATACCGTTTGAAGACGAGGGAAGCGAAACATCGAAAGAAAAAGAAATTGAAAATATTACGTCTGAGCCTTCACTCGATTTCGCTCGCCAGACGTGGTGGGACTCCCTGTTGACCATGTACACTTCCTCCTCATCACCAGTGCCCACGCTTACATTGTCCCAACGGCAGCAAGCGGTCAACCAGGTCACTAATGACCTTCGCTTTCTTTTCCGTACCTCAAATTATTGGTTCTCGTTCATCAATGTGCCTCGCTTTCTTTCGAAATACTTCGATCCTGGTAGGAGGGAGCGAATGCAACCAAGCTTCTTACCGGCTGCGCTTGCTATTGCGACGTTTTTCCAGTCTTCCGAAGCTGGATTTGGCAAAGAGGGTCGAGATAAGGCCTTGCGGCTCAGAGACATTGCTCAAGGCGCTTTGGAGGCCAGTTTCAATGCTCGCTGGATTGACGAGGAACTAGTTCAAGCAGCTTGGGTGAGTCGAGTCTACCACTCGGATGAAGCGCACAATTGACTGTCCAAAAGCTGCTGGCTCTGTTTGAAGTTTGTACACATCCTCATCACACGAGGGAGCGATGTGCGTCCGGAGTGTTTATGTTAGACATAATTATCAGGACACTCTCTTTGACCTTCGTCGACATGGAAAATCCCGATGCCGCCAAATTCTCTCCACGCGCTGTGCCCTCTGTCCTCTCTGTTTCGAACTCATGGGTAGGCAACAGTTCGTTCCCCAACGGCACCGGAGTGGGCAGCACATCGCCCACCACCTACCCTTTGCAGGGCTGCTCATGTGTCTCCAGATCGTTAGGACAACGCTGGGCAGCCTCCCATGAGCAGACGCCTCTCTGGATCTCTTCACCGGCCTGGGACGACTCTTGGTCCGAGGCCGAGATCAGAAAAGAGACTTGTCGAAGACTTTGCTGGAGCTCATTGATGCTGATATCTGGCCATACGTCCTATGTAACTTCCACGAAACGAGCGCCTCCCGAGATGTTTATCCTAGAACCCGCAAATGTACGTTCGCCTTACTTTGCCATGGATTTTCGTCACACCTAACCCCACTGAGATGTAGTTTGCGTTGCTCTTCCCTGGAGAAGCGATGTCCATTGCCGGTGATAATTCTGGTAAAGACACTGTGTGGTCCCTCAATTACCGAACGATGTTGCTCTGGCACAGCTGTTTACGGATGCGTCATGACCCCAGTGCAACGGAGGCCGAGACGGCGCGCTTCGGTGTCAACGCATGGCTTGAAGCAGATGCGCTCGAGAAAGCGCTCGACTCCCACGCATGTGGGCTCGAGAGAACGTTTCTATTTCAGGGACGCGAATACTTGTTCAAGTGAGTGGACGTCGGGCCACTATGATGCATTTGATCTCATCGTTGATCGGATAGCGTGCGGTTGACTGTTTCGCATGAGTTTCAGCGATATATACCGCTTGCTACTGCGTATGTACATCCCCTCTGTTTGGTTGGATAAACCAAGGAAACGAGCTCATTATCTTTCAGCAATGCGAATGGTCTCTTCCATAGGAAAAAAGCAGAAGAATGGCGTATGTTGTTCCTTGTTTGGATGTGCTACCGTAGACTGATGTATCACTCCGAAGTCATTCACCAGGCCAATGTTGCCCAACGCCTCGTTCACGGGATGGGAACGGTGACTGGGCAAGCGTCACACACTTTGCTACACCGACCTTTCTTCGCTTTTTGGTTCATGAGCCAGATCAGCAGGTGGGTTTGCACTGGCATCCGACCATGCATGTTACTGACGTAGAGCTGAAACAGGGCACTGTCTCTTTGGGAAGGCGACAATTCACTGACTCTCGCCTTGGATGTGTGTATCACCTTTTTCAGGCCCATCGATTATCTGAGTGCTCTATGGCCATGTCCTGGTAACCTCTTTCAATTTTCATTTCTGTAGACGCCGTTCTGAAAAATGTCGTTAGAGCAAAGACGCCGGTCACAGATACTACGGGAACAGCTCACTGAAGCTTGTGAGAAAGCTGGTCGTCCCCTGCCGGACCCTTGTCCTCTGGAACTTGCACCATGAAACCGAACATATCTCCATATGTAATCCCGGAATTAAACTCCCCTTCTGTAGCTTTTATATCTCCCCGTTCCTCTTCCTGCCGTGAAGCTCTTGTATGTAGGATGTCAAGTTATGATATAATGGCTCTCCGCGCCCAGTTATGAAGCACATATTATCACATTCCCTAATAAGGAAGTAAAGTGGCTGCTCAAGTCACGGTCATTCGCGCATACTTAAGCCAAAAATGCTTGTTGTTCTCTTCATTAACCTTCAGTGACCGTATAATTATGGAGGAAGTTCACCCAAGCCAACGAGCATACACTCTATCGGATGCGGGATCTTCTCTCGCCCACGGTGGTCAGGCGTCGACCTCGACGCTAAAGCGACCGCCATCCCCCTCCTTTGAGGGTCTCGACGACGAGATCAGCAGGAAGAGGTTCAGACAAGACTCATCAGAAGATACAGAGCCAAATCAGATAGCATCTGCATTGAAATTTGATGCCCTCGTCGGGGATCTTGCTCAGGAGCTTCAGTGTGGCTGCTGTGCGGAGTTGGTCTACCGACCGGTTGTTGTATCGCCATGTCAGCATTTCTTTTGTGGCAGGTACGTCCGATTGGTGAACTGCAGTATGGATCAAAGCTGATGAAGTTGCAGTTGCTGTGTGCTTTGGATCAAGGTGAGTTTCTAGAAACTACGTAGGCCAGTACCAGCTCTGGCAGGGACGCCACATGAATAGGTGGTTTGGTGCGCTACTACGGGGGCATTGTGGTAGCCACCCAGCAAATTCTGTTTCCGGGCTTATACTGCATCTGGAGGTGCCGCACAGATGCTAACTGTACTGTCATGTGTAGAATGGCGGCACGAATTGTCCGGCGTGCCGTGGGGTGTCAAGTTATGTAACGCCTTCTCGGCCTCTCCAGACAATGGTTGATGTCCTGTTGCGCGCGGAACCCTCCAGAAATCGTACAGAGCGAGAACGAACACAGGCAGACGAAATCTACAAAGCTGGTTCATCGATGAGGGTGCGTGCTTTGATAAACATCAACCTGTCACATCTAATGTCTTGTGTTCTCTTAGCTCCCAACTCCTCGAGAAGCATCCCCAGAGCCTAATCTCAATCAGAATTCAGATTATGCTCGTCCTTGCCCACACTGTGCCCCGGATAATCCCCACGGATGGAGATGTCCACAACCAGTGATCGACTTCTCGGTGGACCCCGAACAAGCCTGGCATCTTGATGATGGCGCACCTCTTGGACACGCATATTGCGGAAACTGGTATGAAGACACGTCTCATTGTTTGGCTCAGCTTATTTCGTCCTGCCAGCGAGATGCTGCTTGCTCTCGGAGCCCCTGTCACGACCAAGTGTGACTTTTGCCAAGTCTCATTCTGTGGAATTAACATCCAGGGTCGATGCATTGCGGCGACTTTAGTCGCCCAACACCCACAAAATATGAGCGACGTCGGTGACCTCATCCAGTCGTCCGAGGTTTATGAATGCTTTGGAAATAACACCGTGGAAGTCGACATCATGTTGGACCACTTGACCAGCAGAGAAATTACTCCTAGACAAATATATCGCGAAGTGAGCCCCACGTTGACTTCGCCGTGATTTAAGTATTGATTGCTCTCCGCAGGTCGTGCAGCACATTCAGTCTCAGCCCAATGGATTCCAACCTCTGATTGAATTGGATCTTTTCGTGGACATGCACAACGTTGCTGCAGGCATCGATGAAGATCCCAACGCTCCAAGAAACCGCACCTGTAGGCACTGTGCGACAAAAATTTTGCTCTGGGGCTTGAAAGAATGGTGGATTCGTAAACGACATGAGGGTGGTTTGGATGACGTCATTGCGAAACGTCCCGACTGTGAAGAAGGTAGCTCATGTAGCCGACAGAAGGACCTCGGTAAGTCCCCCCTATCCCGAGGAGTTGTCAGACCTGATAGCGCTATTAAATTTGCGCATCTAGCACATGCAAAGCAGTGTGAGTCGTCTCTTTTCCACGTGTAGTCGAGGAAGCATTGACATGTTCGACAGACAATCACCTCATTTCTAGCTTGCCAAATCGATCACCGCAATCTTCTGGTCCATCTAGCGAAGATTCCCTCAATGCTGTGGAGAGGTCGATCGTGCCGGGAAGCAACATGCATCACAGGGCAGATTATCCGGACCCTGACGTCCGTTACCGCGGCGATGTTGATCCGACTGTCATGTCAACTGATCTCCAAGACGTTGGCAACAACCCCACAGCAGATAGAGTGGACGTCCCACCTACTTGACCTTTCTGTGCACCACGTCTTTATACTCCCTTTGTTTACCTGGCGTCGTATGTATCTTACTGTCCCCTCATGAATGATTTCGAAAAGGCGCACTTAATATGCTACCCAGAGGCAAGTTGACAACTATCGCAACACCTTGTAAAAGTCTACATTAATAATAGATACTCCAGTATTGAACAACAAGTGTACAAGTATTCCAAAACATACAAAATGAAGGACGTGGTGTAGGTACCCGAAGTCTATAAACGAGGGACAATATCAAGCAGTAAGAGAGCAAAAGAGAGTAGGAACATGGAAAATACCTAAAACGCTCCGCCAAGTCCGTCATACATAGCGATATCAGAGTCCCACTGCCGACGACCACCGCGCCCTACCGAACGATTTGAATGGACAGACTGCTTATCCAACGCCAGCGTTTTCCGTCGCTGACGCTCTTTCAGCTCCTCAGCCAGCCGCTCTACCTTGGCTTTTTGTTCAGCCTTCTTCATTCTCTTTGCCTCGGCCTTGTGCAATTTCTCCTCCTTTGCCTCCTCTTTCCTAGATGTTTTCGACGTGAGAACGCTCGCGGTAGGCGATGATGACTGCCGCTCCACTTTGGATCCCGCAAAGTTGCTGATTTTGGAAGCGGGAGAGATGATACGATTCAGCGATAGTTTTCCACTGGGACGTGGACTGGCGACTAGCGTGAAGGTACTGGCTGTCGGCGCGAACTCGATAGTAGATGCTGGTGATGGTGATATGATAGGGAAGCGAGTGGATGGGGGTGGCACGTAGACGCGGAGGTGTTCGACATTGCGATTTCTGAGGCGTGTCTCCGGGGCCTTGGGCATCAGCAGGAACTTGTCCTCAGCCGGAGAGACTCCCGTTGGCGCAAAAATGATGCTCCCAGAACTCTGTGAAAGCCTGCGACCATTTGCTTCTTGGTCTTCAGTGGGCCGCTCCTCGATAATGGTTAGATTATAAGAGAGTGGTGCATGATCTACAGGAGTTTTCAAGGTTGCAGGGCTTATGGGAGGAGAGCCTGAGTAAGATTGAGAATGTAACGAACTGAAGGATGTGGTCGAGGAGGAAAGCGAGGGAGTGTCGGAGTCGCTGGTGCTTATGCCAGCACTGGATCGCGTTCGTGCTCGTGCGCGACGCGGCAAGTGGAAAGCGGGGAAAGACGGATTTGAAGGAGTATGTGAATGGTAATGGTTGTCTTCTGACGACTGTTCATGTTCTGAATCGGAAGGAGTGGACGAGTAATCGGATGGGAGATACGAGGGATGTGACGGAGAAAGAGGTTCCTCGTGCTCGAGAAGGAGGTATGGTGACGTCGTTACCTTTCCTGGGCGCTGAATCGAGGGTCGAATGCTGGCATCGAGATAATTGTCAAAATCGTCGTCCAGTGCGACTCCGATAGTTTCTTGCTCTTCAGCGAGGCTACGTACATGAGACACGGAGGGCGAGATGAGTTCTGCGACGGCGCAGAGCTCGAAATCCGTGTGCGCAGAAACGATGCTAAGTGCTCTCGTATGGCTCGACATGACTCGTGTGCGTCTTGGTGGCGTCAGAGTGCACTCTGAGAGGGTCGCCTTATGTGAGTGTCCGTTTATTTGAGAGATTGATGTTGTTGCGGTGGTAGCCGAAATTTGATATGAGGCTCCATCATGAGTGGGAACAGCTACATGACATGCAATCACAGGATTAGAATTCTACTGCTTTACCCACGGTCTGGCGCGGGAGTGTATCCCACTTACTGTGATTTGCGACGTAGCCCCTGCTGGTTGACCCTCCTCCATTTTGTTGGTCAACGGTGGGGAACTTAGCATCTGAAGCTCCCCGGGTCCGAGCTGCTGACGATCCCAGTGTCTCATCCGAGCCTCGCCCTTGATGATCACTATCGCCCGGATCTGGATTACGATTACCCCCACTTCCACCTTTGCTGTCAGCTCGTGAACGTCCCGTCCTTTTCTGGCTATACGACTACAGAGTTGTCGGGACGACATGAGCTCTAAGCAACGCATCACGTGTAACCCAAAGCGAAAAAAAACATACCATTACAGTCTTGAGAGCTCTGCACGTCGACAAATAAGTACACATACACATACACATACACACTCAAACCCAAAACAACGCACCGTATTTGGAGGCTTCGGCAACTGCAGAGTGTCGCAACTTCGTAAACTCCAACAGATGTCGAATTTGACAAAGCCCGATGCATCGCGTGCTTCACTAGACATTCCAAGTGCGTGATCTGATATGTGCTGGAGAGGATCAGCAACTGGCTTAAAACCGCGGGGGCGTGTTGAAGGGGGGTAATGAGTGCCAGCGAGTAAAAGTATTGCATCAGCGCCAAAGTGATTGGATATGGTTCCGATAAATTGAAAGCGCGTGGCGTTAAGCGTGGGTCTGGTCGCGACTCCGACAAATCTGGCGCTCCAGGTAGATCAGGAAGACCTACGTCCATGGATGAGGACGGCATAATTTCAATAGCCTGCCGGGCGCGTTCTAGGAACTGTACCCGCTGGTCCTTGAACCACGGCCATCTGTCCTCCAGAGTCTTTCTCGAGCACTTGATTTTGCGCCCGTCATCGCAAACAAGCTCAAAGTCCGCTAAAACAGATTCCTCCAGGGCAGAAAGACCGAACTCCTGCATCGGGATGTCAAGCTGTAGAGCCGGCGGCTGATATATGCCGAATGACTCCAGATCAATCACGGCGACATGATCCCAGCTGAGAAGCCGACGATTGTAGTCCTCCACTAGGTTGCCGTTGCGATTCCCAAAAATCACGAACTTGCTAGCTTCCGCCCAGAGGCACGCCCGAAACCACGATCCAGACGCAACAGCGTTTCCCGGATCAATGCGTGACCAAGTCATCGTGAGCAGGTCGAGTGCCCATATGGAATAAGATTGATACGTATGGGCGAGGTACGTTCCAGCGATTATAAAATGGTTGCCTAGAATTGCGCCCGAAGGAAAACGAAGACCAGGAGGAAAAGATGTTCCTGTCATCGTTGTGGACCGATCAGTGATGGTGAAGTCAGTGTCGGGCAAGGGGGAGAAGACTTCGAGTTCGCGCTTGACGTCCGTAAACTTCAAAGTGCACGTGTCATGAGCATAGGGTCGCGTGGGAAAAATGGGAACTTACATTGTAGTTACTGTACAGATAGATATCGTTTGGAAAGTCGTCAGTTGGGGCTGCGGAATATGGAAGATGAATCAGGGATTCGGTAGGCGTGAATTCCTGGGAAGATGGTGAGAGTTTGTCGGATCGGAAGCGAGATCCTGGGGATCCTAGTATCGCAGTATCGTCTGTGGCACGTAACTCTTCTTGAGGTAGCCGAACGCGTAAATTCGCAGATACGGCCACGCTGCGATATGTACCACAATGATGGGGGAAATTCCTTCGTTGAACCCAAGCTTTTCCCAGCAGATCGTAGACATAGACGTCGTCCAACCAGATGTTGGATAAATCCTGACCCCCAATGATGAATAGTCTGTCGGCGGTCACTGATGTCAGGTGTGCGTATCGAGGCTTCGGAACAAGCGCTTCAGCACTTGTATCAAGAGAGGTTCCATTAGTTGACGAGGCAGGCAGCCAGTGCATGGTTGATAGATCGAGAAATCGAATATCATTCAAAACGCAAAGATCCTCCGGGTTGGATGGGTTGGGCGTGTTGCTCATTCCACCGAATATGATTAGTTGATTGTTCCCTGAAGAGATATGAGTTTGGTAAAGCAATGGCAGGAAGGGGTTACTTGCATGTTTCCGCGCTGTGAAAGTATCGGGGTTCTGGTACGTCGTCCTCCGAGAATGGGGTCAATTTCTCCCAAACAAAAGTCTCCAGATCAAAGACGTAGAGGTCAGAGACCATGCGACGCTCCGTGACCAAACGTCCACCCTGAATGACACGAGAGTGATAAGATATTGACAAGCAAGGGATGAAGATGGGTGATTTAACTTACAAACAAGTACATTTTAGAGCCGACCACGGTTGTTGAAGCACCCTATTAGATGGATAACGAATAGATGATCGACTAAGCTTATTGACGGACATTGTAAGGAGGACGTACGACGAGCTTCGCAGGGACGTCGCCGGATGTCTTCCTACAGAAAGTAGTGAGATCAGATATTGAGTGCATCTTGAATGACGATGATGGCCTCTGCCCTCGAATTGGGATAAAATGAAGATGAAGTTGGTTACAACTTGAGCGGGAGGAAGAGGTGAGGCGAGGCGAGGCGAGGCGTGGTGAAGTTCAGGCCAGGGCTAAGTAGAGAAATGGACTTGCGAATGTTTACACCCTCGATCACTCCTCATCCACCGATCTAAGATCCTTTTTCGGTTCGTGCCGTGACTTCCACATAAGGCAACTGCTACAATTTCTCCGCTTTTGGACTGCTTCTCTAAAGAACGGTGATCTTTTAAACTCCGAGAACTGTCGACTGATATTTCGCAAAAACTTTCTTTGTTGGTAGTACATGAGCAGCACTCTTAGAAGATAAAATATTCACAGCGTTGTTGGTTCAATACCGCCATCACTCGAGTACTATACAATCACCAATCATTCTCGTACAGCGCTCAATCACCGACGACAAATTCAACCGATACTTTTAAGCTTGACTGTTTCTAACGTAGCTTATTTTTACGTAGGCCAACGCTGTTGATACAATGATAAGTAGCGACCTTTGATAGGCCATCTACAAGAGCCTCCCCCTTACGTTCACGCTTGACGACTTTGTGGTGATCAGCTGAGAGCTCTGATTGGCGGACTGTAACAAAAAAAGTAAAGTCTCTCAACTATGTCCAAATAAAAAAATGACCATCGAACAACAGTCGTTTTTCCAAATATCGATGTACATCCATCCCTCGAAACCTAGAACCGACAACAAACGTTGACTGTAATCTAACATACGCCCAAAGTTCCTGATCAGTGCCTCGTCCCTGTCATGCTATGTTCCAGGTGGGTGTCTGACTGACAGGACATGATCAATTGATAATTGATCAATCCATGGTCGTATGTCAAATTCCCTCTACTTGAGACTCCAACTTGAAGCAAACTGATAGTTCAGAATGATAGACCCAATTTCTGCAGGGTCAAACTCTTCACAGAGACATCGCGGTCCGACTTATCGTTATCAGTTTCCTATCGCGGCAAGAACCGAACAAGTGAAGCATTTCAGATTTCCGCTTTACCAGCCTGCAAGTAGCGAAATGAATTTGGAGCCCATTTGTGCTGGATGCACGACCAGCGAGACGCCCATACAGCTCACAAGATGGCAACCACTTAATAATACCCGCAGCTAGCCAATTATGTTTGGCTTCCGCCAATCTTCTAGCACGGATGTCAGTGTGTCCCAGTAATCTCTTCGCTTCAAGCATAAGCGGAGGGGTTCAGTTGCGCTCCTGACGTTTCAAGCTGCGGCGCTACTCGAGCACAACTTCCAAGAGAACGGAGCTCCTTGGTTGTCGGGAAAATAGGTAACGTTATCGAATGAAATCCAGCATTGGTTGCGGACATTATGAATTCCTCAATAGGCCCAGGCATCAGTAAATGAAAAGGCCCAGGAATCAGAGGGAGAATTTTGAAATACATTAGGTTTTGTACACTCAACTAAGGTTGTGTTGACATTCTGAGGAGACCGCCTTCTGATGTGGCGTGGAACGATGGGCATGGCACTCAAAGCAGCTGGTCAACACAGAGACACAACATCAGTATTGATGAATTGAGTTTGAGGGGTATCTTGCTGGAGGGACCCACCGTCCATCTGTGAGCAAGGTAGCTGACACATGTTCCTCCAAATGCTTTGGTACACAGTTGGACGTACAAGGCCGCAGACAACGTGCTGTTGCTGAAGGACAGAACAGCGTCTTGAGCCAGAAACAGCCGCGGACACAACTGGGTCCCTCCTTTTGACTGAAGTTTGGCAAACCTCCGAGGATTATGTGCGTCTTCTCTCCCACTCGTGATGCGGTGATCTCCGAAAAGCGGGTCCATCAAGATGAAGGGGATTCGGAAACCCCAGGCAGCCCGCAGGCACAGGCACAGATGGTTGCGTACTGGGGATGTCCAGGACTCCGTCTGCAAGGGGGGAAACGAGGGATAAGATATCAGCACCCAACGAAACAACTGCACTGTATTCATTAATTAATTAGTGACATGTATTGTAACTGACCATTCGTTGGCTTGAAGCTTGAAGTGCAACCAGCCAGAGTCCGTCCTGACGGTCGCTCTGGCTTGATTGTAGGCCGTGACAACCTCCGCTGGCTCCATCCGAGTCCAATCGAACTGGAACAGTTTGGGGAACACTATTCGGCTGGCGTGAGGGAAGTCAAGGTAGCCAACAAACACAGGAGATCGCGCAAGTGTTCAGGAAATGACCAGACAATTTGCGAGACGTGAAACTGAGGATACGTAGATTGTGTTATATTTGAGTCTGCATAGAAAGTACGTCCGGCTATGAGTGTAGTCAGGGTGACTACAACATCAATTATTGTTCGGATGCTCTTCGCAAGCTCATTCAAAGCCTCATCCCAGTCATTTTTATTGATCCCTCCACCTCGGACACTCCGTAGGCGCAACGAATTCAACGCAGCATCTTCGCTATCCATGTCTACAGTAGACGTCGCCGAAACAAAAGATACTATCCAAGTTCGCTCGCATGTCCAGTATATCACCCAGGAACATATCTCTCCCGACAATGTCCACCCTTCTCCTCTAGAGCAGTTCCACATCTGGTTCAATGAGGCCCGCAACGTAGGCGTCCGTGAACCAGACGCCATGTCTTTGTCCACAGCCACAGCATCAGGGATACCCTCCTCACGCATGGTGCTCTTCAAACAGCTAGACAAGCACGGCTTCGTCTTCTACACCAACTATACCTCGCGCAAGTCGAAGGACCTCGACGAAAACCCTAATGCCGCCTTACTTTTCTTCTGGCAGGAGATGTCAAGGCAGGTCAGGATCATCGGTAGGGTGGAGAAGGTGAGCAAAGAGGAAAGCGAGGAGTACTTCCAAAGCCGCCCTATTGGTAGTCAGCTTGGTGCTTTGGCAAGCAAGCAAAGTACCGTCATCGGAGAAAGTGACTTGCAGGAGAGACTTGACAAACTCAAGAAGCTTCACGGAGTGAAGGAAGGTACCAAGGAAGGACAGATCTCCCTTCCAGATTTCTGGGGTGGTTGGAGGGTAATCCCTAGGTAAAGCATTGACATCGTCTCCCACGGCATGGGATATTTATGATCATCAGTGAAATAGAATTCTGGCTAGGGAAGCCATCTCGTCTTCACGATCGAGTTCGCTATCTACGCGTTGAAGGATCTACTGATGGAGAACAACCAGAGTGGACCGTAGAGAGACTATCACCGTGATGCTGATATCACCTTCCGTACAGCCGTACAGTATGCGGTCCACGAGGTCCAGATGACGCGCAGTAATCATTCACCATACATCGACAATTTCATATTCATTAGAACCCAAGTAGTATGCTACTCGGGCAGTGCGGGTCCACAATATACCAGAAGTGTGCTTGCATTGGCGCGCGTTAAAATGACCAGTGGAAGATGCCGCTCAGCAGATTCATAAACTCACGATTATAATCGTAGGGAAGCCGTGACCAAAAGGCAGTACATTCAGCTACGCTCTGCGAGCATTGAACCTACTCTGGCGTCAAAGATATTCCGAGAGCCTCTAGATTCCCGTGTAGACGCCTGACTTTTTGGCTCCCGAGGGAAATGTGGGGTGTCGTAGTTGTGCCCAGCTTGAGAGATGGAGATGATCAATTGTGACGGGAAAACGAATCTATTAGGGGTATTGTCAGGTATCACCCAAGTACCCGAAATGGGAATACTGGTCATATGTACTACTACTAGAAAACGGCGGGGGCGAGACGGGGAGGGTCACGGAACAGTGGCGGGGTTCGGGGCGACAATGGATGCAAACAGGGAAATTCAAGGCAAGAAACAAAGGGAAGGAGTCAGAACAATAGATGGTAGCAGGATGACAAGTCCCCCTCTGTCATTGTCAATTCCTACCGTCATTTGCGATCATGGGCAAAAGCTATGATATACCACGGATATTGGCTACCAAGGCTCAGTTGAAAAGTGAACGAGTCCGAGACATTCGAAAAAATACAGAGTTACCACTAGCACAACCAATACTAATGTCCAATACCGACCGACCGAGACCGAATTTCAGACGAACTAATAGTCCCGGTCAACAAAAGTCCTTCCTCAAACTGCTAAGCACCAATAGCACCCAGCAGGCTCCACCTGACAGGACCTAGACTGAGCGTCAGAACTTGAAAGAACCTCCAGGAATACCTCTGGATTGAATTTCCTCACCTTTACATCCCACAGACGCTAGCCGCGACCTGGACGGCCGTGGCGCTCACAGTACCCTTCTGGACAGCGATACCACCAGTTAAAACGTTCATCGCTTCGAGGGAAAGGTTGAACGAGAAGGCCCCATCAACAGCGACAATGTTAATGGTGTTCTTTTGTCCGCTGGCTTCAGTGTAAGTCAACTGCCAGCAGGAACCACACTGTTTGGAGTTCCAAGTGAGTCCTGGGATCCCCCCGACGTAAGGGAAATGGGAAATCGACCCGAGTGTCGGGTACTTCTCCTGGAGCCCATTGACTCCGTTGGAGCATGCAGTAATGCCGAGAGATGTGTCGGGATTGTCGTAAATGGTGTTGTATGTGACTTCAACAGCCCCTGCAAGAGTGGGGAGAGCAAAGATAGCGAGGGTAGTGAGGAGAGTGGTGAACTTCATAGTGAACAGTGAACAGAGATGCTGTGGGAGTGCTCGAACTTGGTGTCTGACTGACTGAAAAACAAGTTGCCCCGGGTCCTACTCCTTTATACTTGCGTGACACAGCCCGATACATATGCAGGGAAATCCAAAAATGACCAGAATTGTCTAGTTGTCTTTGGCCGAGGCGGTGAGCCGCAGTGCGCCTTCTCTTGGTAAGGACCCAAGATTTCAAACCAACAGGAACGCCGTCACCAAGACACTGCTTTATCCCAAGCGTAAAACAAGCAGGACAGGTAACATGGGGTGCGGGGAACCCGTGAGCGGCCATCGTTCCCAGGAGGTAATAACCGCTCGCAGCTTCCAAGACATGCGCCTTAGATACATGGGCTGTCCAGACCGTACGATCGGCGGCTGCATAACTGACGGCCAGAGAGATTGCGGTCTGTGTAAGGTTCAGCGCGAGGGACGACATTTTCCAACGATACGCCAAGGGTAGTCTAGTCCGTCGACGATCGATGCTCGGATATCACAGCGGCGCCCCTCAAACTATGCGCAAGGGAAGACTAAAGGGTCGTACAAGGCCCTTTTCTAGAGAAAAGTGTGTTAATGAAGCATTTCTTTCACGCACATCAACAAGGGTAGCTCAGATATTCTGTACACAACCACCGGTGGCACTGTGAGATCGGCCAATGCACACTATATTCCGGATCACGTCGTCACATAAAGAGCTGTGAGCTGCGACAGTGTCGCATAACGGGGCGTGCTTACCGCCTCTTGGCGCCCGCCACTCGATTCGCCGTGCTAGTAGAAGAGAATTAAATGAGGCCCTGAACGCATGTGGGGAATATTATCCTGAACTTAGCTTGCAGCTCAGAGGGGAAGGCACTGGCACATACATGTGGCAACTATTACCAACTAGCAAAGCATACCTACAACTTTAGTCTCCATATGGATTACACCCCTATATCTAAGGTTGCTCGCCTGCTTATTCAAGTGTTGTAAATCAATATGTCAAAAGTTCTACAGCTTTCAGAATGCGATGATGAACATGATTTGACGTGATGGAACCTAAGCCTCTCCTTTTGCAGCCACCCAGCATGCTTTTGCCCTAGCTTCAAACGCCTGCTTGGCTCCAGCCTCGTCACCCCTGACCCACTTTTGCATGGCATCACCTTGCAGCCCACGGCCAAAGGAGAACGTCAGGTTTGGCAAACGGGAGAGAGACAAGGGTGAGCGGGCGGGGGCTTTGTCAACGACGACGTTAACAGCATTAAGGTACCTCACGGCATCCGAGTCTGAAAGACCCCCTGTAGGAAAATCTCCTGAGTTACAAGAACAAAATGAATCACTGGAAATTCTTCAGTACCTGAAAGGAAAACAACACCAGCGACTGCGACGGGGATGGAGCGAGCAAGAGCTGTTGCTGTGGCGAGACCAATTTCCTCAACGGATGTGGTAGCACGAGAGGGGTGCTTCAGACCCGGTTGGGGGAATGACGGCTTAATCAGTGAGCCTAACATACGAGCCATGAAAACCAATGTTCCATCTAGACTGTATCTCTTGAGGACTCACCCTCGAGCAAAACGCCATAAGTAGCACAGCGGGCGTAGATCATGCTGATTATCTTTACGTGTACCTCAACACTCTTCTTCAGGTCTGCATCTTCTGCAAAGTCGACGTCGGGTTCGACGATGGGGACAAGGCCCGCCTGTTGACTGATGGAAGCAAATCGTGCCAGGCTCTCCGCTTGAACTTCGATGCCAGCCTGAGTAGGAAGGCTAGAAGAATTGCAAAGAATTGGGGCACGCCATTTACTGAAGCGTGCTCCGGCCTGATAAGCAGCTTGCAGTCGAGGTAAGAGGTCATCAAGACCCTGAGTTGCAGGCTCTAGCGGCGAAATAGGCAGCGGATGCGCATCAGTATCAGCACGTACGCCGGGGATTATTCCCCTGTTCGACAGGATGGGGGCCAGCTGGAACTCGATAAGTGTCTCGTGGTAGAGAATGACACCAGAAATGTAATCTGGATATGTAATGTCAGACATGATTGATGATACAGGAACGTGAGGCGGAACCACACCGGTTGGAAGCGACTCGTAAAGACACTCTCTCCATCGTCTCCTACGGTCGCGTTTCTGAGCATCGGTATAGACCTTCGAGTCCTCGACGCCCTCGGCGGCAACAAGTCTAGCCTCAATACCGTCGATAGTCTCATCGGTAGCGTATATGCCCCTACCGCGGGGATTGACCAGAGCTTGAGCTGTTGCAATCAACGACTTCGCTACAGTTGCAGAGTGGTGGGGGTAAAGATAGGAGACTGAGTCAGAATCCGAGTCAGTAGCACCACCTTCGGTGGCAGCAAAAGTGTAGCCTGGTGTGCTTGTTGCATTCGAGGACATGGTGTTGATCGTGGTGAGATCAAGAGATGATCATCATATTCTGCGGCATGCAGGGATTTGAAGACCGGCACGAGTGGTGGTCAGGTGGCTAATGTGGGGACGCAGACGGAAGAAGGCTGCCCTACGGGATCTTTGCAGCCCCACAAGGACGGCTCGTCGGAAAGCCCGCGCCGATAGCAGGAAAGAGCAAATAGCGCAAAATGAACTTCAAGTTGAATCTTGCTCAGAACGCCCCTTCTTCTGGTAACTACATAACACCATGCTTGGGGTGAGGCAGCTCAAGTCGGTCACGCAAGTAGCAAAGTCAGGCGTGTTACTACGAAACACCCTGCACGAGTATGCCTCTCCAAAGCCACAACAGAACCAACAAAACGCCAGAGATGATGATGGTGACTTTCGACCGCGTTGGGTGTACTCGGCTTCAAGCTTCTTGACATACACCACCATACCTGGTGAGCTTATTTGAATCTACCCACCTCTGACAATCAAGACTTTGGTTCTCCAGTTGCTTTGCTCTACTGTGTATTCCTCGCCGACTGGGGTGACCGGGAACACGTCTTCATGCCGGTGAGCCGCATGTCCAGCCACTTGTTATGGTTTTTCTTGACGAAAATAATCGTTGTATAGCTGCGGAGATGGATATTGCAATACAAGCAGTCGATCTTCTCCCTATCACCTGAAGAAGCTGCTCTCGTTCAACTACAAAGTGCGCCAGCGTTGCGTGACTCAGACAGTGCGGAGGGTCGAACAAGTTCATAGTCGCATACGCAAACGTAGAGTGCGCTCCATACGGTCAAATTTATATACAAGGTCTGTGATACTCTGCACCTTGGACTCTGGGCAGACCGGGGACAATTACAAGACAAAATCAAAATGCACTAAGCTGCCCGCGCCACTGCACCTCGGCGGTGTAGCTCACGAATGTCGACCGGTACACATAACCGAAAGTAATTTATTTGGCCTGGTGGTGCTTTGCGGCGACTGTAAGGGTGTGCTGGACAGTCTGGACTTCTGAAATTGCTCACTTCTAACTTGAACGCCGCGGTAATTTAGTCTTTTCACAATCAACACAGATTCACAGGCGTGCGTGATTTACAACAGGGATGAAATCTGAGAGGTCGTGCATATGTATGTAATGGACGAGCAAGCTGAGTGCAATGCCCTCGACGAATTATTCGACGTGATAAATCGGCTGAGGTTGAAAGTACATAAACCTTGATGCGAAAAACTGTGCAGCTCACGGAACGATGCAGAGCGTATCTGCAACTTTTCTTCCAATCCATGGACAGAATGGCTATCAACCATTATCTGGTGGGCGTTCATATCCGTTTCAGTGAAGTTAAAATCATTCTCATCCGCAAGTTTCACCGAAAATGTCGTAGAGGCTGAAATTTATGCGATCAAAAAACAATACTTAGGATTGCTCCCTCCCAAGCAGATAATTGACATTTGTCTCATCTTCGAAGCTCATGCACCCTTACCCGTGAAGAGTTCTGTATGGCCATACGATATTCGTGCCGCCATTATATCAATACAGGCTCAGAAAGCCCAAGCGTCTCAAGCTGAAACGACACCACAGTTAGATCCGTCTACGAAACCCCCCGGTTCTGAAGCAGAAGATTCATCTGGAGAAAAGCCAGCAGAACCGCAAGCAGGCACATCGCAACAGTCGACACTCACTCCCACTCCTGCTGGACCGTCCGCTTCCGCAACCACACCGGCACCGTCTGGTTCGCAGCCCCCTGCAGCACTTTCGCATATCCCACCTACAGCATCTGTGCCACACTACCCCCATCAACCATACTACCATCCCACTTACCCACATGCCTCATATTATGCCCCTCCCCATTCAGCGTATAGCTATCCGCACGCTTACTCGTCGTACCCTCAACCGCCTGCACCGTACTCAACGAATTCACCGAGCCACCATCCGCCATTATTCTCGAATGCTCCACTTGCTCACCCTTCCCATCCTGTTCCAGAGCAACATCCTCCACCCCCGCCCCTCAATAACGTTGACGATCTCCCAAGCTACGAAGAGATGATCGTCGAAGCACTCGTCGACTCTGGTGACCCGGAAGGATGCGCACCGAAAAACCTATTCAGCTGGATGGCAATGCACTACCCACTGCAGACAAATTTCCGGCCTTCAGCTAGTCAAGCTTTGCAGAAAGCTTATAAGAGAGGTCGTCTCGAGAAAGGGAGCAACGGCAAATATAGACTGAACGAGAGTTGGGAGGGTGGTAACGTAAGTGCATCAGTAGTTCACTCTAACATGACTGTTTATTGACACCAGGCGTCTTAGACTTCCCGACGGACGACCCGTCGTCCGCAGACCCTTGCACAAACTGCATTACCCGGTCCGCAGGCACCTTCGTCGTCACCATTTACACATACACCTCTCGTTCCTCATGGGGTTGTTGGCCTACAGACGCAGCCGCCCCCTCCTGGGCAACCCCCAGGATATGGGGGTTATCCTTTTGGATATCTATATCACAACGCATCACGCTCTTCGCAGACGCCGGCGCCCGTGGGTGGCTTGGCAGGAACTTTGCAGAAGCAGCCGGTCGTTAGTGCTGACCACGAAACTGGAGAAGGCAGTGATGCTTGGGAGGCTGCACAGAACATCTTAAAAGCGATAAACTTTGGTCAATTGTTCCAAATCTCCAATGATGACGACAAAGCGAGCGAGCCGGGTCCAACATCAACGATTGACGGTTCATTCGTGTCTGTCAATGGACCCGAGAAACAAGCCTCACCAATTTCAGGGGGACCCCCTCCCGGAGAAAGTGCTGGTTCGAGCCTTGGTGCCGCCGAGCAGCAAGTCGGACTCGATGGAGAACAGAGAGCGGCATTGCAAGCGCAACTTGCACTTTTGGCTGCTCAATTGGCGGAACTTGCAGATGTCAGCGAAGACGAGCTATCCCACAACTTGAATACATCGCAAAAGGCCGATACGGTGCGTGACCCAGGTGCGCCCCTGAGTTCTGGTAAAGGGCCAGGCAGTGGTCATGACGATGACGATGACGACGGAGACTACGACGACGATGGCGATGACGATGACGATGACGATGACATGGACATGGTAGAGGTTCCAGCACTGGCGTTGTCGACATCCCGCAGTAAAGTCGATCACACACTTCCGGTTAGTTAGCAGTACATACAAGCCCGATCGATTCATCTGTCCTTGCAGTCTCTCAAAGTGCGACTTCACGTTATAGACAAATTGCGACTCTCTGTTGGGTAGCCAAGCCCGAAAAGGTACGAGTTCCGTTTCTCAAATATATTTTGTTCCAAATGGCTTGGCTTTTGCTAGCTACGGAACCTACGAGGTTCGCAGAACGCCACCGATTCTGATCGGCGGTATGGTCATTGACACCATGCGCGGATACGTCGCTGATCTGCTCCTGCATCATGAACCTGGGAACAGAACGAAGCTGTTTACTTACCTCAGTGGGGTTCTCAAACAGCCTCACGGTTACAAGAGAACAGAAACCCACAAGCATTCATTCGGAATTCTTATCTGCAGTGCCCCGAAGGGTTTGCGGGTCAATGAAACTTAACCTTGAGTCCCTAAACAGCAATACTGAAATATCGCCTTCCAGCGTGTTTTTTTAACTTCAAGTGGTGCGCTATGGAAGACGTCCCTCGTCATCCAGGTCATTCGCAGACTGCCAAGAAGCTTCGTCCAGTGGACCTTTAGAGTCGCGGGCTTACTCGTGCTCATGTGGCGTCACCTCAACAGATAACTTGCCCAAGCGTATGCCAAGCTCCCTTTGTTCCCATGTGGAGGGTGAGTGCAGCGGCGAACCTTTGTCACAGGCAATCGCAGTAAGCCGTTTGGCCGTTTGGGATCGACTCGTCATCGACAAGTATATCGACCGACTTTCTTTGCCCATTTTAGCACATGTCCATCACCGCCAGAGCCCGCTTTACCTTCCTTTGTAAGTGGGGTGTTTTCAATCACGAATACACTAAAAGTGTTTCGAAACCGTTATTGATTTTCCAGAGCCCTCAAATTTTCATCAGTCACCAAGGCGCAGCATACCACCGAAAATTCCGGATACTTTGGGAACGACCGAGTAGCTGGTAGCCTTGTACAGGTGGTACCAATGTTCAAACAGCGGTAAGTGGTCCTCTGTGACAAACCAGAGTTGATATGACATGCCATTCAGTTATTTTATGTGAGTCCCGCCGAACAAGGCCACCAAGTAACTCGCATAGCTAGATGTCGCCTAGTGACAATTTTTGTTCTTGATGCTATCGGCATCAGACTCGTATCGTTAGTGAGCCTTGCCACGAGGCAATCAAGCTGAACACCCTGGCCAAAGCACTCCTATCATGATCATATGCGTACAGCGGAAAGCCCGCTTGGAAGGAGTTGAATGTTTCCTTTCCTCAAGCGCACATGATGCGATTGATAATTTTCTATGCCAGGCTTCTTTTATTCTCTGATGATGTCTGTACTCAACCTCATGACATCTACTTCAGTGAGAGCCTCCCTTTTCCACTTCCCAGATGACATCTGACGTCTCTCAGAAAACGTGACATTGTATTGCATAGTTTTGCCTCGCCCTTCGCGCAAGCCCTCTTGACTATTATTGATGAGAGTTTGTTACTTTAGTGGTTGACATGGGTATCACTGTACGGGCTTACCGACAGTAAGTGACCTTGGCGATCTTTCGAATCCCTCACGAGCCTTCGGCAACACAAACGCCAGATGGAATCCGTCCTGATTGCTCAACAGTTACGGGCCGCAAGTGACGTTTGATCAATCCAGAGGCCCAGAACTTGGACAGGACCTTCTGTTCTACAGTTTTAGCATCGTCCTGTGTCCTACACCACGAGGCTGGTCAGGAGTTTTTTTCTTCGTAGGTTAGTAGCTCTGATTAGGGAGGATGGCCTTGCAATACACAGGGACTCGTGGTACGACGCCTGGGAGTTATTTTACTCTCGAGCACGGGGGTCATAAGTTGTTGGAAGTAGACGTGTCTTTGCGCCCTCAGTCGTACAACGTAGTTGACTGGTTTATGTACCTAGACGTATCGTTAAGCTGTACAGGTCTGTAGGTTAGCACGACGTTAGGTACTACACTAGTGAATGATAGGCTTACCCCTCAGGTACGGATTCAGGGAAGTATACCTGATGCACATGGGCAACCTCGCGAATACAACGTGTATCACATGGAAGATTCGTGTACCATCGTATGCCAGTGCTGAGGTATTAATCTATTGAACATTGGTGGGTTGTCCCACCCGCCGAAACTATGACCACTGAAGGTGCTTCCTGCGCCGGAGTAACACTACCAAAAACTTGGCGCATGGACAGTGGGGGTTGTTGAAGTGGCACAGAACACGGAAATCCGACGAAACCAGTCACCAATTTCTTATTTGCCAGTTGATGAATGCGGCTTCACCAGGATTGCGTCAACGAAAAGACCCTCAGGTGGTCACCCGTAAAGCCGACCGAGATTTATTCGAACCACCATGACCTGGAGGTTCGCGAACCAAGTAAAGAAGCACGTATTGTTCCCAATGCCATCAACGCATATATCACGCATCTTGATTCAGTGTAAAAACCGTTGATTGACTCTACGAGTCGTGGCCAATCACATCTCGGCAGATTAATCCTGATTTGCACGTGCTGAAGCCAAAAAGTTAGCACAGTTGGACATATGGAAGACGCCACCATGTCGAGCAGTACAAAATGCTACTCTCCCCTTCAAGAGGCCTTGAGAACGGTACACAGTCTAGTCGAAGAAACTCGAAGGTGTAGGGAACAAGTTGACACAAAAGATGTGGAATGCAGAGGGAGCGAGACTAGTTTCACCGAACTACGAAACCAGCTGAATCTTCTGGCGGCTACGCTGCAAAGTCGGCAAAATCAGGGGGTAGATGTGAGAGGTGCGTTGAAACGAGCAACACCCCAGATCTGCCAGACACACTTATCACAGATGGATCTACTGCGCATGCGTTATTGTTGGACATTTTGACACAATCACACCGGGAGAGAAAAGTCAATATCAAGCATTTCGCAGCAGGTGGGCAGTACTCAAGTCTTACACAGGAACACGTCTATGGGGATCACTGATCATCATCATCATTCAGAATGTCGCACAGTCCAAGAACAGGGTCGCGGGTCCTGTTAGACCAATTACGCATCGCGCGTAAAACTCTGCTCAAATGGTGAATAGGTGAACAAACATACAGTTGAGATACAGAACACAGGGTAGTCACATGCTGCCAGAAGTGAAGAAAAACATTGCCGTCGTACAGCTCTCGCATCCCAAGTCATTAATTGATCTTCAGTAACTCCACCTCAAAGTTCAACGTTGCCTTTGGAGGAATCACAGGGGGGAATCCACGGTCACCATACGCCTAAAAGCCGTCAGAACAATGCGTTTTTGAGGGTCAAGGCACGACACCTACGAAATCGGAGGTGGCTGTGAGAATTGCCTTCTGGCCAAGTGATAGCTGAGGGACACCTATCGGCAGATGAGACCGGTAACATGTTGGAGAAATCTGAATGCTTACCCTCGTCCCATCCCTTGATAACCTTGCCAACACCGATCTCGGTTTCGAAAGGCAAACCGCTGAGAAACGGTAGTGAGATCAGCATGTCGATTTCCAACGCCGGACGCGATACCCACCGATCCCTGCTTGAATCAAACTTTTTGCCGTCTACCAGTGTACCCACGTAATGTATCGTCACTTTATCTGTCGCGATATCAGCACGATCTCACCCAAGGAGGCGACTACGGGAGTGGGGATGGACGCACCCCCACGTTTAGGGAAATTGACGCCATCTCCAGGACTTATCGATACGATGGTAACGCCCTATAACATTGTATCAGAACATCGTACAACGCAAGGGTGTCATATGTAGAACTCACCATTGTGTACAGAATTGAGTACCAAGTGCGGTGGTTTGGAAGACATGGATTTGTGGCAACTCACTTATAGTGGCGGGGAGGCGGAGTGCGGATCTTGATCCGAATCTGGCATCATCTAACCCTGCAATCTCTCGACGCGACTCTGAGCCCGAAATCCATGGTTATCGATGTCGATGCGAGTTGCTATCTGGTATAATATACGGTCAATCACCATTGTCCCGATTTCATTCCCTACATCATCGTGTCAATCTGTCATCCGATGAAGCATCACAGTTGTTCCATGCAATGCAACATCATCGATGGCGCGGTTCAATTGACGTCCGAGCGCGGCACTGGAAAGAAAGAAAAACTCCAAAAAAGAAACAACCGAACCATACACAGTTAGGTTATCGATAGAAGGCTATCTCACCTATGAATAGTTTCGTTCTTGTCCGATGCGGGGAAGACACGTCCGGACATTGTCACTTGCGGGAAAAGGTCAGAATGAGGGAAGAATGAGAACATCCAATCAACCCATTAGAACTAATGGCGCGTTTTATAGTCTCGCTACGCGAGACAACGAGGCTTGGCTCAGAACATCCGGCATCCGAACCGTATGCTATCGCACACTGTACGGAACAGACCGCACAGAGCAGGGTGCCCAGATGTTAGACAAGTCATCTGCCCGCACAAACCTGGAATTGAAATGAAGAGAGTAAACTCCATGGGCTCGACCCTATTCCGGGAGGAAGGTAAGGATGTCACCGAAGGGAATGACCGGGAATCTCTCTGAACACGTGGAGATGGGATGAAGTGTGCAAAGTAAGCATGTCTGTTGGACTCTGGTTTCGCATGAAAACCCTTGCATAAAGGTGAGTTTCGTACGGGTCTGAGAGACCGTACACACAAACAGACTAGGCCGTGATCATCCATGTTTGACCCTGTAAGTGGAAATTTTATATTCCAGCGCGGTTAGAATCTCAGGATACTTGACATGGGTAGTCTTTAAGGAGCCTGTGACCCGTGGGCGCTGTTGGCCAACAACGCGAGGGTTTGGAGAGTTCGCGTGTAGTCCCCGTGGATTATTTGGTGAATGTCCAATAAGATTTAGCAGGTGGCAGTTTACGGTCGGAAGAGCACGTAACTGTAGCAGCGAAAAGTTCAATATGAAAGGACGAGTATACGAACCAACTTTGGACCGACTTGAAACTCGAAGACAAGGTTAGCACTTGGTCAGTGGCCACCTTGGTGCTGGCAAAGTTTGACACTGCCGAATTCGCATCCAGACCATAAGCGGCTTATGTCATGCATGCTCTCGGTCAGCCGCTAGCGCACTCTGGAGGTTACTTACAACAATGCTTTTCTTGATCAAACGTCAGCGCGTCAGCCTGAATCTCCTTACAGTCTCTTACTAGTTGGTGAGCGAGGACCAGGTCTCTGGTTGGCAGACGTGGTACTGAATCTGCGCTGCAAGACTCCCCAGATCCAACGGGACCAACTTGAAAAGTGCCTCCAATTCTGGTGCAAACCTCGCTAGACACGGAAATCTCCACTACCTCATTTCTCCACCCTGCTTCAAACATCCCTGCCAGTGATATCCTGCTATACTCGACTTGGCAAAGGTAAACGGAACTTCCCGTCGACATCCTGAGAAGCGTTTTACTCCTGAGTCTTACTGTTCCTCCGGCCCTGTGGCGCAAGTTGCAATGCGGGCCGTAGTGTGTTTGCCTCCCAAGCTGTGAGATCATCCACATTATTCTTACACAAGGGTCTCGTATTCACAAGCCTTGAAGTAGTCAGAGCAAGTCCGTGGGTGCTAGGGCCTCATTTCAGGGTAGGCTGTGCCAAATTCCCTTGCTGGAAACGGCCGCAAAAATGACTCATGGTGAATGCTCTGTTCACTGTTCTTAGCTGTTGGAACAGACGCAAACTACTTATACATCCCTGGCCGCCTTGCGGTCTCTTTTCGGCACACAGGACCAAGTTCCTCACAGGCAGCAGCAACGGCTGTTTGATCTCTAGTTCCTTGATGCCTGATCCCCCTGTGCTGTCTCAAGTGGTGGGACACGCTGCTGGTTTTCGGTGATTGCCACAGGATTGATACAACACCGGTCAATTGATTCCCTGCATTTTGTTGGTGAGCCACTAGCGCTAATAGCTATTTCCTGTTGTGTATGCATCAACACGTAGACGGGTGTTAAACGTTAAGTGACGGCCCGGTAAGTCGCCATAATTATGATATCCTGGCACAGACTTAAGTATGCGTAAGGCCGTAAGGCTTACAGTCTCACGCGTGTTGATAAACGTCTCAACGCGCTTGTTTCATGATGAATCTGTCAGCGCTGTAATGTATGTAATTGAAACATGACAACGAGACGGCATCACGAAATCAATATTTGAACCTGAACAGAACCTCCAGGACGCTGACATGAGATGCTTTTCCTATCTTCGTTCCCTAATCCAGAGTCTGGTGCGGTAGTACTAGTGGATATGTTACTTTAACTCACGACTAAAGTGCCGTTGTGTCCAGGCATCCATTCCTGGCGAGCTTTGAAGCAAGTTTTTCGGTGTTCTGAGGTTTCCCCGCACCCGCACAACTCACCGAAGTAAAAGCGAAACGTTGGGAACAGGGACGAATGAAAACCACATGTCCTTCCTTTCATTTTAGAATCACGTCGATGATTTCATCCATGGGCGATCGACCGACAAACCGATGAAAAATGCGGCACATAGTATGACGGGGCATGCGACTCGTCAATCAATTTGAAACATTAGCGTACAGTGACATCGTGTCAGTACTCTGCATGATACACCACCAATGGAAGCCAGCAAAATCCTTATGTATTTGGTCGCTTGTAACATAGTATACCCGCGATTTCTCATGCTCGGCTACTGAGAGAGACCCTGAGAGGCCTCGCACCCCGCGGGGTTTTTGGCTGCTGATTGACCGAATACTGAAAAGCCGTGAGGTGTGTTACCCCGCTCCTCCGACAGCTGCAAGGAACCGGAGAGAAGCGGCCAGCTCAGCGTCTAATTCCCCGGACAGGAAGAACGCGCCCGATGCGGGGAGCCTTTGGAACAACCTAGTGCCAAGTGTGAAGAGGGACCGTTCATGAACATGTCCTGTAGTGCAATGACATCCTGACACAAGGCATGCTTGTATCATCTCGGACCATTCAAAACGGGGTACGTGAATGATGAAAAACAGTTCCACCTCACCTATACCGTGCCACGCGTGAACGTTGACGGAGACGGGATGTGAGGTGTATGTATGATTTATTGACATGGTTACACGTGAAGTCGTATGGTATGTGATTCCTCTCCGAGCAGTTGCCAATGGTCAGTGGGTCAGGTCGTAGAGATAAATATACCTCAGCTTGCAGCATTGCGCAAGGCACGCGCGATCATTTGCCATGAACGATCGCAGAGCCGATGTGCCTGTGCTCACCCGCAATGACCCGGACATGGTCAACCACTACTGGTAGTGGGAACCTTGCCGTTTCTCCCCGGTGGGGAGCAACAACGACAGCTGCCACATGGTCAGGGGGCTGTCAGGGGTTGCTTGTTGCTTTGCCCCAGCTTGCCCCTCAAGGCCTCATGGAAGCCATGTAGTGTGAACGTTCAACATACCTGTAGACATGGCAACGCCTAGGGTCCACTTCAAGTGACACAGGAAGGACAAGACCAAGACTCAGAAAGTGTAGTTCTTGATATCCTGATCGGATTCCGATCCATCGCATCAACTATAGCCTGAATTGCCCTGCTCCCCGCTCGGTGTCGGAGGCAGCCCAGTTCAAGCTGTATTGATCATCAATCGTAAGGGGCCTTGTCCAGTACAGTAGCAGATCAGATAATGATCTTTGCTGTGGATAGATAGACGTGGCACGGAACGTCCGCCGCAACAGCAAGTACAAAGCTGGAAGCCTCGGTCACCGAGATATGTGGGGCATGGGGTAAGGCTGTGTAAACATCCAAGACATAGATTGTAAAATAAACATATAAGTAGAACTGCGCCCGTCAACATGAGCGTGCCACGCCTTTCTGGGGTTATTTGCTATGTCGAGGCAGGTCGAACTAGACTCGGCGTATTGATTCAGCATGCTGAACACGGAGTAGCGTAACATGAGCGTTAGAAGTGCTCCACATCAAGCAGTTAGAGGGCTCAAAGCACTACAAGGTCCAAGGGTCGAGCTGCCGAACATCACCTGAGGACACAGGCTCCATGTAATTGGCCGTCCCTTCCATAAGTAAGATGAATCTATACCAAGTTATAGCGAGTTCTCCTTAGTAATGATTCTGAGGACCTAACCAAATCAAGTACCGCAATACTTACGCTGCAAGGCAGGGGAGCTCAGGGACGACGGTGATGTAGACATTCCAGGTTTCCTGCATCCACTTGTCAGAATCGGTACAGATATTCAACAGTGAATATGATGTTGCACTGCAAGAGGACAAGTATGATGGTAGAGAATGTTTCCGCATACATGTATTGAACATTGTACAGTGCTACCTACAACAAACTGATGCGATGCGATAGCCAAGTGTCAAAGCGTCAAGAATATAAAAACCATAACAAAAAATATTGAACCAATAGCACAATCATTAGCCCTCCGCGATCGAGTATGTACTCGACCCATCCGAACAAAATTCGATGCCAATGATCCCAAAACAGGAAAGACCATTAGTCTTCGTAAAATAACTCGTAATGTAAATGCGCAGTTACCAATAGTACACAATGTACAGAACCGAAAGGAAAAGAAGGGGAATATTATGGAGTACAAGTATATGGCACAGAACGATATGAAACTTTTGATTGGATGACAAGCAGGGCATTAGTCGTAGCGGTCGAAATCGAAGGTGGAGATGGCGCGATTAGGAGGACGACGAGGTCATGAGAGTGCAGATAATCGTGAAAGGGGTGTTTGTCCTTGATGCTGGAGAGGAAATGCAAGAGAGAGTTGATAAGTCAGGGTATGTGTCGTGGACTTGCCGGTATAACCGTCGTCGTCGCTCCGCAGATGCAATCCGGGGTATATGTGTGTGCTCCAAAACAGAGAAAAGTTTCCGCTGGTCATCTACCACTTCCGTTCAGGACTGGTTTCTTTTCCATGGAAGAGAAAGAGGCGCTTGAGAGGCTGGATAATCTCAACCTCGACTTCAACATCCTTGAGCTTGCCATCAACGATGCGTGTCTCGACGCGCTTCTCCTTCTTTGGAGGAGGCATCATCATGGGGTATGTCTTGATATTGTCATAAGACCACGAGCGGACTGCAGGAAAGAAAGATGAGCAACTATACTCCAAGAAGCGCCGACAACATACCTTGCACCTCTGGTCGCGATGACGGCGGTATTGACTCCGAGCCACTGCGTTGTTCGCTCCACATGCTGTCCTCACTAATTTCGCTTGGGTAGCGACTGAGAGGGCTGCACAGGCTAGCAGAGGAAAGACTTTGGCTGGACGCACTATGTGCACGCAGGGTAACATCGGGGACGAGGAGGCGACCTTCAGCACCCGCCTTCACCAAAGGAGTCTCCCGCCGCCGACGAGAAGATGTTGATGTGGGAGAGAGAGGAGGGAGAGATTGGGTGGAGTAGGAAGTAGAAGGCGGGAAAAGGGTGGTGCGCGATTCGGAACGTCGAGAGAGAGGAAGGGAATATTTGGCATATAGCTCGTCAGTATAAGACTGACTTGAACGTGGCAGAGGACGAGAGGATGCGGAGTGGACGGGCAGGGAACTCGAAGAACTTGAAGTTGCAAGGTTGCCTGACGTCCACTGGACACCGCGGTTCGAGGAAGCGGCAAACGAGGCCTTCGTCTCGATACCGGTAGGTGCGACAGTGTCCGACCGAGGAGAAAAGCAATACACAGATTCGCGCCACGCATCGCTGCCGTCTGTCCAACCGGGAATCGGTTGCTGTGGTCGAGGGAAGTCATCCCTGGACGTGGAGGGCTTGAATGGCGCATCTGAGCACAATGCAGCTTGAATTCGCTTGGCAGCCATCATGACACCGCTCTGGTATTGGTTACAGAACTCGGGCTCAGGTGCAGCAGAGTTTTCAGCTGCAAGTAGGATTGGTGCCACAGGAGGTAAGGGAGGAAAGTCGTACATTGCAGCCAGTGTGGCCATGCTGGGGGAAACGGTGATCGAATCTGATGAAGACGAAAGCCGCGAGTCAAGGGATGACCCGCTGCTCGACTCGTCTTCTGAATCACAGGGTGCCCGTCGTTCCAAAGAATTATGAGGCACAGGGGGCAGAGGTGGGGAGGCACGATCGGGATGGTAATTGATAGGGAAGGCGCCATTGTGTCTGGTCACATCCGCCATTCTGCAGTCATCTGAGCAATAGAGGGGTATTGGGCCTTGATCAATGACGGTGCGGACTTTGGTTGGTAGGGCGGGTTTGGTCTGGGACTGCTGCTGCTGCTGCTGTGGCGGTGGGGTGCGAGTCTTGTCGGTGGCGTTGGCCGAATCGGAACGCTTCAGAGCGCCGTTCGGTTTGACACGACCAGTACCCTGCAAAAGGCCCCCTCTTGTACGGATGATGCCCGTCTTTGTGCGGGTGATGCGAGAACTGTGATCGTTTTGCTGATTTTTCGAGGCTTGAGGAAGGGATTTCAGTCCGCGACGCTGTGGAAACAAAGGAACGAAACTTACGGGAGGAGGGTGAAGCCGGGGGTACTTGTGGCGCGGCGGGATGTTCGGGTTGTGGTTGTGATATGGGAACGGTAAAACGCTTTGGCATGATTTGCCGGTCGCAGACGGGACACCAAGACTCCTCGAAGTTCATGTCCATGGAAGGGTGAGAGAGGAAGGGCTTCGCGGTGTGGGGGTAGATATCAGAGGAGAGACTGAAACAAAGAAACAAGAGCCGGTGGGACAAAGCCAAGGCAAACAAGTGAGATGCAGGTCTAGGCTAGAATGGAATGGAACATTAGAACTCACAATAGTCGACCTGGCACGGGACCTTGAGAGGGAATGGAAGCAATGGAGAACGTCGTCGTCGTCGTCGATGGGGAATGGGTAGTGGACGACGTTTGTGACAATGAGGAGAGTGGGCAGGGATGGGCAGGGATTGGACGGGAGAAAACTTGTAAAAGGCCGTCTTAATATTTGATTTGACGATTCGCATCGCACCCTGCCGCGTCGCACCGCTTCCAAATTAGGAATACCCATCTTTACTATCGTCCCGCATTTCCCGACAGTACGCCTTATTTTATTTGCAAATTATGTTATTACCTGCGATTACATGATTACATCTCCAACGGCAAAGCAACCGCGGATCCTCGGCAGTACTACACCTCGGCGAAATCCACTCCCAAATATGGCAGTTGGTGCTGTCACGATGTTACAGCGTGTTACAGCGTGTTACGTCCACATCTCGAGATGCCACGCTGCTAAATGGGCTCCATCTCCGTACAACCCTGCACTAACCGTCAGGCCAATACTCCCGCCAGCGTGTAACCAATCATGGCCCTACTAGTTTACTACCGGCCCGCCTTTTCCCAGTCCAGACCTCTCCAGTCCTTTTTTCTTTCTCAAGCCTCGGCTCTTTATTGGTCCTTGGGTGTCCACTCCCCAGGAGCATCCACCAATCGCACTTCAATTTACATATCGACAAATCTCATCACCATCTTCTCGACCCGTTCTTTGTGAACAATCTAATCGCCTCCGTTGCCCATCCTCACGTCCCAATACTAGGAGCTCGTCTCAAACCCCAATGTTTCAATCACCAACGCCACCGGCACTTTCCGCTCGACAGGCACAACGCCATGCGTACAATGTCAGTCATTAGTTAGTCCAGCAGCCGTTACCCTTCGTCGGGCGAACCCGAGTTTCACGCATTTTCTCCCTGCGTGGGCGTGAGTTGTATCTAATCCTTTTCAGGAGCGTATCGCAGCCCCATGGATAGTTCAGTCCCTCCTCTCCTAGTTTTTCAACTCCGATTGGTGATTCTCCAGGTATCACCATATGCACAGGTGGTTCAACAGATGAATCTCCACATTGCATTGCAAAGACAAAGACTCTTGGTATTCACTCTTAGAGCTTCGGGCTGTTTCACTTCTCCTTTCCGTTACCTTGGTCATTTAATAACTCTGTTCAACCGTATCAAGACTTTTATCTTCACCCCCAGGAACCATTTGATCTTGATATACTGCTGTCTCACTTCCCGGTGCGCCGCATCAAGTCCCGAAATCCTGTTTTCCATGTTCCGATGGCGTCGAATTTTTCTCATCTTCCCATTCTACTGTGTTATCTTTCCCAGTTGGTAAGATCAAGATGTCTCATGATATGACGCCTCCGTGTGTCCACTCTGTATAGTATACGTGACGACCGTGAAAGGCGTCCCAGGACACAGCTACGACGACAATCATCAGCCCTGTCGCCACGCTATCTTGGATTGAACATCTCAATCCGTCAGCGCTCACTCTGCGGCCACGTTTGATAGATTACTCAGCGATGCGCGGCCACCCTCCATCCAGCTCTCAAGTTATTTTTGTGGTTCGAGGTAAACTTGCTGCTACCACGCTACCACCTGATTGATGAATGCTTTAATTGGTACCTTTACCTGCAAGTCGGACATGTCTTCATTCGACTCTATGGCCTTCCGCTCCGTATTTGGCTGTGTGAGTGCCTACCCCACGCAGTTTCTGGACTGTACTGCATCGCTCGGATCTCAACTGTACGCATATGTGTTCATGGCTGACCACTAGATGCATTTCATCTCCTCATTCGCCATGCACCTCATGCCGAGATATGAATGAACCACACGCACACCTCAGTGGCCTCCTCAACGGCGCTGACTACAGCTGATAAAGACTCTAGGCACTCTACAATCTGCCGTGCAATTACCGCGACAAGACAATGCAGCACATGATATTTCTCCGCATCGGCCCCACGCGGGGCGTGAATGTCTCCGCAGCTTCAACGGTCGTAGACTCTTCCCGTGAGCACATTGATCCGCGCGTGTTGTCAGTGTGCACAGCAAACGTGATCTTGATCTTAGACTAGGAGCTCTGCTGTGTTGTTGTGGCGGAACACGTCTATCACGTGATGTGTGTTGCCGCAAGTACTGCAGTGTTTCGGAAGTGTATAAAACTGGCTGACCATGTGCCACGAGATCACACGAGCTCTAACTTTATGCCTAAAAACGTGCAGCCCAAAGACCCTCCAATTGTTTAATTTGGCAGGGATCGAAATCCTTTGCAGACGGAAGTTGGACGGGTGAGATCCACCTTGAGTCACTTTGCCTAGGTAGATTCAGCCTGGCCCCATGGCCATGGCCAGGGGTGTACACGTTTACTGTAGATCGCATGGACCTCGAACTACGACAAGGAAAACCATTTACATTATGTACGAGGCTGTTGCACGGGAAAATCTGAGGGGTAACAAGAAGTCCAAATGCATGCGCATGCTTCGCTTGGTCTTATGGGATGTATTGAGACTGGAAGATCGATGTAATCTGTGTATCAGTACGGCTATCAGTACTTCAGTCATGGAAGCCCTATTCTTCTTTTTATACGTTGGTTGGTGTGTACTTCTTCTCAACGATCATCGACGCAATGCAGCCCGGAAATGTGTAGGCTTCCTTGACCATGGTATGAATGAATATTCATTCGATGACGACAGCAAAACAGGATCGCGCACGTTGGCTGACCGTACTAGTCGGGGGCGTATTGACGTGGTGTTTCCAGATTATATCATTCATCACCGCACAGCAACGGCGTCAGGGTAGATTGGCGGATCGGTAACTGTTCTGTCCCCCGCATCGATCTAGCCTCGATGCTTATCCGCCACAATCGATCACGATAACCCGCCACTCCCCACACTCGCGACACATAGTATACACTGGCAGTGGCAAGTGGATGCTGGCCAATCCAGAGTTCAAGTCATTGTTTATATATCATTAGCTTACGATTGAAATTTGCAGTGCTCAGAAGACGAGTTACTAGTTATCCTTCATCGAGTGCCGCCCCTTCGCCTTGCACGGCTTTCTGGCAGACTGAATTACCGAGGTTTGATCTCCCAGTCTCCGCCTTCCCCGATGTTAGCGGTGAATTGGCACATATCACTCCAAGTTGCTTCTCATTTTAGATTAGCTTCGCCCGTATTTGACATGGAGGAAGATGTCACAAACGATTACTTGAGATGCACGGAAACGAGCAACTCACTGAAGCAGCGCCCGAGGCCCGGCCTTCGCATGATAACAGCTAATTGCCAGTACTAGTGCAAGTTCGCTTCCTTCCACAACGAGAAATGACCTCCTAAGGCCTTGCAACTAAGCCTGTTAAATTTAAATTTTTCGAGTAGTTGCCCCTTGTAAGACCGCCTCGCCGCCGGTTCTTTTCATCGATAGAGGAGACTCGTTAACAACGGAAGTGTGGCAAAAACTCGCCATGTATGTGACGCATTATTTCTGTATACGTACTCATTATGACCGTTCTAAGCCCTCGTCGGATTGACCTCGGAGAAGGTTGTCGTCCCTGTCGTGTACAGTTGTCGGCAGCCGAGGCACGAAAGAAAATTTCGTCTTTTAGAAATGTTTGGCAGGTGCCAATCCGTTGCAGCTCCGAATGTTGATTGTTGGTCTAGACTCCAGTGCCGCTCCATGTGCTGTTTGACATAATCTGAGAGTCCCAGCAGGTGCCAATGTGCACCTGTCTATTTCAGTTGGTGCGAAGTGGTGACCACAGAATGCATTATTAGTGCACTCTCAATTGACCGTGATATCCATGGGTGGATCGGCGCGTAACCAAACGATTCTTCCTGGCCCCAACACCGACAGTTTAAGCGAGCACGAATCAAGCTGTTGGTTGTCGTTTTTTCCGTAATACACCACAGATGGTTGTCACTTCGTGGAGGTCGATGATGTGGCAGATACCCTACCAACTGAATGCACATAAGTAGAATGGGAGAAAACGAGTGAGTTTGCTAGCTGTCCATGTGGCCCGTGTCATTGCCAATGATAATTATTTTCAGAACGTTGCCTCATGTCCCACCACGGAGCCAGAGCATCATAGAAACAATACAATGTATTGCGGCCTTCTAAAAATGTCGCTGTATACATGTCCCGCACTTCCTGGGACGTTGGCCAAAGCAAGTACGAACGTTTCGATGCCCGGAAAAAATGTCGAGATCTCTGCATGTTACCTTTGGAAGTTGCGATACGAATAGTGCTGAAGGTTCCGCAGAACGTATCGAACACGACAAGGTTCTTCTTCAAAGACAAAGAGTTGGCAGGAAATGATAGGGGCGGTACTACGCTTTGGGAGTCTCTGACACGCCCAAGCCTTCTCGTGCCCTCACTTGCGTGAGTCAGAAGCTCACCTTATTTGCAGGCGGGTCGACAATGGGCTCCCACCCCACACTGTATAAGAGAGTATATGTGTGCTTCTCTTTCGCACATGTCCTGGGAACCACTCCCTAAATACTATCTGAAGGTTGAAGTGTTCGGAGAAGCACTTTAGACTCAGAAAGATGTCGTTGCATGCCACGACGGCACCGAAGTCCTAGGCTTTACGATAGATAGCTTTCGGTGCGCCGGTACTGTTTATTCATTCACCTCTTAATTTTTCCGTCCATTCTTGCAAGTCGGGTGCGTCTGGTATTCGAATGCATTGCGTAGGTTGACGACTTCACCATGACCCCGATGCGCGCATTTCCATCGCATATTGGTTTCCGATGCAAAGAATTGAATGTAGTGTTGATTATATCCCTGTAAGTCCACTGGCTTCGCCGCGGTAGTATTTACTTTGGGGGGTTGCATGCCCTGCCCATTGTTCCACATCCAATCAGGGGTCCGCATAGGCTGATATTGCAGCCGCCTGTATTTTTCTTCTTCACAAATTGTTCCGTCTCTATGGTGCCCAGCCCTCCTCAGGGGCACCGTGCTAGTCCGACAGAATGAATTGTTGCCGGCTTTATCTGCTTGAGCGTTAAAGCGCGTTGACGCTGTCAGTCAGTCTTGATATCGATCAGCATGCTTACCATTTTCTGGACACACAGTTACTCCAGGCGCATGCTGGTGGTACAAGCCTTGCCTCAATGTACAAACCTTGGCTTATACTCCGCGACGAGTCTTGCAGCCCCTCTGATCACCCAGCGCATCAATCAAGTCCGTTACGATATGATCCCATTAAACTTCCTGTGAAGTTGCTGGTGTCTGATACGTCCGTTCCGCGGACTCGGAGTTAGACAGACCGCGGTGCGCTCGAACGCCAGAGTCCCGTCCAACAAAGTACTCGGATGCTATTTTCCAAAACAGATAGAAGTCCAACTTGCGTATCTTTGCGCGTCGTAATTACGACTGGCTTAGTTGGATGAACAAGGGTTGATAGGCTTTCGGTGCGTCATGCGAGCCTGTTGGATCCACCGCGATTTGGTATGAGGGAATATCATTCCAATGAAACCCCAGAGCGTAATTCCTAATTGTAGTTGAGACTTTTCCAAACAGGAACGCTGTTAACCCCGAATGATGATACGCTTGGTTCATTTCCGCAGGTGCGGCCTAGTCCATTCAATGCAGAATGAAACCCGCCATTCACTTGTGTCCCGTAGGGGAACATTCATTGGAAGAGTGTTTGATGTATCTCAGGGGAACTTGCTTGGTCCGACTTCGCAGGATGCAAACATTACTCCCGCCTGCATCGATCAATGACAGCGATTGGGCGCAGAAAACGATACCCTTTCAAGACGGACGTCGGTAAGCAGCTTGTGAAAATATCAATATCTGCCATCGCCCGACTGATTGGGAAGTACGCCGAATCGCTCGTTCTATGCTATTCTCACGTGTATGAATTGACTGGGAAGAAAGTCCTTATCTCAAAAAAAAGTAATCTTCGTGCTAGGAAGTCCAGGGCAGAAGATCGAAATCGAAACCATATGCTTATTTCATGCAGGAGACCGCTTTACGTGGAGAAGTCAATTCGACGCGATGGGTGTGTGATATTTGTCAGGTGACGTTCTTATAGAAATTGCCTTCCTGCTGAGAGAAACTGGCGCTACCTTTCAACGCTATCTTTACAACCTAGTCCGAGGGCAGAAACTCGAATTGAATTGTGCGCACGGCTGCCGAATGATATCTTCCTACTTGATCTGAAGCAACGTGACGATCGCGACGTCTTGAGCCACCAAGATGAGTCCAAATATTCATAGCACTGCTAACAGATGATCTGTATGTCATAACGTCAACGTTCCTGGCAGCTATTCTTTCCAGCTCTTGCACCCAACCGACACTCCCATGGAGATCGCAAAGGCGTCGAAAGAATACCCATATATCTGGGGAACGGCACGCACCCAGCTATGGCTATGTGTTCACCCTTTCCGGAAGTTCTGGCTCAGGGGTCCAATCCGGGTCGTGTCTGTTTCAGCTGCCTGACTTCACTGGGCTTGTTTCACACCGGAAATCCAGACACTGGCCTCTCTTCATTGCTTTTGGCTCAGTCCACAACGAGAGTCTTTGATCTGCTGTTTAGTTGGCAAGAGAACAGCCCTGAGATTGGAGGCTTAGGCTGAATAGTGCATATAGCTTAGACTTATGGTTTTGATATGGTAACTTCTCTCCAATTCTAACTGTAACACCCAATGATGACTGCCTTGAGCCCACTCTCTCTCAACCCTGCACTCACTGCCTTCTTTGAGCCTGTCCCAAGTGCAGCTGCAGACTCTGTAGATTAGCATTGCCTTGGTTGAATTTCTCATATTTGGTTTTTCATGTGGGTTTTGTCTCCAGCATGCCCATATAAATTCTTTCAGTGAATGAAATGCAGTATACACCTATATTTATCAGATGAAAAAAGAATTAGACAAATCCATCCAGCCATTTATAAGACATAAGCTCAGAAGTATCAAAATATTATTGGTTTCATCTGGAACCAGCAATTGTAACACTCAACATTGGTTGGTGCAACTCATATGACTACTGTTTTGGCCGATAACTAACATCAAAAACCACATTCATCCCTACATACATAAAGATCCATGCAAAAATGAAGAAGTTATAGAACATGGTTTGAAACTGTGGCAACACTACTGTAGATTGACTTCACCTGCTGTTACATTTACATTCAAGGATGTCTGAACATAAGACTCAAGTGGGATTGGCCTTCTGTTGTAATGGGTTTTATCTGCAGAGATTCTAGGTAGACTTTGTTCCTAGTTCTGAGTAGAGACTAGGCCTTCTGTTGTGAAGGACCTGGATTGGTTTGAAGTTTAAGAAGCAAAAGGTCTACTGTTAAGTAGAACTAACTGAAACACAAGTATAGAGCTGCAACTACTTATAGTGAGATGAGGCACTGTATGGACCAAGACAACCAAGTAGAAAATGTCCAAAAGGGTAACTGAAAATAAGAGGGAGAAACACCATTTGGCAGAATATCGAAGAAGTCAAGATAAGAGGGGTAAACACACTATTGGGTAGAATGTTATGGAGGCCAGGCTTTGCCTGGGAAGAAAAGAGTATGGGGATTAAGATGAATTGTAACACCTGAAACCAACAAAGACCATTCTGAGGTACTGGAAAGAGACAGGAGAGCTTGGGTCAATGCCCATGCATAGAGGGCCCCCTTGCTTGAAACTCTTCAACAACCATCCCTTGGGGATGCTTCCAGTCAAGGTCTACTTGAATGTTTTTGAATGGACTGTTAAGTCTGGTTCCTGCAGGGTCTTAAGCACAGCAGAGTAGATAGACAAGAAGCAATTTTAATTTTTGGGTGTTGGCTTCAACTTATGTGTAATGCCCTTACTTTGAGTTCAGCCCAAGTGTTTCAGAGGGGTGGAGTAGATATGGAGTTGGGTCAGAGTGATGACAAGAAGGCTAGCTTCAAGTGTCTAGGAGAGGGCTTGGGTTGAAGGAGATCTTAAATAGAGGGCTGGAGTTCAGGAGAAGACTAAGATAATATTTGAACTACAGAACACAAAGTACAGGGTGAGCTTTTATACTACAAGAAGAACTTTCAAGATGGGAAGGTGTAAGTATGAAGACAAGTAAACACAAAAAAATCAGAGAGCTGAAGTTACCATAATTGGGTGGAGTGTCACATCCCATGACTTTTCCCATCCTTTCCTACCCATTCCCAGCCAGTTGCGACCAAATCCCAAACCCCGGACTTTACCTTGGAAGATTTTCACCTCAACTTTGTATCCTGATATCCCGACGTCCCATATCCTGTATTCTTGTATTCCCGCCTTAGACTTTTCATGATCCTATCTTGCTCATGTTTGTTCTATCTTGTTTCTCTCCTTTGACACTTACTGTTCCTTTCCACATGGTCTCTGAAGCACCACAGACAACTCACAAAGTGACATCTTAGGAACAACACTCAAACAAGACAGATAAAAGAAGTTAGTATACTGACCTGCAAAGCAGCATTATTTGAGAGAATAGAGAGGAGGGTAGCCTGAACTTGTAGTCTGTAGGAGAAGACCCAAGTGAACTAAACTGGAGTTCCTTGGTCGCTATATTGCAGTATATATAGTTTTACATGAGTGTGCACAGACCAAGCTGTGGACAAGAAGGCTATACTTACTAGATATAAATGGAAAGTATGATATCATAATGGAGTGAGAAAGAATGTGATAGAATGTAGAAGTGTCACATCCTGAAACTTTCCCTACCCATATGACACATTTCCGACTGCTTATGATCAAATCCCAAACCCCAAACTCCAGACTTTACCTTGGAAGATTTTCACCTTGATCTGATATCCCGAATCCTGTATTTCCAGTCCTGGACTTTTGTACTCCTATCTTGGCTATCTCTTGACATATGTTCCTTTCCTTTGACATCCCTTGACACTTACAGTTCCTATCAATAATTCCCTTTCCCCCTGCTTCATTATTGTGCCACCGTCCTTAGTTATCATTCCATCATTCTGACGCCATTCTGATTCATCCTCTGACCATACTCTGGAAACCCAAAACCCTGACTTGTCCAATATACTTTAACAGTTTTATATTTTCTGGACTTTTCAGTATATAAACCCACCTGTACTCTGTGATATTTCCTTAGTTTGAATATCAACTAAATCCTGTTCTATCCTCTGAAGTCTTTGCTTCACTCTGAAACCCCTCTCAGTCCTTAAGTTGAACTTAGGATTG
>MU127437.1:517642-570049 GCA_014904945.1 Gyrodon lividus
CCCTCATACTTTACCTTAGACAATTTCTCTTTCATCGGACATTCCGAACCCCATACTTCCCGTCCCGGACTTTCCGCATTCCCATCCCGGACTTTCCGCATTCCCGTGCCAGACTTTCCACATTCCCGTCCCGGACTTTCGTATCCCCGTCCCGGACTTTCATATTCCTATCTCAGGTATCTCTTGACATATGTCAGACTCCTTTATCTCTTGACATATGTCTCTTTCCTTTGACATTTCTTGACATCTGCAGTTCCTATCGATAATTCCCTTTCCCCTGCTTCACAATTATTGCGCCATTGCCCTCAGTTATTATTCCACCATTCTGACACCATTCTGATTCATTCCTTACTTTCTTCCGGAAACCCAAAACTCCGATTTGTCCAACATACTTTGACATCTTCATATCTTTCAGACTCTTCAGTATATAAATCCGCTTGTACTCTCTGATATTTCCTTAGTTCAAATATCAACTAAATCCTGTTCTCTCCTACTCCACTTCACTCTGAAAACCACTTCAGTCCTTAAGTTGACCTTAGGATTGTCTTCCGACCCTCTGCCCTGAAATTAAGGAACAGAACTCGTACAGGGGCACAGCACATAAGCTGAAGCCAAAGTTCCTTGCCCCTCCAACCCCCCTCAGGGATTCCCGACTGACATCTGCCATTCCGCATGCTCTGGACTTATCCGGGAATTCCAGGATTGAACCCAGACTTGACAGCTGAGCTAGCTTTGATAGAAAGCTGGTGAAGATGTTCTTTGAGATCTGAGACTCTATAGTAAGAGGACTTAAGGTCCAGTATTTATACATGGATGTAATGTGCACAGACCATGTAGATAAGAAGATAGGGTGTGAATAACAATCTTACTATGGTATAGTATGTACTATACTTGCTATCAAGATAGAGCATTAGAGAATATCCATGAGTAATCATGGAAGCATAATAAAGTCACATGCTATACATGTGATTTCTTTGACACTTAATTTTTATACCTAAACCACATACATAATGGCCATGTTGAACATGCACTTTGTATAGCAGTGTGTATGGCATCCATTATAGTGTTATACATTGACAAAAACTATAAGAGGGCAGTGATTGCCCAGACTATGTCACATCCCAAAACTTTCCCAAACCATCCAACCCAATTCTGGCCCCCTATGATCAAATCCCAAACCCCGAGCTTTGGACTTTACCTTAGAAGATTTCTCCTTCATCTGATATTCCAAATCCCATATTCCCCGACCCGGACTTTTGCATTCCTATCTTGGCTATCTCTTGACATATGTTCCTTTCCTTTGACATCCCTTGACATTTACAGTTCCTATTGATAATTCTCTTTCCCCCTGCTTCACAATTATTGCACCATTGCCCTCAGTTATTATTCCATCATTCTGACACCATTCCAATTCATCCCCCTACTTTGTTCCGGAAACCCAAAACACCAATTCATCTGAAATACTTGAACAGTTTTATATCTTCCAGACTCTTCAGTATATAAACCTGCTTGTACTCTCCAATATTTCCTTAGTTTGAATATCAACTAAATCTCGTTCTATCCTGTGAAGTCTCTACTTCACTCTGAAACCTCCTTCAGTCCTTAAGTTGATCTTAGGATTGTCTTCTGACCCTCTGCCTCAAAATTAAGGAACAGAACTCATACAGGGGCACAGCACATAAGCTGAAGCCAAAGTTCCTTGCCCCTCTGACCCCCCTCAGGGATTCCCAACTGACTCCACCCTTCCACACACTCCAGACTACCCAGGAATTCCGGGATTGAACCCAGACTTGACAGACTACTAGGGATTAGCTAGGAGTAGTAAATAGGTATAAGTAAACTCACCTCAGCTGCTGCCAAAGAGGGGCAAAGAACAACTGAGGAATCCAAAGTGAAAACTAAGTATATATATATATATAGCAGAGTGGGCAGAGAAGCACTCACTAATAATAATCAGGGAATAGAAACAGGAACAAGAGGAGTTGGGATTAAGCAATGTAAGAGAGTGACAGAGCATCCCTGGAGGCTCAGGAATGATGACAAGCAAAGGATGATGGAATGCAATAAGAGTTCATGCAAGTTCCAGATTGATTCTGAGCAGTTTCGCCTGGCAGTGGAGCAGAGGTAGAAACTCCAGCATTCCAGACATGTGGAAGTATGAACTCCGACATTCCGGAAATGCGGAGTTAGTGTTCCAGTTCCGGAGTTCACTGTATTTTGTCATACATAGGTAATTCCAGGTTCCTTCACACCACTGCTTCGAGTGTGAGGGTAACTTGCGAGGGACATATCTGATTGGTAGATGCTAAGGTCACGTGATACCTACATAAATTCAAACACCGCCAACTCTCAGCAGCGGCTGCAAGATAACATTTGTAAACAGCGCGCGACGAATCTAGGGTTACAGTATGTATTCTTGGTAATTGGTAGCAGTATTTCGTAGTAGTATGAGTTACCATAGTCAGTATTCACGCCGCCAATAATACAGTTCCAGCATTGTGTGCTGCTCACTAGCACTCTCAATGGTGCAACTGACCATCCCAAACGAGTCTGGGTTTAGGTTGCTCATGATCGATCATGAACAACCTAAACCTGATACAAAGTTCAAAGTTCTAACCTTTTGGATCACCCACTCGAGTAGATGAGATAATGTGTTGAAGACTCCAACAGTCAACAGCAAACATTGATTGAGCGTCCACTAACATTCAGGCAAGTGACCGATACTATTTGCCCCTAAAATTCAGGGAAATGAGTTGACATTATGACCTCGTGTCTCTTTCCCCTCGATACGTTTGTCCGCAGCATTCTAATGTTTACAAAAGGTCAGAAAGTGCACCTACCCCAAGATATACAAGCGTTCCTTGCCAAGTATCCAGGGTATCCAGGCGCCCAAAAATCGGACCCAGGGAAAGAACCTTCCGTGAACTATTTATTTTACCTGAATCGACTACGATGCCGACCAAGCGATCTGTCAATAGGGGAAGTACACTCACAGTAAGCCCACATTTTCACATATCGGCTGTCTCAATCAGATGGGCAACAGATGGTATGGCGACTACCAGGAACTGGAATCGAACCACGGATACATCCAATGGCTGTGAGATCTGGCTCATCAGTGCGAGTTTTGATCTATAGGACACTCGTAGATTTCCGATACAGGAGGAAGGAATGAACTTCGAGGCACAACGGCTTCTGCCTCATGAAATTGAAGCTATAAGAAGCGATGAAAAGACAATTCGCCGCCTCGTAAAGTCCTATGAAATGATGCTCGATTTCTATGGCATGCGTCTGCTCTCGGAGACAGGAATCCTTGGACACTCGCTGCCTCCTCAGAATTACAGTTCGCGTTACAAAAATCTCCTCCGTGAGTGGGTCCGTTACTGTCTTACCGATGTCGAGCTAACACCAATTAACGCGGATTGGTTAGGCGCACCGCACAATAACCTTCGTATCACGCGCATTCTCAAGTCCTTGTCAGAGCTAGGACTAGAGCGCTTCAATGCCGGATTTCTGCTACACGTCCTGAACGAGCAGAGTGAAAATAATAAGCTTAATTCCGCTCTTCTGCGGGATAGCATGGATCGCTGGTGGGCCAACTGTATACGGGATGACTACGAGAGGGCATGGGTTGGTCGAGCGATCGCAAACGTCAGGGCCGGAGGGGTGTTCACAAGACAAATGTACGAGAATGCCATGATGAGCAGGCAGTCGTCCGGAAGGTTCCCTGATGACACGGCTACTTGACATCCGGGCAATTCAGTTCAAATTATCCTGTGCGTGTGCCTCAGCACACGGACGCATGTATTCGAGACAAACTAGAACTTGAGTATGGAAACAAAATTCTCGCCGTAAAAATGCAGCTTTTCGGGGTGCCACGAGTCGAGTACCTTGCGGTAATTACGGGCTCATGAAACCCATACATAGCCCGTTGACAGGCAGTAAAGTCGGAGTACAAGCACATTTGGAAACTATGTGGCGAACTGTTCAGTTGACAATAGTCATAGAGGGCTAGAGGATTACTCGCATTCACGCAGTGCGGTGCCTGTGATATGTTCTATGATGGTTGTAGACCTTGCAGCTTGGCGAGAAGTGTGTCCCTTCTCTTCTGCAGGTACATCGGGCTGGCGGACTGTAAGAGTTCTTCGATCGACTCAAATATCTGTCCGCCATCAAACTTGAACCAAAATATCAGATCAGTGATCAAGATCGGACCATCATAGAACGAAGCGACTGTACCTGATAGCCACGAGCGTTCAATGACACTCTGAGGGTGGTGCCCTCTAGTAATATGATAATAGCAGACGCTTCGTGCGCCGTGTACTGTCTTGCGACATCGTGCCGGGTCAAGCCAAAGGACTGTTCTGAAAGGGCGCGCCGCAGCTCGTTGTAGTAGAAAGAGGGCGGTGTGGATGTCATCTTGTTCGTGGCCTGGAGGTTGGGTCGCCATACGTTAGGGGAAACGCGATTATATAGCCTTGACATCCAGTGAGGGACAGACATGCTATTCTGCAAGAAGACTGTCAAAGCACAGGGCGGAAACAAGATGACGAGCGCCTCAGTAAGTGATCATGATGATTGTTTGCCCAATGCTTGACCCTGCTGCCAATTTCAAGTTCGGTAATACAGTTTGAGGGAGGACCCTTCATGGGCATGTGAGGAGCGAAAGGTAATTGTGGGATGCCGGCTGTTACCGCTACTCCGCACCTCCAAATTTGCCTTAGGACCCTATTTTGTAGGACAGCATGACCCGATAGTTATCATTCTCGACGACAGGAGACTAACTTAAAGGCAAGTCTCCAACAAATGATAGGTGTCTGCAAGCGCTCTCGCCAGATCGTGGTGATAATGACAGATCGGCAAAGGCAAACCTGAGGGACTCGTGTGAGACGATATTAATCATCTCCGTTTTTTGCACACAGCAATATACAAGCCTAAAGCGCGACTTTTCATTGGCCCTGCTGAGAGGTAAAACGACGACGACGAATGTCAATGCTCAGGGATATCAGTTACAGTGAAAAGGCAGGAGCTTAAGGATGGGAAGATAATTCAATCAGTTTTACATTTTGAGATGAGGGAAGTAGAGTTGAGCTTGGACCCGCTTGTCAGACCGTCGTCACGGGGGCTTCACAATCTGCGCGACCCTTGAGGATTAGAATTAGTCCGAGAGACATCTCCTATCAAGAGAATTGACTGCCCTTCATTTCAGGCACAGGTGAGACCCACACAAAGCAGAAGGTCACGTAAGGCACATGGATGACAGAAGGCCATATTACTTAGCCGATGCAAGAGGGACTGTGAAGTCTTTATATGATATACTGGACCACTGGTCAGCCTGGTCCCGAAGGGTCACTCCTTCAGGTTGAGAAAAAGCACAGAAGCTCAAGCTCTCCGATCGAGTGGTATTGACGACCGTAGAGAAACTGGAGAGCTGGAATTCCCTGAACCTTGTTCGTTGTCACGTCCAACTTCACAAACTGAAGTCTCACCTGTGAATGGCGCTACTGTCCAGCAGCAGCCGCGTCCAGGCCGCATAAAACCCATGATTAGAAAGCCAGTTCATAACCCAAGATAACTTTCTCTTCACATAACATCATGCATCTGTGAAACTTTTCCATAGCGGCACTAGGAAATTGAAATCAGAACCATTGGTGGAGCTCGTGGAGGCTTGGTGCACGGTAGAGGTTGGACGATGGCATACAGTATATAACATTAGGTCAGCTACTGGAGTGATGGTAATTGGATGATTATTTACGACGTGCTAAATATTAATATTACTGTAACTTGAACGCTGCCATCATTGTGCTCGACGTGGAAGCTACCCCACACACACTGCATTCGCTCTCAAGAGTGGATTCTTGTTCTTGTTCTGTGGGTCGCGCTACTTGTCACTGGCCCTGGCTGAAACAACCGTCCTCTTTGAGATTCTCCCAACTGACGCAATCCATTGACCTTCCGCAACAAAGCCACCATGGACGTCGTCAAGGCAGTGGAGACGTACATTACCAAGTTGGTGTCTACCCCTTCTGCCATGAAAGTTCTCCTTCTCGACACACATACGGTATGTCCATGTCACTTCCGACCCTCGTTATACTGATCTTCCATGACGCTTCTAGACACCAATCGTCTCTCTTGCATCCACTCAGTCGACTCTACTGTCGCACCAAGTCTATCTCACGGATCGAATTGACAATGGGTCGCGTAATTCGATGCCTCACATGAAATGTGTCTGCTTCCTACAGCCTAGTGAGGACAGCATTGAAGCAGTATGTACAGAGTTGCGGGAACCCAAGTACGGCGAATATTATTTGTGTCAGTGCGTGAATCCTTTCGGGACATCGATGCACGAGCTCATGTCCGTTGATCGAGTAGATTTTAGCAACGTCCTGAGTAAATCCACCATCGAGCGCCTGGCGGAGATAGATGAGTTCGAAGTGGTGCGAGAAGTGCAGGTAACGCATCTAACCGCACGTCCCGGTGAATAGACCTGACATAGATTGACAGGAATACTTCGCGGACTACGCGCCTCTACTGCCGTGTTTATTCTCTCTCAACCACACACCCACCGTCACAAGACCCTTGTATGGCTCATCACCCAACAACTGGGATAATAGTGCTCTAGAACGTTCTGTACAAGGGATTATCGCTGTTCTTCTGAGCTTGAAGAAAAAGCCCATCATTCGATACGAGAAAATGAGTACTATGGCTAAGAAATTGGCTAATGAAGTCCAGGTGAGCCCTCGTCCTGCATGCACACGAAGTATATTATTAACACTACGTCCAAAGCACCGCATCCAAACAGAGTCGACACTGTTTGATTTTCGGCTCACCCAGGTAGCGCCCCTGATACTCATCCTTGATCGGAGGAACGATCCTGTCACCCCGTTACTTTCTCAATGGACATATCAGGCCATGGTGCATGAACTTCTCGGAATTCAGAATGGGAGGGTCAACCTTAGCATGGTTCCTGACATCACGCCTGAACTTTCTGTATGTTTGTTCCCGCTCACTCGCGTTGCACTTCCCTGATACATCTGACAGGAAATTACTCTTACAACTTCCACCGACCCGTTCTTCCAAGCGCACTACTTAGCTACTTTTGGTGACCTTGGCACTTCGCTGAAGAATTATGTCCAGTCCTACCAATCTCGTTCGCTCGCTCAATCACCCTCGGCCATTAATTCGATATCCGACATGAAACGTTTCGTTGAGGAATATCCCGAGTTCAGGAAGCTCGGCGGAAACGTCAGTAAACATGTTGCTCTGGTCGGAGAGCTCAGTAGGTTAGTCGAGAGAGATCATCTTCTGGACGTAGGGGAGATCGAACAAGGTCTCGCGACAAGCTCGGGCTGCGATTTCAAGGTCCGTGTACTAAAGCTTCCCCTAGTCTCCTTCATCACGGTTTTGAGCGCAGATAGTACAAGCTCTTGTTGTGAATAACACTGTACCCCCGTGGAACAAGCTTCGCATTGTTATTCTATATGCACTACGCTATCAGAAAACGCAGACGAGTAATATTACCACGCTCGTCAGTCTCCTGCTCGCTAACGGAGTATCGCGAGAGGAAGCACGGGTCAGGCTTTTCACTATCCCATTCTTGATTACTTACCTACTATATCGTCTTTGTCAAGCTTGTTTATGGCTTTTTAAATATTGTCGGTTCTGACCAGCGGCAAGACGATCTGTTCTCGACGGAGTCACTGTTAGCCAAAGGGAGGTCTGCTTTGAAGGGCTTGAAGGTAAACCATGGTTCATGTATCCTGAGCGACCGTTTACGATCATCTTTCAGGGGGTCGAGAACGTCTACACCCAACATACCCCTCACCTTTCGCAAACACTTGAAAACTTGTTTAAAGGACGTCTCAAAGAAACAAGTTATCCGTCCATTGACGGTACTGGAACGAATCTCGGCCTGCAACGGTACACTGACCTGACTGATCAAAGTTCTTCCACTAAAGCTATTTTTTTCCTCGAAGGCCGCAGGACATCATCATATTCATGATCGGTGGAACAACATACGAAGAGGCCAGAACAATCGCATTGTTGAACCAGGAATCAGCTTCAACAGGCACACGAATATTACTTGGCGGCACTTGCGTCCACAACTCGTCGAGGTACCTGTACCTCTTTTGATATTATGGTCTGATATTGACGCCTGTTAGTTATGTTGAAATGGTTCGTGCAGCAGCAGAGGGCTTCCCCCCCTCTGTATACGAGCCACCGACGGAATCGGCGTCAAATACACCATCGTTAAACCTCAATCTCGGTGGCGTCAATGTCAGCCTCGGAGGATCTGGTGGATCAGGGGTTTACAGAACGAGTTCAGACAACGTTGGCATCCAGGCTGAAGGCATAAGAGACGGTGTTCGCAACCTGATCGGTAAGGTCAAACAGGGGGTGGATAAAATCGGCCTACCATGAGTAGCATGGCTTAGTCGTGATCATATAGTTGGACACTACACGATATTCAATGGAGCGCTCAAGATATCTTGGAAACTGCCACCTGATCCCTGAGTACTTATTCCTGCCAGGACTCTGATCAGCGCACAGGTCTATCCGAAAACTTTTGTGTCGCCAACGTTTTCAGCGGAATACGGAATTACCATGTATGGTCTCCGGGGGGTGGTTACCAGGCTCGAGCTTTAGAAATTAGGAATCGTATCAGCACTCTTTCTTACCTCACATCGGGGCTCCAGTCAAAAGGAAGATGGCGGATAATTCTAACGAAACTTCAAGAGAGAGTTACCAAGGTTTCAGGAGGGCCCGAAGGACCATTGAGATTAAATGTCGGGTGGCGAAAGAGACACGTCGTTCATTACACAGTCACGTGTACCAAAGGGCTTAACCCATTCTTTCTTACTTCTCAGTGCAACGACTCTCATTCAACTCTTTCCCTTTGAGTATTCTTCACGGTCGCTCGCTCCCGCTGACCTCGAACTGCTGCTAGATGGCAAAGGGTTTTCTGGCCGGACTCAAGGGCATTGATGCCTTCGGGAAGGTAAGCGCCAGTTGGAGCCCCCAGCCTAACACTCCAGTGACACGTCGACACTGCGTATCTGACCACATTGTGAATGTTCAACTAGACCACAGAGGATGTGAAGGTGAAAACGCGCACCGGCGCCCTCTGTAAGTTCAACTACGTTTTCGTCGGGACGTCTACCATGACGGAAGAACTCACACCTTGCCCGGTAATGCACTCCAGTGACACTCGTTTCTGCATGTATAATACTTGCTTTCACGACCATGGAGTTTTTCGACTACAGAAGGGTCGGAGTCGATACCTCAGTGGTCGTTGACCGAAGTCGTGGACAGAAGTTGAGCGTACGGCTCAATGTAACCTTCCCGCACGTACCATGTTACTGTGAGTGCATGCCCCCTCGGCTTCTCGCCATGCCTAATTCAACGTGACATATTCGATGCTTTTTCCCGGAATTAAACCAACTTCAGTGCTCAGCCTCGATGTCATGGATATTTCCGGAGAACAGCAGCGTGATGTTTCGCACAACATCATGAAGAAGCGGCTCACAAAAGCTGGTGTTGACGTTCCTGGACAGCGTGGTGGAGACCTGCGGAATGATATCGACAAATTGGCAGAGAAGCGCGGGTCTGGATACTGTGGATCATGCTATGGTGGCACGGAACCCGAGAATGGATGCTGCAACAGCTGTGAGGAAGTCCGACAAGCATATACGAACAAGGGTTGGAGCTTTACCAACCCCGACGGCATCGAACAGGTTAGTTATGTATCTATTTTGCGAACTTTGGGGGTATTTACCCGTTACTATCTTCTAGTGTGTGCAAGAAGGATGGTCGGAGCAACTCAAGGATCAGGCAGAGGAGGGCTGTAACGTTTCGGGACGTATTCGTGTCAACAAGGTTATCGGCAACATCAACATCTCACCTGGAAGGTCGTACCAGACCAGTTCGCGGCACTTCCACGACCTCGTTCCATACCTGAAGGATGATAATAACCCACATGATTTCTCTCACATCGTCCACGAGTTCTACTTCATGGCCGACGATGAATATAACCCGACCAAGTCGAAGATTGGAAGGGAGATGAAAAAACGTATGGGTATCACAGACAACCCCCTAGATGGTCTCGAAGCCAAGGTATGTTTCCTGTCGAGGCAGTCTCGAACGCACTGTGACTCTATGCCGTTGTAGACAAGTAAGGCCCAATATATGTTCCAATATTTCCTCAAAGTAGTGTCGACGCAATTCAGAACGCTCGATGGCAAATCCGCGAGTAGATTGTTCTAGTATCCCGAGATGTGGGCTCACCTCACAGATAGATCAACACGCATCAATACAGCGTAACACATTTTGAGCGGGACCTGACGAAAGGCGCAGGTGGTGAAGACAACCAAGGGGTCTACACGCAGCATGGTGACACCGGCGCACCAGGTCCGTGACAGAAATATGGTGTTGCTCGACGAACTGACAGACTGCGCAGGGGCATTCTTCAGATTTGAGATATCGCCAATTCTCGTAGTGCACTCAGAAACAAGGCAATCATTTGCGCACTTCCTCACTTCGTCGGTGTTGCCATTGTTTCTCTCCGATCCTCTGTTGACGGTTTTTTAGGACGTGTGCAATTGTTGGAGGAGTATTGACTGTGGCTGCGTTGTTAGACAGCGTATTGTTCGCAACCGGGCGCAAGTTCAAGAAGGGAATGGGCGTGAACGGGAATGCGAAACTCATGTAAAAATTTTGTATTCAATAGGTGACCGTCCACGCATTCGTTGGCTATCTATTCTGCTTTCGCAAACTTGTTGATACAAAGTGTTCTTGAAATGAGGTGGACTGAGCTCTCTTTTACCATCTCGCCTTGAGCATCAGCCAGTTTACTCCCTCCTATCTCCTCGTGACCTAGGACGCCGACCTGCAAGGGCTTTTTCACCCCATTTCCCGCTCAAGTTACTTGCGTGGCCTGCACCTTCAAAACCTACAGAAACGTTCTATGGCAACTTGGATCGACAGGGGCCCCTCTGTAAATGACGGAGATATAAGTACCTGTGGTGAGTTGTGTACGAAGTCATTATCCATGTTGTGGTGAATGGTAGGTGGGCGACGGCCTTGAGCGAGTCTTTGTAAACTTGGTGGATATTGGACATGAAGTGGTGACAGTGTAATAGATATTGATGAGGAGGGGGTTGGCTTTAGGGAAATGATGTTAGGCTATATCGCACTGTTCTGGACAGGGGTATACGAATGGTGACACGCCTCGGTGAATGCCGAGACGTGTTGCTCGATTGCAAGTCACGACGATGAGCCCAACCCCATCCGCAATCCTGACCGACGCTCTTGCCTCCTTCAACAAAGCGGCAACCCTTGCAGTACGCGTATTTAATCATAAGGTTACCAATGACTTTGAGAAATAATCCAGTCGTTCTTCTCATTCGTGTCAGTTCACCACTGCTCAAGAACATGCTCGCAAAGATGTCGCGCAAGCCACTACAGATACACGTGAGGCGCGCAGAGAACGAGACGAGGCTATCAAGGCCCTTCACACTTGTAGGCTTGCAGAACAGGCCTGGAAACAGGAGGCCGGTGTTTGGAAAGCTGCGGTACGCGAGCTTCCACATGTTGTCCGCATTCTCCCCTGACGCCTCAACACGAACAGGCAGACCAAGCAGAACTGACTGTATGACCATTTTACTTGAATGCAATGCAGTTCCGCTAATTCCTCCTCTCAGACTAAACACCACCTCGAAACTATAGCCCAACTACGTCAAGAAGCAACCCAGTGGAAAAACCAATGTCTTCGTCTCGAGGAGACCTCAAGACAGGAGGCCATTAGCTGGAAAGAACAGTTTCTTCGTGTCGAGCAGGAGCGATGCAAACTCGCTCAGCGTGTAGAAGAACTTGTCGCAGAACAATTATCAGTACGTTCCCCTCTCCCAATCGACCTAATTCCCTAAACATACATGCTGGGAGCGCAGGGCCATATATCAAGTACACCTTACACGCCCATTGTAAGGTATTCTGCCCTGGGTGACCTATCAGCATCCGCCAGATTACCTCAACCCCCTACATCCAATTCCATGAGCCCAGACGTCGAAGAACTACCCTCTTCGAAATCTGCCTCCTCCAAGTCTAAACCATCAAGCATCGCACGATCCCGCCAAGGTCCCATCATGCAACTCCCAACGCCCCTGTCCGAGAACCAGCGCAGTGCACGCCAGCGAGCCGCACAAGAACCTTCCTCTGCCCCTACCTCTCGAACAGGTGCGACTACAAACGGCGAACGCCAAATACTCATACGGCGCGTTCAGGCCTTTGTTGAGATTCCTGTGAAGGAAGAAAGCTTCGATGGAGAGGTTTTTGGGCCGGCAGCGTCTGCTTCTACGTCTGCTTCCGCTTCTACATCTTCTGCGTCTGCGCCTGTTTCAAAGGCGTCAAAGGCACCTACCCGGATCGCAGAGCCCAGCAAAGCACTCACACGCGTCAAGCGCAAGGCACCCGCAAAGCGGACCTACGTTGAGATCGACGATGAAGATGAGTCAGAGGGAGAAGGTAACGCTAGCGGAGCGTCCGAGCGGAGCAACGCAGAACCTGGCCAGACTGATTCTGACGACGACGACGACGACGACGAATTACTGATGGGCGTCGAGGTCAGCTGAAGTTTTGACATTTTTCTTTGTTGTATCATCCTAACCATGGTATCACAGGCAAATCGCAAAGAAGTCTACGGCATGAAACGCGTCCCGAAACCAGCAGTACATCCAAAGACACCCTCTCGTCCGCCCGCCAGTACGGGGAAGAAGCGAAAGGTAGCGCTTCCTACGAAGAAGAGCCGTCCTTCCACCGGTTCCAGGGTTTGAAAACATACTTGCTTCATTTTTCCTTCCTGTTTATTACATATGAAACATCAACATACTCTTCGTTTCTCTTTGATTTATTTTCCCTATCTAAGATTCTTCCATCCATGGCTCGGAAACACGTCCTGGTATCATCTTTCTCCTATGGCACGCCACCGCGCAAATGTAATTCTCTTCCTATCAGACTCAATCATATGAATCGAACAAGGCTTGATATTGTCCAAACCCATAGTACAACATTACACTCCACTATACATCGAGGCAATTTAGTTCCGTGGACGCTCCTGGAAGGACGCCTTTTCGCCGACATACTCGTCGAACCACCTGAAAACTTCGTAGTGCCACTTCAGGCTGTTACCAGCATTGAGCACCCAATGGTTTTCATCAGGAAAGATCACCAAGCGACTGGGTACGTCAAGCCTATTTCAAAAGGATGATGATTCGCCGTCGTTAGCACAGTCTACAGTCAAAGAGACAGTCAGTGTGGGGGGGACACGTACTGCTGCAAAGCGTGCCACACCGCGATACCGTCGCCCTCGGGCAGGCGATAGTCTTTGCTTCCATGGATGATTAGCTCAGGCGTTGACCATTTACTTACTGTGTACGCGGGGCTGTACCTATTTTTGGGGGGTGGGAGCAGCGGTCGTTAGTGAGGTTCGCGCGAAATCAGAAGAGGACGTACTTGCGAGAGAGCTCGAAGGGTTTAGGTTCCCATGGCCTTCCTCCCCACTCGTGGTTAAACTAGCAGGGATGTGGTATGCTGAGTAACTGATGGGCTCCAAGAGGGAAATGGTGTATACGTACGAAGAAGAGCTCGTCAGTCGCATATCCGTTGTACGTCGTGTCGAAGACCTGATACAATGTGAGCATCCAACACATCGGGATTGGTAAGACAAACTCACACCATCGTGGCACACCAAGGCTTTGAAACCGAAGCCGAAGTCGGGGTTTCCTTGAATCCAGCTGTGAGAAATCCGGTCATCAGCGCGCATATGCGTGAAGAACGGAGAGCAGCATACTTGATAGCGTAACCTCCGTAGCTCGCGCCTGCGGCAACTGCGCGGTCAGGGTCAATCTAAACAAACATAGATTTGAGGTGAGTCGGGTGATATAACATGTGGGTTACCTGGGGGTAGTTCTCCAGAACGTATTTCCAGCCATTTTTAAGATCCACAAACGGCTTTCCTCCCCAGTCCTCAATAATCCCCTCAGTCAAGTCTAAGCAGGAGTTGTATCAGTGGGTTCAGATGATGTGCAAAGAGCAGTGAGCGTACTCTGGCCAAAGGAAGTCGACCCGGTTGGGTTGATTGCGACGACGACATAACCTTGGTTCGCAAAGACTAATTCCAGGTGAGGATCGCCTCCACGTTAACCAAAACACGATTGCTGACCATTAGGGTTCCACCGAGTTGACCACGAATCAGCCCAAGAGCTCTCGGGACCTGCATTCACCAAATACATCAGCCACCCCATGCTATCGTCGACATCGCACCACGAATCAACAAACCTCCATGAATGATCATCAAGACCGGCCACTTCTTCACATCAGTAGACTTGTACCCAGGAGGCGTAAGAATCCATCCGTGGATATCTTGCAAAGCGCCCTTGAACCAGAATTCCTCACCAGGGTGTAGGTGCTTGCCCTGGAGGGAATCGGCGGAGAACCTTGTGATCTGGGTCAGCTCCCCACGGTACGCGTCCGAAGCTTGGCTCAAGATGTCCGCCTCGACGCGCTGGAGGTTTCCCAGGATGTACGAGTCGCTGGGGGATGTGAGTGAGGACATGGCGAAAAGGAGACGGTTGTTGGGGAGGACTTGGATGCCTGAGGCGGCATGGGTGGTGGTCAGAGCAACGGGAGTGTTGTAGGGCGCATCAAGCTTAGGGTGTGCGGTGGACTTGCTTGGGGTTGGAGGGACCGGAAGAGTGAAGATTTTGACTCTGGCGATGTCTTCTGTGGCGAAATAGATAAAGTCGCCGCTTTCTGAGAACTGGGCATAGTAAGCTCGCTGAGTTGGTTAGAAGTTGGATGTGGGAACATACTGCCAGAGAGTTCGGAGAACGATCCCAGTCTTGGGTAATTGTGAAGCTCACACCCTTTGACAGGTCGTGAATGACGATCTTGGCCCTGCACTGTCCATCAGACTTGTAGGAGCGAATTCATGTAATAACCGACCTGTCTGATTCGTTTCCATCATCATCAAGTTGAAGCCAAGCTACCTTGGTGCCCTGACAACTGAATGCTGGGGCGTGAGTCGCACCGTGTACACCAGAGGTAAGCTCTGCGAGGTTGGACCCGTCAAAGCCAACAAGGTAGATCTAAAGGCAAATCAACAGTTTGGCAGTGATGAGATGAAGAAAGAGAGGAGTGACATACGTTCTGCTTCGTGTGCGTTGCTTTTGGAAGCTTGGGGTCTTTTGCCGTGAAGATGATTTGACTGTCCGAGATGTCAAAGTCATCTGTTCCACCGAAAGGTTCGACAGGAGAGCTCTGGAATGGCGGTTAGGTGCATTATGCGTGTGCATGTGATAACACTGTACCAATTGAGTGCCCTTGAGAGTATTTGTGAAGTCCTTTCCGAGGACGTATTTGCCTTGATCTTTGTAAAGGCGGACGGTAAACAGAGATTTGTGCTTGGGTCTGACCCAAGCATCCCATTGACGCTCAAAGGTCTGATCGTAGACCAACGCGGTATTACCACGGTTTTCATACTTTTCGTCGTTTTCCTTGACCGCGCTCAGATCACCATCTGCGTAAACATACGCAGAGAAAACAAGAACACCAGAAGAAGCCGAGTAGCGGAAGTCTGCGGCGGTGGTGACAGGGAAAGAACCAACAGAAACGGACTCCCCGACACTGACTGAGCCCTTATCGAATGCGATTGGGACAGCAAACAGTTCTTGTTTCTTGTCCTTGTCTTCACCTGTTGCTACGACATGCGCGATGGTACGCGAATCGAGCCAGAACGCACCACCACCATTGGGGAGTGGGAGATCATAGGTCTGTGATCCGCCCTCGAGAGGTGCTATAGCGAGTGACTGGTGTGTTCTAAGTGGATGAGGTTTACGATCTACGGGGATCACACGATCTGTGCACTCACTTGCGATCATCGAAGGAGTACTTGCTGACAGGGATAACCGCCAGATCACCTGCCGCGTTAGGGACCGGGGCCCCTGGCCTGGGCAGAGAAAGCATATCCTGGGGTGAAAGTACATCGGGCGATGACTTGAACTCGAACTCTCTGGTCATTGTTGTAGGAGCAGTACGTGCGCTATCAAGGGGGCTAGGATATGAGGAACCAACAAAGGGTTTCTGAACTGAGAGGCCCAAAAGGCCTAGGGCAGCTCCGGGCAACCACATGGGATATCGATGGAATTCACCTGGGCCTTGCCTGGACACTTTTTGTAGTCCCAGCCTATTAAAGCCCACAAATAACTCATCTTCGCGTCGCATCCACTAGCACACGTAATCGTCCCAGCCCAACAACAGCTCCTTATGGTCGATTCTTCGTGTGGGACTTGGAGGATCGATGTCCACGCGATATTCGTGCACCCGTTTCGATGATCGCATTAGCTGGGAACCGTACAGGTATATGGTCGCAAGAGTCATCATACACCACCTACTCCTCATCCATCTGCTCGTCCTCTGCCTCCCCCTCACCTACAACATGCTCGGCAGAAAATCCGCCGCCTTCTGTCTGGGTAACCAACCCTGTCGCAGAGTCCCATCGCGCCAGCAAGGCCACTTGGAAAATAACCATTTTCTCTCCAATGAGCTTCAGTAGCTGTGCCTGTTCACTCGTTAGTGTTTTGCCTTTTTCGCACACTTGATGTGGTGCTTCTAGCGTAGGCACTCCTCTCTTCATGGTCGTAGTCAGCCCCAATTTACGAAGCTGAGGATCTTCATTGTGTGGGAAAGGCTCCGGTGGGTCTGAGTGTACTCGCATCACAGGACCCACAGGTAGTGTTATCGTCCGGCTCGCGAGATTGCCTGACCGCGCGAAGTCAGCTTGTCGGAAGTCATCAAACCACTCGATGACTTCTTGTGGCTCTGTGTCGGTGAATAGTAAACCGACTTGACCTTTTATTTGCTGATGATGAATGTTAATAAATATCACAAGCAACCTCGAAAATATAAACATACTTGGGCAAGCTTATGTTGGCCTGGTCTATGCTCTTCTTCTGGTGTTGTCCCCAGCGCTTTTGCCATCACAGCGGCTCTGCCAAAGAATATCCGTGCTGAACTAAACCCGCAAACGATCCCATCAGACCGAACACATTGTACTGTGCCAGCGTCTACTCACTCTTTCCATAGATTTCGGACGGTTTTGAGATGTGTGTTGCGCATTGCACCCACTTCAAATAGCCAGCAATATTTCCATTTTTCTGCATTTTGTTGCACCTGTCGATCATGAGTACGATGATAATGATCGAACACGTTTTACACACCTCGGCCAAGAGTGCGTTTTTGTGCTCTCTGGTCTTCTTCGAGACCTTTGTGAGCGATACTGGTCACATAAAGTGAAATATAGTGTCATTTTGCAGCGGTCAAACGCACAATCATTCGATCTCACCGAGCTTTGAGCGTTTTGACTTTGGCATGATGAATTTCAGGAGGATGTGAATTTGCAAGTCCGCCAAAATTATCACTTTGACTTTACACCTTTCTGTGATGGTTGTGCCGGCAATCTTGCCAGCCGAGCTCAAAGCCCTCGAAGATGCTCTCCTCAACGCCACAGGAAAAGTCCCTCTCCACGACAGATTTCGTGCTCTGTTTGCCCTCAAGTCACTCAAAAACGACGATGCGGTCAAGATCATATCGAAAGGTGCCATCTTTTGTTCACGGTGTCTTGAACTTATCGAACTTTACTCTCGATATCGAAAGGCTTCAATGATCCTTCTGCCTTGTTGAAGCACGAGCTGGCATATTGTCTTGGACAGATGAACAAAATGACCGCTCTGCCCGCTCTCGAGGCCGTCTTGCGGAAACAGGGCGAAGATCCCATGGTCCGGCACGAGGCGAGTCCTCACGCAGGACATCTTTCACAAAGGTTCCATCTGATGGTAGCATGAGACAGGCTGCTGAGGCTATGGGTGCAATCTCTTCCACAACTTCCCTCCCGATCCTGCGTGAATACCTCACAGACCCCAACCGGAGTGTCCGCGAGACTTGTGAGATCGCACTCGCCAAGATCGATTGGGATAATTCGGAAGAAGGGAAGAGACATGCCAAAGCTAAAGAGTCCCACGATGCCGTACCGTCGGTTTGTCCCGCCCGATTAATGTTTCGTTAACTGATGTTTCTGTGCGATAGGACTTATACTTCCATTGATCCTGCACCTCCTACCTCCCGTCTTCTGTCAGGGCAACCTAAGCCTGACGACATGACAGAAGCACCCATATCATCATTAAAGGGCACTCTGCTCAACACAGAGCTCCCCCTTTTTGAACGATACCGCGCGATGTTCGCCTTGCGGAATATTGGCACGCCAGCGGCGGTGGACGCACTCGCGTGTGGTTTCTCTGATGTTAGCGCTCTTTTCAAGTGAGTGAAGCAACCCAACATCCACTTGTTGTCGCGGCTAACATCATCCCAGGCATGAAATTGCGTTTGTCTTTGGGCAGTTGTTGTCGGCTCATTCCGTACCATCTTTGCTCAAGGTCCTCCAAGACACAACTGAATCTGATATGGTGCGACACGAGGCAGCGGAGGCCCTCGGTGGGATCGCAACGCCCGAGGTACTCCCCCACCTCAAGGAATGGATGACGCGGGAGGACGCACCGACTGTCGTCCGTGAAAGTTGTCAGGTTGCAATTGACATGTGGGAAGTAAGCTCGAACCTCATTATCCAATACGTTTGCTTTCGTTCTAACCGACGACCACCTTCCAGTATGAAAACTCGGGCGAGTTCCAGTATGCGAACACCCTGGAGACAGCGCACTCGACCGAAGCTGCGGCTGCGTGAGCGGATTGTCGAGACGCGAAGTTGAACCTAACTGTTGTACATTTAGATGCTGCCCCCAGAATCCAGGAAGATTTTTGTCACATGAGTTATCTGAAGCCCCTGAGTTCAAGCTTGCTTTAAGGGGACTGTGAGTTTCGATGTTTCTGCCTGCACTTTCTCCAAGTGACCAAATCAGAACATCTATCATTGCGATATACGCGGTGTATAGTAGAATCCTGCAGTGATGGGTCAGGTCCAGAAGGATACCTTCGTGCCCACAAACAATAATAACCAGTACCACGCGGTAGCCTATGTCGGTGATCTGCAAAAACAGAACGATACCAAGCTTGATTAACAAAAATTGAAGTTTAATTGCACACTCGGGCCATATCAAGACAGGTGAAGCATGCTCAAACTATTGCATACAAAAGACAGACTAACGGATGGATAACGATACAACGGCGATGCACAATGAAACAAAAGTGTCAAAACTGGGTCGTAGAAATGCCACAAATCTACTCGTTATCAAACAACAAGGCCCTAACCTCAATGGACTGCCTGTGAGGTGCATCCGGAGGGCTTGTGTTGTCCTTGAATGCCGAGTGAGGCGTCAAGCGCGCCTTGTCGACGTCAGAATCAAAGCACTTAATAAGGGTGACTTCGTCTGGGGTCTGGTCAGACAGGTAATACCACTTGTGCCCGGAATTGTGTTTGACGCTAAAGGTAGAGCCCTCGCGGTGGGAGTAGATGTGACGAGTGGAGACAAGATCTGTCTCGGGATTGAGTGAGCGGTAGTCCGCTACTGCGAGGGGATTGTGGGCAACAGGGTTGCCGATAGGTCTAGAATGGGGTTGCATCAGCAGGTGTGTGGTAGGACGAGAAGCAGTAGCTGACCTCCAGACGTTAATGATGCGGTAGCGTCCTTTCAGGAGTCGCTCCGCCTCATCTCCGAGGTGATACTGTACGCGCTGAGCGGCAGCGGTGAAGGTCTGGTCAACATGAACTCGTTGCTGCGAGGTAGGTACTGAATAAGAGCTCCTCTGACGTTATGGCACGACTCACTACTGGCCCGCGCAGTGGAGCCTTGGAAGGCGCTCTCTGATCAACAGAGCTCCTCCTGATAGTGTGGTCAAAGATGAAAACTCTCTTGGCTCCGGCGTACTTCTTCAGGATCTCCTCGACCTCTGCATAGTAAACTGTCTTGATCCTCTCCTCGTCGAGGAAATCTTTCTCGATGCTGGGATACTTGATGAACTGAAACCCGCTTATGTCGAGACCCAAGGTATCCCCCTTACCCCTAGCGTCATGAATGACGACGGGACGAGTGTCCTCGCCGACATTGGACCTTGGTACACCTGCGGGAGGTTCGTCGACGTAGTTGTAGGGGGACTGGTGGTCAGTCGGTGTGTAATAATTGAGCGTCGTTGGGACGTCGCGGAGAGCAAGCACTTCAATGGTCATGATGGCTGTTGTCAAGTGATGAGTAGGGGTGATGATATGGACAATGAACAATTGGATCGGGAGAATAGTTCAGGCTTATATACATGAACTGGTAACTGGCGCTCAGTAGGACATAATAGCGCGAACGTCGAGCTCTGGCGCAAGACCGGGGTGAGGTGGCGTGCTAAAGACTTGCCCATTCTCGACCGTGCTTTGTGAGGTGGGACATTCGTTCTGCTTAGTACTACTCGGTCTTGGTCACCCACATTGACCGATATCGCGCTTTGTAATCCGCGGACCGACGTCATAATTTCATTCAATATTGTCACTGTTCGTTATATGTGATATGTGGGTGTACCACACTCTTGCCAGCCAGATTCAGAATTGTACGACCTGAACGTACACAGTCCTGCATCATGTTAGCGAGAGATTCTGACCAACCAGTCCAAAGCCTTGCATCTGTCAAGCAAATTACACTATTCAACTATGGCCCAAGCCGTGGTGAACACTTGGAGATAGCGTTCTACGGACCCCGTGAGAGTCTGAGTCGGAGGTGCGGGCGGAGGGCTGCAGTGCCGCATGAATGATGCCATGCCTTCTGTAACATCGTGTCGAACGTTTTGTCAGCGAAGCAGTCAGCACGAAAGTATCGGGAAATGTTTCATTGGTGTTCGGGCAGCCACCAATGCAATGTCCAAATGAACTAGTGGTACGGGAAGGCGAGAATTTGCGATGACTGGCCCAGGTACCCGTCACCCAGTTGCATCTGCTTAGTGCTAAACAGGAACTCGGCGGCTTGGAAGTTGAAAATATTAGGTATGTTTGTCGTTGACCTGTTAGGTGCCAGGCTGTAGACAAGCTTGTACTATGATTTGAATTGAGAGGCCAAAGTTTTAGAAATGATCAGTGGCTAGCCTCAAGGCCTTAGTACTAGATTTCACCTTGTGGTATGTATCACCAAAGTACTACTTATCACTCTGTTTCTGGGGTTGAATGTTGAAACTTCACGTCCACCAAGTCGATCAAAAATGACGAATTTTGGGTGTTCCGTTCTCGCCTTCGCGTCGTCAAATCAAACAGTCATCACACTCCTCCGAGGCATGGGATCTCTCTTGTTTCGTTGGACTTCGCTGATAAGTGACTAAAGGACTCGTCAAAGATGGCGTTCTCGATGAACACGCTTCCTCTGTCCCGTGGGCAATTGTAAACAAGTATTACACGGCGGACGTGCAATTCGTCGTCCACAGACTTTCGGCTTGGGTATTAAATAAAGACGAGCTCCAGGCTCCTGCCGTCCTGTTCGTCTGGACTAACGGAGAGGTACGTCCTTCGTCGAAATTTTTCTTCGGATTCTAAAACTGCGTTACGAAGCCTTACAAGGAGCAAGTACATAAGCTCTCTGAACAGCTCTTACCACACGAATTCGAGGTTGCTCTCGCCATCAGACTTCCCCCGACAGACCCATCTTCTCCCGCCGTTGTTGAGGACGAGCAAGATATAGATGGGTACCTGTCTTCCAAGGGTTTCGAATTTGTGGATGTGCTGGACTTGAATGCCTCATCCCCCGTATCGGATCGCAGCAGTGAGTCCACAATACCCTATCCTGTCAATCATGACTTGCTTTTAAGAAGGCCAAGCCGCTGCTAATTACCGTTTTCCTAGGCATCCCCGGTGTACCTCGGGTCATCGATGCGCTAAGTACGATCATGTGGCCATCGATGGTCCGGCAAACTCCCGAACGAGATACTGCAAGTGGCTTCATTGGCACGATACGAAGCAGCAATACCATATCCTCAGACAATTATGACGAACTCGTGCAACTGGTCGGCAGGGAAGTATCTAAACGCGATAATAATCGGTTGAAGCGAGAGCTCGACGAGCTGGAACGCTGGTTAAACGAGGACGTGCCATCTACCCACGCAGACGCACGGTCTAGCGACGGCGAATATGAGACAGATCCCTGGAGTACCGTCGTCACCCCAGGAACCACTGGTACATATGCATCAAGCGATGTTCTAGAAAGCTCTCGTCCCAGCACTCCTAACGCTGGGTTCGACGATGACTTTGCCTCATTCGTCTCTGCATCACTTTCAAGCTCGGCGGGTGGCCCTCAGGCATCGCTGGAGAGTTCTTCATCTCCACGAAGGTTTCCACCTCTCGCATCTGAAAGTTTCAGTTCTACATTTAGCTTTGACACCGCTTCTTCCGGCCGCTCAACCCCGACTTTCGACGATCACGCGAGCTTCAACACCAGTCACTTGATGCCAGGTGACATGGCTCCTGGTCTATCTTACCGTTCCCTTGGCTCAGTGTCAGATTTTGGCGAGACGGACAAGGAGACATCTTATCGAGAGCATTCATTGGGTAGTGGAGACGACGAGGATGACGAGGACATGCCATCCAAGGCCGAAATCGCTGAAACCTCGCGCGCAATCTTCTGCTCCTTACCCTGCTCACTCTCTCCGACCGAAGAACGGGGCAGTCAAAGTGTGCAAACTCAGGCCACTGTATCGTCGACATCTGGGTCTGGGACATCACAAGGTAGAACGGACAAGGAGCTTGATGCTGAAATGACGGATGGAGATCCTGAGCGGTTTGATCTGCAAAGCGTGTTAGGCGCGCTTCAGGGGCTAAAAGAAGAGATTGCTGGTATGCCTGACAAGGAGAGAAGGAGGGCTGCAGCAAGAGTTGCACTTGGGCTTGTCTATGGCCTGGGTAATGTTTCGGATGCTAATTAATCACCCCGATTCATAGGTGCGTGATCAATCGTCTGGAGTTTGGGTGAACTTTATGGATGCTAGCAGATCATAACTGTAGTATATCACATGCAACACGTACAATCTACAGCCGTGTTCGTTACTCAACAGTCGCCAGCTGCTTTTGAGAACTCGCAGGTGCCAGTGGGCGTCCAAAAAACGAGCGAGTTTTGTTGTGAGATGGTGACCGCGCCAGGGAGTTTTTCCTTGACCTTTGTCTGCAACATATCTCCAATATTGTCTAACAACAGCAGAACTAAGGCTGCCCGAGGATGGATATAGCGATACTTCAGGCCGGCCTGAATCCGGGCTTATTCGTCCACCTCCGAAGTGTTCCCGCGTCTTATGCTCATTTTATTCCCTTGCGCTCAACGGGATGTCTTCTTCATGTTTGAATTTCGGGTCACTGGGAAAATTGTCCATTCACTCCCATTTAAAGAGGAGAGGCTCCCTCACTTTGTCGCCGTTCTGACGCATGTCCAAATTAAATCAACGGTCACTGAGATTCTAGCAGTGAGTATGCCTGAAATACATTCTGGCCGTTGGTCATTCTTCTTTTCTCACCACTAGAAAACAAACAAAAGCGCAGACACACAGTGGCACTGGAAACTTCGCTGTAGAGAACATGTCCTCATTCCACTTCGCCCTCCGCCTCCTTACCCTTACCCGTTTCATCTCTGACACCTCCTTCTGCAAAACTCATGATTCCCACTAAGTCCAATTTCGAAACAACATCTTCTGCTTCAGCCACGTCCATGTCCGCGAGCACCTCGTTCACCCCCTCCAGCGTCCCCTCCCTAAGCGCATCCTTGAGCCTGTCGCTGAACCCCCCGAAAACGGTCCACCGCATCATCAGCGCTTTGCGTACCTCCTCGATATCCAGGTCCTCCGTGCCCGGGCCCTCGAGTACAAGGTCGTCGGGCGGAGGGCCGTCAGGAACGTTGAATGTGATGGTGGAGTTGGGGTTCTCAGGAACAAGTTGGATTTGCTCTTTCTGTGCGGAGGTCGAGGCTTCAGCGGCAGCTGCACGAGTGACAAGGTGGGCGTAGGTATCTTCAACATCTTTGACGAAGATCGGGACGGCACGTTTATCGCCTGCGATCATCCTTGAGTACGTTCGCATCATTAGTCCCCGAGGTTGACAATTTGGAGAAACTACTCACTTCTGGAAGAACACCCTGACCCCATCACGACCCAATTTGTCACAGTATTGCAAAAGCAAGCTCTGGTGCACGCATTGCTTTGCATAGGCGGGCTCTCCATCGGACTGTGCTTGGAAGGCGGTCACAAGGAGAGCGTCAGACGCGCCTGAGACAACAACGTCGCGGTTGCTCTGTATGAAGGAGAATGACTTGGAATAGTCCCAGAGGGGCAGACGAGAAAAGAGAGCAAGTGTGGGAGTCAGCTCTGGAAGAGCTTCCGGTTCTTCGTCTTCGTCCTCAGCTACAGCCGAGGGGGAAGGAACTGATGTAGAGGAAGAAGTTCCAGGATTGAGTACTTCGTAGGTTGTTGTTTTGGTTGTAGTAGTTTTCTTCGTAGAGCCAGCACCTGTAATCACGTTCTCGATCGCCGGTGGGGCAGGTTTGGGAGGAACGTACTAGATCATATCGGGTACGGATCAGGACATTAGGCATCCGAGTGAGTGGTGCCCAATTTTAACTTACCTTGCTCTCCCAACCTTCCTTGATATCTTCACTTGTGATATGCTTCTTCTGTTCCTTGATCTCGTCGTCGAGCTCAGACTCGAGTTTCCGTGTAAGTTCGCCGAGCTGTTTGATATGCTTTGCCATACCGTCAATGACGCCCTTCTCCTGGTCATCTCTGGGAAGCGCCTTGACGGTGTCATAGATTTGGAGGAGAAGCGAGAGGACCATAGCGTCATACGTCGACTGGTCCTTTGCGTTCGTAGGTGGGGCTGCGGGCGAAGGGCTGGTTTGTAACCGATCAACGAGATACTGGAAGAAATGTAACCCCGTCTGAGTCTTTCCAACTTCCGCATCCTCTGCCAAGGCTCCCTCACCGGTGCCGAGGGCACCAGCGATGCGTTCCATCACCCTCTTGAGCCGAGGTTCGAGAACGTTGTTACAAGCGATCTCAGCTTGCAGAGCCTCGATCTTGTGCTTGCGGACTTGTCGCTTTTCGTGAATATCACGCTGTTTCCAGCGGACGAGGGAGCGCTTGTCGACGTTGGGGTGCCCTTCGATGTCAGAGTCATCAGAGAGCTCGAGTTGGTCCCATTTGGAGTAGTTAAGGGGCATTGTTCGATAATTGACTTGGGAGTGGGCAGGATTAGGTTAGATGCTTATACCCGGTTGGCAGCAAGGATCGGTGCTCAGGCCAGCCAAGTTGGACCAAAGTTGGACGGATATGTGGGTACTGGAGCTGTGGTCAGCTGGTTGTCATAAAACGGAAGCAAGCACAGAATTATCGGTTCAGAGGCTCAGAAAGACAAACTCGGACAGGATGAGATTCTTGTAATTTAGGTGAGATAGTACATAAGATCTTCACTGGCGATGATACACGAATGTTCTCGAAGACCTTGCCTTTACTGTATGCTAGAACTTAGGGCCAGACCTCTGTTCGATATCGCAAAGTCAGTCTGAGAGTATTAGCATGGCGACATCGAAGTCGAAACGAGCTATTATCCTCATCGTTTACATGCTGTGATGGTGATAGCCCAAATGCACTGATGGAGATGCCTACCACAGTCCTTGTCGTTTTCCCTGTTCTACGAGACGCCCAACTACAAAGGCACAGTTGGGGGCAGTGTACCGCGAATTGGAGGAACTAGTTGCACATTTTGCAGGGCTACTGTACAAGACATGGGCAGTTAATTCGCTTGCGGGTGTCTGGGACTCTGGGTGAATATTATATGTGAAATGATCAAGAGCGTTTGAGCCTAGTAGGTTCGCGATCACACAATCTGGGTCCGTGCGTGTTGCTGAATTTGGGTCAACCACTGGCAAAAGTTCCCGCCGTAAAATCTTGATTCCTTTCCCTCAACATTGAACAACTCAAACGGCCCTCATCATCATCTACAGCAGCGCCGCCGTTCAGCTGGATTTTTCGCCTTTCTTGCTTTCACCATCTTGTATCTACCCAACGGTTGAAATCAAAGCATTCTTTGGCGACACAACATCAGGCATTTCACGAGTACTCTGTCAACTTCGAACACCACTAGTCGAGTAATGGACACAGACAACCGTCAAACTGAAGCGTCGACTTTTGCTTCTGCATCAACCTCAGCATCGACGGGCGCTGCCGATGCGGCTTCCTCGCTGCGTGCTGCTGCTTTGTTGTCTAGGAAGCGCCGAAAAGTCGCCTCTGAGACGCCTGCACCACTTCCGCTACGCCCAGCTCCTGAGCCCATTTTTCAACTCGACTATGGCCAGGACGATTCATCGACATCCCCAGCTCAGGCCCCACAAACGGAGAAGAAGAAACAATCCCCGGAAGCACGGTCAACCCCCTCTCTCCCAGCGCCGACGAGCCAAATGGAAGATATAGAAGATGGTCAAATACGCGAAGAGGGTGAGATCAGCGATACAGAGATTTCGCCTGCGCCTCCTTCACAACGACGGTCACCTGCGTCACCTCCGAGGACTAGACAGCGGGCCTCGACAACCCAATCCCACCCCTCGGAAGCACCAAAAGGCGACATGCCTCCACCGCTACTTTTTATCGAATCTGCAAGGGTCTCACCATCAAAACCATCGGACATTCATGCGTGGCAAGAAGGAAATATTGCTTCTGTCGAGCCTTTTGTACTTGAGACTAGCACCTACCGAGTCGACGCCAATCATGTCAGGCCGGGGCTGGCCAGTTCGTACTGATTCAATGACAATGACGCTGACTGATTTTTTCTTTGGATCTAGTGACGCAAGATCAATTCAATACTGCGAAAGACATTGTACTTGACCTCCTGGGGTGGGGCGTCTCTCCAGAGCATCTCTTGGAATGTGGCTCGAGTCGCCATGTTATTTTCTACGTCTTTACAGAACTCAATCTGCGATTGCCCAGTAACCTGGACATTAGTGGTCTCATTCCGTATCCGACACCTGAGATGTTGGCCTTGATGCCAGTACCCCCATCCCTGCTGCATCCTTTATCCTCTGCAATGCCTCCTCCCTCAGTCATCCCAGCCCGAGGATCTCTCGCCGGGCGCATGGGCATTGAGCGCATCGATAGCGACATGCCGTCGCCGGATCAGTCGCCATACACCAAGTCTGAATCAAGTCCTCCATCAACCGCCGATCTGTCAACCTCCTTGCATATGATAGAGCAGCAGCGACGCCAGGAGTTACTCGCCCGCAAAGCTGTTATTGCCTCCCGAAAGGCTCGGCAGAGCGACTCCGCATGTCTCAATTCCCATTCCAAAGATCAAGACGTCGACATGGTTGCCCCTCAATCTGTTGACGATTTTTTAAAGACCATTGAGCCCGCTCCACATCTGGGTGCCGGCGATAATGACGATGACAATCAAGTATCATCCGTCGGGACGGCACGGTTCTTGAGTCCTACGCGCATGGATGGTGACGGACCCATTCCTGATCTGATCGGCGCGTCTGCAAATACCTCCATTTTAGCGGGTCCTTCCTCGGCTCAATCCATATCCTCCACAAGTACAGTGACATACGCTGAACCTAGCTCACCTGGAACATTGCCTCCGGGATGGACAATGGATGCAGACTCCTTCAGGAGCGACAGCGCACAACACGACTCATCTACATCTCTGGATGTGGTCGGCTCACTCGCGCCCATTGTTCAAGCGAACTCAAGCTACTCGAACTTTGACGGCGACGGTGGTCACCCTTCACGTCGAGGTACAAAGCGTCCCGTGGCAGCTGACTTTGTGGACTTTGACTCTGGTCCAGGATCATCGCGTGGTTACTCAAACGGAGGCTCGTATCCCAACCCTCTCACTAGACGCAAAACTGGCAGTTTTGCTGGGATCAGCGGGATGCGGCGGTGTGTTATTGAGTTGAGCGACAGCGAGGATGATGGGGACGGTCAAGTGAGGGGGGAGTATGTAGGAAATGGTGACGGCCGCGAGTATTCTCCGGGGGTTACTCCAGGATCTTCTGCGCGCTATCCACCACGCCTCACCGCAACTCCGACAATGTCTTCAACTATTGGTTTTGTCAATGGTAGCGCCGGACAATCGACTCTACCGAATACCTTCACTTCGACCATAGGATTTGGGGCACTGTCCCCTGCTGCACTGGTTGAAAAGGAGGAAGAGATTAAGAAAATGCGCCAACTCATTGCTCAAAGGGAAGAGCTCAGGTTGAAGAAGCTTGCGGCTGTAAGTTCTCGCTACTTCTCTTTGAGGAGATGCTTAGTGTTCTTGCGTAGATGTCCGGGAAGTCGATGCTGGTGATACCACCATCCACAGAAGCGCCAACTCCGGCGACAACGGTAATTGTGAAGCAGGAAGAGACACCCATTACCTCGGTCAGTCGCAACAATCCCTCACCCTCACCCCCTTCCCGAGATCGGGAGATTGACCACAATGTTCAGCCTTCTATCATGGATTTCATGACCACACATGGTTCGTGTTGTTTGGCGCTTCATCACCCTTCTGTCCCGCTCTCACTTCGCCATGTTCGTTTGGCATGAGAGGGATTGGACGGAGCTTGCGCCCTGTTTGCCCCATCTTCTCAGCTGACGGTTTTGGCACGCTGGGTTGTTCTTGTGCCTCTCCACTCATGCGTTCCTCTTTTGCTCATCGTTGGCGCTCTTCCATTCATCGTGATCGTGGGTTGATTATTTCCGAATCTTTAGACATTTCGGTGGTGGGCGACAGGAGCCCTAGGTCCCTACGAATCACCGACGACTTGGCGACGACTCCCACCCCCGGTTCACCTGTCTTAACTGATGATCGAGATGATTCATCGGCCCAAGAGACATCCACCATTGGTTCTCTCTCTCAGTTTTCCGCCAGTCCGACAGCCGGCTGATGTGCTTCTTTTGCTTGCCCCCCCTCCACATCCCCGTGGATTTTACTTTTTCTGAACTGTGCGATTGTCTTTCCTTTCTCTATATCCTTCCGATTATTTTTCTTCATTTGGTGTTGATTGCTATTTTGATTATACCATGGGCGGCATTCTTTCCATTTTCATTACCGCCGGTGGTGCGTGTTTTGGATATTTGACTGGGGGGTTGTAGGACACGAAATTTCCTCGCAGGACGGAGACTCGGAAGATGAAGGTATGTTCGCCGTCATTACTCATCCTCGCCCTGCTCTCCCTGTTGTGTCGATGCTCATAGTTTGCTCCCGTCTCGATCGATACTGTTCTCACCGTTTCCATTCACCATCCGCCATTGGCACCCCATCTCAGACTTAATGGTGACAGGGGAGGCACACTCAGCACAAGTGGCAAGAATCCGTTCCTCATCTCGTGTCCCCTAGCTTCCCACTTCCTGACTTCGTCCCCTTTTGTTTTCCCCTTTCCCTCCATTCGCCACCGTAACCATGCATTTAGGTTCCCTCATTGAGCGTGGAGTTCCTTCAAGAGTCTTCTGCCGCCAGTGATTCCGGAACATCATTGTCGGCACAGGTGCGTGCTTGATTTTACCTCGTTATGGAGGCCACGCGGCCTTTTGTGCTGATAGCAAATGGGTGGTTATGGTTGGCGACAGGTCCTCCAGTATCAATTGTCACAATCACAGAATGAAGCACCTGTGCAATCATCAGGACCAAGTTTTTCTTCGTACGATTCCCCTCTCGCCAGATATCCACTTCTGCGATCTCGATGCGGACCAGAAACTAGAGCTTCAGACTCATCCTTGGTCGCTGGATACTTACTGTCTGAGCTAGCTGCCGTATCGCAACCTAGTACTGGATTCTCCACTCCTAATGTACACTCCTCGTCCCCTATTTCCTTTACCTTGCGGCCTGGATTATCTGTGTCCTCTCACTCTTCCTCTCCTATCCCTTGCCCAGACCTCAAACCGCTGAAACAAGCAGTGCTTCATCGTACTCTAGCACTGCGTATTGCGCGTAGTGTAGGCCTTCGGGTATGTCAGTATGAGGTGCCCGGTGGCGGTGTCTGCCACGACAATGACTGTGAAGAGCTGCACCTCAGCCGAATAGCCAGCGAGCCGAATGGTACGTCGTGGCATTATTCGTTTTTCAAGCTGACTGATGGCATTCCAACAATCCCTGACTTACATGGTTTCCTTCTGCTATCTTTTCAATTTGCCGGTTTTCCAGATACGGAGGTTGCAACGTACGTCCATGGTACCCTTCCACACCCGTGGAGTGGTCGGTGCGACGTGCACGCGATTGAGATTGCCCTTGAGGGCGTTCGACTACGTGGTGGCATCAAAGACGTTGACGCACGCGTTTGGGAGGCACTTGCTGGACTTGGTATACCGATAATTTGACGCATGCTGACATGAATGGTCTCTTGTCTGGCCAGACCCGACCGAAGCTCCGAGAAACGACGAAGAAGACCACCGGGAGACGCGGAATTAAAATTTTGACAGGATGACTCGTGATCTCGAGTGTCAAAATTGTCAGGGGAAAGGACAAGAGCGCTGAGCGCCACAGGAGCATGGGCTTCTGAGGATGATGTGATTGTTGCGGCTTGCACTGTGCTGTAGATGATGCTGAAGTGGCAAGATTTTTTCTTCCTGCTGTACTGTCCGCCATCTTGGATTTCACTCTGTTTCATTCCACTTGGACATGGCATCTAATTGCCGTCGCTGTTCGTTCGTTGAACGTATAATTACTCTGGGGATAATTCAAGATGTTGCATGAGCTGGCTACATGATGTAGAGATGACTAAGAGGTTGTCCAAATGCGGAAAAGGAATGTGACTGGGAGAACTGAATTGCTGTATATGATTTGTCATGACAACCGAAAGAGGGCAGGATTGTGATCGGCCACGAGGCAGTTGTGATCTAAAAGGGGCTTTTATTTCCAAAATGATATAGGTGGGTGTTACGGAACGGCGGACATCGTGGGAGCGGGGACTGCGGAAGCAGACGCAGGCCCAGTCGCTGGGGATTACCGTGTAGTGCCTGAACGGTCAAGATATACTCCGACGATGACCAAATAAACAAATACATTGACTGTCTTTTTTTGATCGTCCAGACTGAGACAACACACGCCCCATTGACAACTCCCTCCCTTTTCCACCTCCTTCCAACTTCAGCGATTCCTTTTAAGGACGCCCTCCGCACCCTCGCTGTCATCGTCACTCGCGCGCACATCGTCGTGCATAACATTTAATCTTTTTCTTCGTCGTCACTGTCGTCCTCTGCGCAGTAGTCGTCGCCATCCACATCGTTGACCAGGTATAACACTACATGGCCTATCGCCATCTCCCATCTGGTTCTACCAACTCACCATCTTATCCGTATTCTAAGACCGCGGCTCATCACGGTCAGCAGCCTTCCCTTTCCGGCCAAAACATACAAGACGACCCAGCCTCCTCTTCCCCGACGATGCGTAAGCGCCAGCGCACGGGCCTCGATATGACGACCCCAGGTGTAGCAGATCCTCAGCAGCAACCACAACAACCAAATCAGCCACCACACCAACAGCCACCCCCACATCTCCCTCAGCCCGTCCAGCAACAAGGCGCTGTGCCAGATGATGGCTTCATCAACGATCAGGACGCTGCAGAAAGTGGTGGAGACGATGATGAGGAAGAGGAGAAACCAAAGGATAAGAAGGCGGGAAGACGCAAGATTAAGATCGAGTTTATTCAAGATAAATCGAGACGTCACATAACATTCTCCAAAAGGAAAGCTGGTACGCGATCATCTTCCTTAGCCTCTCTCTCGCGTCTTTCCTGAAAATGTCCCTTCACTTTCGCAGGGATAATGAAAAAGGTATATGCATCTATATCCTGCCTTCCAATATCGCTTATCTAACACACGTCCACTCTTTAAGGCCTATGAGTTATCCACCCTCACTGGCACCCAGGTCTTGCTTCTTGTAGTATCAGAAACAGGTCTTGTTTACACCTTCACCACTGCAAAGCTACAGCCCCTTGTCACACAGCCAGAAGGCAAAAATCTCATTCAAGCCTGTCTCAATGCTCACGGTGGTAACTTGCCACCCAATCTACCCGTTGGCACCCCCATGAACCGTGCTACACAGTCCATGTCGATGCCTGCTGGCGGTACCGCTAATCTTCCTGGCGGTCTTTCCATTCCCGGCGGGCCTGTCGGGGGTCCTCAAGGACCGACTAAGGAGGACGGTGAAGAAGACGGCGAAGACGAAGTCGCACGTGGCGGTCGCGCTGCGTCCGCTGGCGACAAACGCCGTCGCCGTCCCTCCACCACAGGAGCCTCCGCACCTGGTCGTACCGGACCTGGATCACCACAAACACCCAACAGTAGTATTGCTCCGCTCTCTATTCCCGGTGCCTCTCAACACCAGTCCGCAACACAAGCCCCGCCACCCCCGCAGATCTCCCTCGGCTCGCCGACGAGCCCACAACAACAACACTCACAAGTTCCTTCGTCACCACAGTATGGCCCATCACCGACGGGTGGATATGCACCTCATAGTCAACACCATGGACATCATGCTGGAAGTCCCACCGATGCAGGCATGTATGGCGGACACATGATGCCTGCTCCACCCTACTCGTACCCGGGTCCTGGTGGTCCAGGAGGGCAGGGCGGACAGCCCCTTGGTGGGCTCGCTGCTGCTGCTGCTGCTCAGCACAATCACTGGGCGGCGCCACCTCAACCTGGACATTACGGAAGGAGATGAGCCGTGGACATTGGTAGCCTTTTTTTGTTAATGAGTCTTGTCACGTTCGCTTTGGTCGGCGTTCATGTTTTCACGTGTCTCTTCTTCTGAAACGGGTTCATAGTCAATTTATGCATTCCTTTCCAGTTCTGTCCGTTCTCTTGCCTTTTCAACTTCTCCATGGCGCCTGTTCCTGCTACTTACTCACTCATCCGCACCTTTCCTGTTTGAACGTGTACGCTAATTGATCAATGTGCCCTCTACGACTGCCCCTTGATTGTTATGTAACCTTGGTTATAGGCTGTCTTGCTACCCTTTAGGCTAGCAGCGGCCCTCAACATTCCCAAAGTCGTGTCCTGTACATTACAGCTGTGCCATCGATGACAATGCTCGCTCTTTACTACTAGGAACACCAACTCATCCATCGATCTATACATAAAAACAATGGGCCCACAGGCGTCACAAGTGAAAGTAGTGCGTCAAGGACACCAAAAAAGCAGTCCCCACTGGCACTGTCGCCCATACTGATAGTCCAGTGAAACTTGAGACCTAAACGGGCGCGGCCTGGTGCTGTAGTACAAACTGATTTTCGATTTCTGTTCTTGTCCATTTTCTTTGGTAGTGACAAACTGTATTTGGGACGACTCGTCGAGAGATCGAGTGGACGAGCTTGGAAGGTACTCCGTCCGTCGTCGCGGAGTGGACAATTCGAATATGTGTGATCGTCGTCTCGAGTACTTACTGCCGATCCACACCATACCATCCCCTTCCGGCGCAGCGTCGGTTCATAATTTGGCTGTTGAGCTACGCGTACGGTATGGATACACCATCGATCATGGCAGGCGGTCGTTTTATCTTTGAACACCCGAGGCGTTCTCTTGCTGCCGTTTTCGCCTTGGTCTGGCTGCTTGAACATGCCCGTCTCTCTCCTCGAATGAATCCGCGCTAAAGCAGATTCAGAGGTTAATCTAAGCGCTGAACATGCTTTACGGGCATGCAATTGGACCAACTGAGGACTTCCAGCGAACTTGGCCACATCTGTCAAAGCTGGATAGTCTGTCCTATCGATGAACCCATCACCCAGAACTGTGACTATCCTCTCCAGAGCTCCCTGCATAACATATTGGCAAACCGATGATTACTAGGTTGAGCGCCACGTACACGGACCACCGTACCGAAGTGGAACAGCGCCTCGCCGTCATTCGATGCCACCTATCGCCAAGCTATTTGTCCAGCTGTTTCCGACAGAAGTTCGAAACGAACCCTCTGATGAGTGGGGCTACCAGTTACAGCTCGTGACTGGGATCACATCGGCGACTTTTCAACGACACGGCATCATCACGCTATAGTAGCATCATGCATCACCCACGTCACGGACGCCACTCGCGCCCAAGAACGTCATTTACCCAGAGGCTGTACCAGGCAGCTATAATCATGTACCAATCGAACGTTCAACATCTGCTATCCGACGGACGACCCAAACGCCCATCGTCTGTGCCGCAGAATGTACCCCCGACGACAGACTTGTATAATAGCGCTCTATGACAGTCGATATAGTATCGCAACCAGGGTGACTTGGTTCGTTTAGGGTCTCTGGTTCATTACGTCTTGACTGGAATTCGATGGGTGGAGTCTGTCAGCTACTTGTAGTACACAGGATGTCGTGCCCACTAGATATCTAGGGTGGGTCTGTATGACGGGCTAACCGTATCTGATATGGAGGCTCACATTGCTGTGGTGTTGTGGAGGGGCTGTGTCTGGGCTCGGTTGCTCTAGAGTCCTTGTTTAACGTTTAATATTGAACTTGGTATGGAACTAGTGTAGGTGGACATGATGATCTACTTATGGGCGCTCTACATATCCCATGTCCGATTTCACGATCATAAAACAAACAAACAACAGGAAAGATGACACGAACCAGAATTCGCCCAACTGACGAGAATTGGACTGGAAAAGAAAGCTACAAAAATTTAGGAGAGAATGGTTGGTTCCGTGAATGAGAATAGATTGTGATAGATAAGGGTGTCGTATCGAATAGATAAGATACGGTCGAAAGCGGGGCGCTGAAAGAAATCGAGACAGGACGTGTTATTTGGGATTGCCTCGTGCACCATCGGGAGAGGATGGGTAAGCATTGGGACAAATGCCTTGGTGGAGGAAATCGAAATCTGCACGACTGGCGTAGAACGTGATCGGCCCTTGCACTATTCTCGACGAAGACCAGACCAGGCTAATCGGCATAACACGTCGTCCTCGAGCATGCTTCTCGAATGTAGCTGGAACGTGGATTGGAACCCCGAAGCTTGTATTAGAATGACGAATTAGGCCACCAAGCGCACGTCTAATGAGCGAATATGTTAATAAAGGACCTGATGAGCCGAGTGTCTAGGGTAGTATCGAGGCTAACTTGCGTGATGAGATGTCGTAATAGATGTCACCACCATCACCTGCTCCTGTGTGATGAGGAATAATGAGCAGGGGAAGAGGGGAAGAGACGAGGTGCAGGGTCCGAAGCTTCCATTACATTTCCGAATATGATAGGCGTTTGGTCGAGGATATAATGCGGTGACGAGTATGGTATGAAGGCGAGGAATGTAGTGTAGAGAGAACAAGAAGTTGAAAGGTACCCGCTGATCACAGACGCACGCTGGATATGATATCGTATGGTGTTCCGTTGGTTCGTTATCCTCCGCGGTATACGTATGGATTTCACCGCGTGGTGCTGGGCGAAGACCCTGCCGTTTGACCAATCAGAAGGAAAGGAGCTATGACTATTTGACCACGTCACGGTTGTTGAGATTCGGATATGATCAGCGGACAATGATGGATGATCATCGATGACCGGTCACGCCGTTCAGGGCTTCCACGCGACGAACACGCGCAATGAGCGACTGAGACGGGTTGCGGAAATGGAGCTGGTGCCGCGTTCGGGACAGTTCACATGGGCTGCGTGGGGAGGGCTGGGAGAGTCTGGAGAGGGTGTCTGTGTCTGTAAGTGTGTCGGCGTTGTCGGCCGCTGTTGCCGAGAAGCATTCGTATTCCTGATATAGGCATCCCACTTGGCGCATGAGGCATCAAAGAAGCGTTTCCCCTGAGGAGTTGGACCCGGATTGATGGTCCAATCGAAGCGATCTTGGAGAGCAGATCCGAGTGCCATATGTTGTCGCATGTCCCTATAACCATTCACAGACACGGAAAAGAAAGAAGAACCAGTGTCAAGATATGCATTTGCATGGCATACAGTTGAGGAAAAAAGAAGCAACCTCGAAAGAAGTTCAGATATGGAAATCCTCTCTTCCATATCTGCCCCTATTCTGGACAGTAACGGAGCGGACCTTCCCTTTCTCGACTTCCTTCCATATACGTAGCGGATCCAATCAATCCACTGCCACCGTCCATAGAAGGAAAGACGAAGCAAAAACGACGGAGCGGGAAAAAAAAAAGAAAAGAAAAGAAAAGAAAAGAAAAGAAAAGAAAAGAAAAGAAAAGAAAAGAAAAGAAAAAAAAACTCACAAGTCAAATCTGACCAGCATATCATCGAATTCCGCTCGGGTCAGCTTACCAATGACGGCGTACTCCTCCGTCGACTTCCGCTCAAATCCCTTCATCTTCGCCTGGAAATCAACTACCCAGTCCCACATAGCCTCTGCACAAGCGAGAATCTCCTTCACTCGCAGCGTCAGGTGCAGGTTTAGCGTGCGCAAATCAATCTCCAGCGTCGGGTTTGGTATCGGTGACGACGAAAGCGTTTGACTCGACGCAGTAGCTGTGTCTGTGCTCCACGTCTGGACCGGGCTCGGACTGGCTGGCGGTTCTCCCTCGTCCACCAAGGTCTGCGTACTGACGTCAGATGTCGACCCAAAGTTCCCCGATGCCTTCCATGCAGGCGGAAATGCAGTCAGCCGGGCATCGTCCAGAGTCGCATACGGCGACCTTCCCAGCAAAAGATCTCGGAGAGATAGAATACTATCAGTTCCCTCACCCGAATGAAACTGCGGGCGGCCATCCGGGCTGTCAGTGGGCGGTTCGCGGAGAGGTGGGAACCTGAAGACGATAGGCGGGTGCGTCCGAACGTCTGGTGTGAAGCAGACCACGGTCAGATCATGTCCTGTCAAACGGGGAGAGAAAATTATAAAAGCGTGAAACAGCGCAATCCCTCCCCACATGGCATCTTCCTCACAATCTTCCTCACATGATCGCGAACGCCCACAAACAACACGAAAGCGAAGCAATGCTCACCTTTGAACCACAAACCCATCGTATTCGCCAATAGGCTCAGCGGTGCCAGATTCACAAACCTTTCCGCATGCATCTCATTATAAATCGTCTCCAGCACCCAGTGATCCCTCGGGTCCTGAGGCACAGGTGGTGACCTCTCACCGTTCATGACAGGAACCAAACCTCCACGAGTGTTCTCGTTCACTTGATTAGGTGACCCAACCGAGAACTTTGTATTCCCGTCGGGTGTCCCGACGCTTGCCACGACGTTGATATTCGTTCCAGGTCCTGCGACATCGGGTACAAGCGGTGACTTCGTGTTTCCTGCGATATCATTCCCGCTTCCTCCAATATTCATGTTTGACATGCCAGTGATCGCGTTCATTCCAGTCCTTGCAACGTTGGGTGCAGGGGCCAACCTTGCGCTTTCCCCATACTCATTTCCAGTCCTGCCAGGGCTCGTCGCCGGATCCGGAGACAATTTATTCTTCCCAGCAGCTACATCACCCCCGAGCGAAACCTTGCTCTTGCTTCCCAGCCCAAGTCCCCCTATACTCAGTCCCAACCCATATTTACTCGACGTAAACATCGGCGTCATTGTCTCCATGAGGACAGCTTGGGCTGCGGCGTTGAGTTTCGGTTTCGGCGTGTCCCCAATGGGCTGAGAAGACGAGGTGGAGTTTGTGGAAGTGGAACCAGAGGTGGCTGTCGAAGGGTGATTACGTCTGGAGGATTTCTTGGTTGAGGTGGGGGATGAGGAGGCAGTGGGGGGCGCAAGACCAGATCCTGGTGAGAACTCAGGTTCCCCAACGCGAGCTGTAGGGGAAACTTGTGGTGGCTCAGCAGACGAACCGGGAGCTTGAGCTTTGGTTGCATCTAAAATGGCGTCCTTGAAACGTAGGCGAGAGCCAAAGAGCGAACGGAGGATGGGCTGGGGTTCTTGCGGCTTTACGTCCTGGTTCCGGGGTCGAGGATGTTGCTGCTGCGTGGTTTCACCCACCGGTAGTTGCGAAGCATCAAGCGCAGACCCAGAAGAAGATCCGCCGCCCTCTGACATCGTGAGGAATGAGTCATTTTCGCCTCCTCCACTCCCACTTGCACTGATCAAACTACCCCCATCCCTGGCACTCGCGATGGCGCTCTCGCTTTCCCTGTGCCATCCCAGAACACTCCCATGACCAGCGACACTACGCCCACCCTCTCCGACCAGACCACCCTGAGCTCCGTATATCCCCACAACGGTTCCAGCGAGGCTCGCGCTGTCTCCCATGTCGGAGCTCTCTCCAACCCTCTGCTCCGATCGCACGCTCGCCGTCCACCCGCCCTTCTGCCAACTCCGCGAACTAGAAATGCTCCCGGCTTCACTTGGCACATCCGTGTCGGGAGGCTTGCCCGGGAACGTAAGGTCTTCTTCGATAAGCTCGAACGCGGCGCCTGATTTCATGACACGAGTTATTTCCTGTATAGGCGTAGGATGCGTTAGGGGGTATTTTACGCGAGGGCGAAGATCAGGGAAGCTGTGCTTGCCTCGAATAGATTGTCCCACTGGACATTTCCGGAAGGGAGGCATCGTGAGTATTATCATCGCCCACAAGACAAGCAAGAAAGAGCGCGATGTACCTTATCTTCTGGCACTCCTCTCGCAATTCGCTTAACGTGTCTGCACGACGAGTGTCAGTCACCAAAGACTCAGTGCGTAGTGGGGGGAGGCACATACACGAAGTCAAACTCTTCTTTTTGGAACGGGAGTCCGTTGAGGCTGGTCAAAGGGCGACACATCAACTTCATCCCACCCAAATCAGGTATCGAGAGCACGCACAAATTTGCCTGTACCCATGTCACCCTCTTCGCCAAATCCGGAGATAGATGTCCCAACTCAGGATATAGTGGAACGATATCCAATCCCACGAATTGACAATCCTATATATGCCAGGATTCGTCGTCAGTCATCTTGCTCGTCGCACCCCTGCCGAAACCCAAACCATTTCAAAGAAAGAAACGCACCTTCCAGACCCTCGCACATTCGAGGATCCACGTCCCAGTCCCACACCCGATATCGAGCACACGCATCGGGGTCGGGTTATGCGGCGAGTTTACGAGGGGCGGAGGAGTAGCAACATTCCCGAATGCGTGGAATGTGACACTCTTGCAGGTTTGCCGAAGCCACAGCGTATCCCACACGTCTCTGTCATGGTACCGTGTCAGCACAACGCTACCACTCAGCTAAGCCTGATAACTAGAAACTAGAAACAGCCAGACGAAGAATACCAACGACAACGACAACGACACCGCAAACAGAGGTCGAACTCACAGGTCAATAACTTCTCTCTCAAAGCTCCTTGGATAAGGTATTTCTTGGGGATGATACGGGTGATGTCGACGACGCGAGCGGTCGAGGCCTCCGTGGACATTGAGCATGACTGACGCAGGGGCGCTGAAGGTAGGAGAAGTGGAGGAAGAGCCGGATGTCGTGGTGCGTAGGGTGGGATGGTGGGCTGTTATTTGGGTCGTCGGGTTGGGAGAGAATACGCAGAAATGTCAGAAACGGCAAAATGACGAGGGCAAGAAAATAATAGACATACCTCCAGATTCGCCTACACCTGCCTGATAATGATAGTCTTCCAAATCTGTCATCTCTCCCTCCGAGGACGCTCCTGTTCCTCCATATTCAGACCGCGATAAGACAGGCGAATAGATAGGTATCGATGTTCGTTGTTTCCTCCCTTGCTGCACACCTACTCCACTGTCCACTTCACCAACAGGAACAGCAGCGCCGATTCCACGTCCCCACAACGGAGTCTCAAGGGGTCCCTTGAGCAAGAACTGGGCCGCACGCGCGTCGACCGGGTCGCGAAGAGAAAGGTGGATCTTACGATCTGTCGTGTTATATCTGCAGGTTGGGTCATTGGCGTCAATAGAGCCTGGGTTTGGGTTTGATGGGTCGTGGTTGGACAGATTTGACGGGGGGCGGAAAGCCGTCGGAGGCGCGTATGCTGAATGGGGCTGAGAATGAGCATGAGGTTGCAATTCCTGCCCTAGAATCTGAGGAAGTGGCAAGGTCGGAGGCAGGTGACCTGAGGGAAGCAGTGGAGACCCTGGCGATAGTGAAGGGAACGTGATTTTAGGTTTTGGACGCATGGTTGACTGCATTGGTGTTTGTCCCACTCGTCGCAAATCATGTACCTGACCTAGACCCTGTCCCCACGTATTGGACGTCGATACAGAATCCTGCAGGCTACGCGACGAATGTGGGTGGGTAGGCGGATAGGAAGGGTGTGGAGACCAGGGGAAGAGAGGTGAGTTGAAGGGGGACGTGAACGTATGGGCTGGTCGGCGTGTGTGTTGAGATCGAGAGTCTTTACTTCCCGCATTCACCTGAGTCTGTCCGCTCTGTCCCTGATTACTAGTACTTTGGGTCTCGTAAGAAGGTGATGACGATCGGTTACTTGGGACCAGCGGGAGCAAAGGAGGGTTGTACATTTCGCCTGACGCCGGTGTCTGCGTTTGCGCTTGCGCAAAGGACAGAGGAGACGATATCGTAGGGGCGGATGTTGAGGAGGAACGAACTCGAGTAGGTAGATGGAAGGATATGGGCGGGGAATGTAGCTGGGGTTGCGGCCCGATTTCCCCAATCTGACTTTGACCAACTCCGACTCGTGCCCCCTGTGAATTCGCTTGTCCTTGCGTTTGAGTTCCACTTGAGTTCCCAGACGATGGGGTGGGCGGCGTAGGAGGTACACACGCACTCTCGAACGAATTAGTCGAGAGTAGCGCCAGAGATTTGCCAGACACAAATGGGAAAGGAAAAGATGGATCGGAGTCAAGTGGAGGTGGAGATGCTGTGTCGGAATGTTTCGAAGGCGGTGGAGGGAGAGGCTGTGTAGGCGGTGGGTACCGAGGCGGAGATATCAGGTCAGCACGAGAACGGGAACGGGCGGAGGTGCGCTGGCGGTAGACCAACTATTTTGTTGAGTAGTGATCGTGTTGTGAATGTAGATGTGGATCACGTGAGGTTTTGTTGGACAAAGTGGATGGGATAGATATAGCACAAATTGTAATTTGCGATAATGAAGGTTACAATTAGGCCATTGGTTGGTTAGTCGGTGACGAGATTCGGTCATCAAAGCGAACGAACGGGGGAAAAGATAATCAGTAACCACCTTGTTACAGCAGTAGCCCAAATTGTAATATGAATATGAAATGATACAGCAAAGCGCGGGGTTGACACCGTCGCCCCACTGCCATTTAAGCCAAACCGTTCCGGGTATCGCAGGTTCAGGTAAAGGAAGACGAATGCGATGTATAAGGACCATGGAACTCACCGGAACCTGCTTGTCCCAGGCAAGACACCTGACAGGGGATGTGGAGGTGTTGCTGACGCGCTCGGGATTACGGAGTGGACGCGGAGGACCAGAAGGTGAACCGTGTGCGAGGCAAAAGCGAGCGTGGCTGGAGGGCGAAAGTGAGGGAGTGTAAGGGAGTGAGCCTTTGGGTAAGACGAGGGATGAGGACGAAGAATCAGTGGAAGGTGACGGGGAAGGGGGTATGTTGAGGGGAGTCGACATGGATTGGTCCGTCCCGCGTGAGGTTGGGGGCCTGGAGGATTCATGGAGGTTGTGAACGGGGAAATGATCGATTCTAGGCATGACTCGGAGGGTGGATGATGTGGTAAGGACCAGGAATGGTTTCTCTTGGGAGTGTCTCTAGTGGAATGATCTTTCCTCTGTGGAAATATTCCCAGGTTTTGTCGAGTGATAAGGACGAGGATATCGAGCTTGTCACACGGCGTTGCGGGGCGAGTACGCTGGCGGTCTAGGGAATCTTTTCCGGAGTGTCGCCGTCGTTGGGTGTAACTTGTGTCGCTCGTGGATGCCAAAAGGTTGAACGTTGAACTGTGGATTCTGGTGAAAGGAGACTGAACCGGAGGTGTGTTGATTTTGTGGGTTCGGTAGTGGCTGTCAGTAAAGAGAGTTACCAATAAGATACCACCACTTGGACATATCTCCATATGTTATTTTGCTAGTGATCGGTACCTGATCCGTCCAAATTTTTACTCGTCGTGTGGACTCTGTCGTATCTTCAGGTACGCTGTCCGACGCGTCGGTGGGCTCCATCGTTATTTGCTATGTAGTCTTCCGATCTGGACACGCTCCTCGAAGGCTCCAGCCGTATCATCGGAGCCTTATCTTCGTGCCATAGCCGACGTACACTTTGACTGGGGCACTGACCAATTGACAGGGGACCTACCATCATCATGGGCACTTTGTACTCTTGCACTCTCTCCTGGCCGTATCACAACAAGTATTCCTTTTGAATGGACTGTTCAACCCTTGTCCACACCGCTATCGCTCTCACTGTTCTCACCGCACTCCACATCCTCCTCGACTCATGTGTAATTTGTGTATGATATGCCTGCGATGGCTAACTTGTAGGATCAGCAGACCTTGATAACGTCCCTATTATTAATCTATAATTTGCACCGAGATCCCGAGCAATCTTATCAGGTATTATTGGCAGGAGCGAGTATAAATAATTGCGTAGGTCGTCGTGACAGAACACAACTAGCACAGAATTACAGCACGTCAATGATAACATAGACCAACCATCTCCCCAGTACGCTCAAGTAGCGGGATGAACAACTGTCGAGTGGGACTAATGGCAGGTGGAATTCGAAACACTTCACCAAGTCCCCTGCGATAGTATGAGTCCACTATCATATTATCTCAGAGGTCAGCACATCTAGTTTGCATCGAAAATCACATACCGAACAGTTGTCCAAAAACCAAAACACAAAGATACACCCACAACCGTCCGTACAACCCACCCACACGTTCCCCACTAAATCGATTCCACATCTTCTCCGGGAGGAGTAACAGAGTCTGTCCCGCAAAGAACATCACTATCCGCCAATCAGGCTTCCCCCCGAGCGTCCATGCCGTAAACTCGTGGAATAACGCCGACCCAATAAACGTCCCAATCTCCCTTCCAAAGTTCCCCCCGAGCCATTTACCAAGGAACCCTCCATACACGAAGAACGTCTCGCGGAGCAGTTGATGCCAGCGTTTCGCCCAGAAACTGTGCAAAGAGTCCGACTTCCAGGGGTCGTCCATGATAGGCGGCCACATCTCGGGGGTACTGGAAAGCACTGTGATGGAGAACATGGCGAAAAGATCATAAATCATCTCAAAACATGCAACGACACATGTTCCTGTGGCAAGGTGGACAACGGTGGAGACAATGTATCTCTGGGGAACGGGAAGGTCGGCTTTGAATATCGTCCCTCCGTGTGACGACCCTCCTTGTATCAGTTGAATAATGGATAAAACAGTGTCGAGAATTATAAACTTCTTGAACACGGATGCAAGCGTCGCTCGAAGGAACGAAGATCGTTCAAGTGGCCGGTGTGCCTTTGGAACATAGATCCCTATGCCAAACTGCCATCCTAGTCCACGAGACGCCAGCAGGATCTCGAGGGGATCATACATCCAAGGAGGCAGAAAGTTAGGCTGCGGTGGTGTCGTATAAGGCGAGATCCCAGACTTGTCGGACGGACCCTCGTTGGCGTGACTCGAGGGGTCGGCTTTGCGCAGTACACCCGGCTTCACTTCGCCAAGTTTAAGCATTCCCTCCTGCCAGCACGCGAGATCAATGGCTTTGGCGGTTATTCTCTCCGCGATCAACCCTACAAGACAATGAGGTCATTCATGCCACGACATCGTGAAATTAACTAATAACGAGCCGCACCTTGTCCCCAATTGTAATGTTTGTGTTCTGGCTGTGTGCACATCAGGTGGAAGTAAACTCCGAATGTGCTGAGAACAACTACGGGAAGTAGCATGAGCCGGAGCGCGAAGGTACCCGGTCGTCTGGAAAGATATGCCATGTACAACAATGGCACGAATTGTAGAATGAGGCAAGGGAGAGCGCGGATTGCCATCTATACAAACGCAATGTCCAAACTCGCAGTATCATGCACCTGACGCGTCGAAGTCAAAGGCGGAACTCTGGGGCTGGTCCCAGCAAGTCCCAGAGGCTTTTATAGTGACGTTCCCATCTAACACCCAGGGGAGAACGGCTGCGTGCTTGAGGTTTCATTGCAACATCAGCCTTTCAATTGAATTTACATTTGAGTTTAATTCAGAGATTTATTGTGAGACAATCGCCACTTACTAGTACTTCCAGCTTGGAGGTTAGAAACAATGGGAACTGCCGGCCAAAGCCTCCGGGATGCCTTCGAAAGGTATAGACCAGTGCAACCTAGCTCATAAGTGATAAGAAACTATATTTGCCTGCTAGCTCATATAGGACATCCATACGCCGTCGCGGCATCCATAATCGTCCTAACGCGTTATCGAGTTATCGTCGTTACATATCTACGGTACGGATGAGCACGAGCTTGCGGTGGCTGACTCGGACATCCGTTCCGGTTGAGATGTAATCCCGTTACTTCCCTGGACGAGACCCAATCGAGCGTAGGTACTTGTTTAGCAGAAGAATCTAGAGTATAGAAACTTAGTATGTTAGTATGAGATAGTGGGAGTGCTGAGTGTTGGCTTATGTGTCAAGTTCGTCCGACGGAGAATGGAAGGCAATGTGATTGGGGTGGAGATGTGCAGAGACCGCAGCAACAGGAAAAGCAAGGTCTTGGCGCCACGTGGTTTGGCTCTCCACGCCTATCGTATACCTGTCCCTACCATGTTTGTCTACACGCCGGGTCACAGCCTGAGACTTCAAGTAAGCGTGGAAAGACGCAGGACATGATATAACTCGCATGAGATCCACAGCATGTAATTACCGGTATATCGTTGTCTACATCCCGCCGTCAAGCAACGCCTGTAGAGCTGACAACGGACCAAAGCCGAGCACCTCTTCAGCACGGCGGAGTAGCGGGATGATAAGCTGTCTAGCAGGACTGATTACAGGTGGGACAATGAGCGCTCCACCAAGACCTCTGTAGTACCAGGAGTCCGCTATTGCATGGTGGTAAAAGGAAGCCTGTCAGAGTACGAGAAGTTGGATGGCTCATACACATACCTAATGGCTGACCAATCACAACAACACAGAAATACACCCACAACCCCCCGTAGATCCCACCCACTCGATGCCCGGTCATTCGATACCACAGTTTCTCGAGGAGAAGTAACGGAGCCTGCAATGCAAAGAATAACACCACCTGCCAATCGAACCCCCTCCCAAGGGCATGCGCTGCAAACTCATGGTACATCCCTGACGCAAAAAATGTCCCAAACAACATCCCAACATTCCCAGCGAGCCATCTACCAGGGAACCCTCCGTATACGAAGAAGGTTTCGCGAAGTATTTGATGCCACCGTTGAGACCAGAAGTTGTGTAAAGAGTCGGGCTTCCAGGGATCGTCCATTATTGGAGGCCACATTTCGGGAGTACTGGAGAGCACAGTGAGAGCGAATAAGGTGATGAAACCGTATACCATCTCGAAACCTGTGATGAGACATGATCCTGTGGCGAGGTGGATAGCGGTAGAGAGTATGTATCGTTGTGGAATTGGAAGATCAGGTTTAAATATGGTACCTCCCTGTGGCGACCCAACTCCTGGTACCAATTTGATGAACGAATCAAAAGCGTCAAAGATGAGGAAGTTCTGGATAACGGATAGGGCAGTAGCGCGTAGGAAGGCATAGCGCTCGAGGGGCCGGCGTTCGTTTGGGACATGGACTCCGACGCCAAACTGCCACCCTAGTCCACGAGTGGTTAGAGTGACTTCGAGGGCGTCATATAGCCAGGGCGGAAGCAGCCCAGGTTTACTTGGTGCGGTATACGGGGAAATCTCGTCGCAATCGTTCGACGGGACATTGCCATTAGCATCGCCGTTGGCGAAGTGGTGAGCAGAGGTCCTGGGTTTACGGAGCACCCCCGGCTTCGTTTCACCAACTTTGAGCATCCCTTCCTTCCTCCACGCAAAATCAATAGCCTTGCCACTTATTGCCTGGGCAAGAAATCCTATATTTAAAAAAACGGTGTGTCGAATCGCGTGATGTTACACCATACTGTGACGAGATACGATACTGACCAGGACCCGTACCTTGACCCCAGTTATGGATGTTATGTTCGGGTTCCGTGTACTTGAAACGAAAATATGTTCCAAAAGCAAGACATACGACTACGGGGAGTAGCATGAGCCGGAGGAGAAAGGTGTGTGGCCGTCTGGAGAGGTAGGCCATGTAGAAGAATGGAATGAATGGCAGGATAAGGTGGGGAGCATGGTGAAGTTGAATGGGTATACGGTGCTCAGGGTAAGGTATTAATGCTCGATATGCATTATGAGCGCTGAAGTGCCAGAGTGTCATGAATCGAAGCTGAAGAACATTATTTAGCACAAATTTGAGACTCACATTTGGCAGATGTAGGGCCACATAGGAATGTCAGAAATGAGGAGAGATTCCAAATAACTTGTTGGGACTCGATGACTTTATCAACGCGTTTTCAAGTGGGACGGGCTTGTTCGCCCCGAGTCCAACCGCAGAATCTGACCCGACGTTCTGAGTTTGGCGGTGGAACGGGCAAGTAATTTCGCTGAGTAAGCGGACACTCCCAAAAGCTATACTCGTCGCTATGAGATTGTAGTAGGATAGTCCTCAAGATCGCAGCGAAATGAAGCCTATCAAAGGCCAACTCACAGACAACTCGCCTCTAGCTCACCCATCCTCTCATCATAGAATCACCCCTAAATTCCATCAAAGGTTACCCTGCTTGACTGTCTTCGGGCGTTCACTTCTTTTAGTCGTCCTCGAAGTTGCTGCAAATGCGATTTGCTGGGCGATAGCAGCCCACTTGCGCTCTTTGTTGGGACTTGCTATGCTCGCATGGGTAACTATCCAAAATAGAATTTCCAGATACTAGGTTAATGCGCCTGTCTCCTACTCGCAGACCATCGGCTTGAGACACGGTAAGGGTGGAGATGTTCATTGGTCCCGTCAAGGTGTACTTGAACTGCGTACACAGCTCTTGATGCCGACCACATAAGGTTGTACAGACAAGCGAGATTTATGTGTTACCGTCCGTTGTAATTCCTCATTCGCTCTGCCACGAGTTAACCATGATCCATGACAGCAACAACTAAACTTGACCTCATTGAATCTCAGTGCTATCGATAATGCGACCCGAACCCTCATCAATCATGGGAAACTTCCGGTAACGTGCGGACTATTCTTCTCCTGCGGACACAGCACGATCGTAATTGTTGTGGTATGTTCCTCTCATCTATTTAATCCCTGCGAACACGTTTCAATGTGTTCGCGTCTAGAACGTCGCTATAATCATCAGCACTAGCGTTTATGACAAGCTAAATGGTGTCGGTAACGTTGGTGCAATAGTTGGTGGGTACCATCGTCTCTGTTGGCAAAACCTGGCGTAATGCCAAACATCTATACTGTCCGTTCCTGCTGGTAGGCACCGCCATCAGCGGCTCCTTCTTGTTTATCGTCGGTCTAGCCAACTCATTCATCCTCTGCAAAATACTGCGTCAGCGTCGTCGGGTATGTCTACAGACTTCTTTTCGTTTCGTATACCCCCTCATCCATCCGTGCACAGGCAAGACGCAAAGCAGATTCAGAAGACGGAGACGCATGTCCAGAGCCCCCGCTGAATCAGAACATGCTGATGATGCGACTGCTTGGACCTTTGGTCAATTTCGTGGATCGCCCTTGGAAAGTACGTTTGTGTGGCTGTGCCCGTGACCTTAGTCTTGACTTTGCCTGATCCCCGGCCACTGTCGGTAGATGTACCCTGTCGGAGTGCTCTTTGGTCTCGGTGATTCGAACGTTCTGCTTTTGTATCTTTCTGGATGCTAATAGTTGTCTCCATGTTTCATCATTGCATAGGATTTGATACGGCATCTTCGATCGCGTTACTCGCCATCTCTGTACTGGCAAAGGACAATGTCAGTGGGAGTAGGATATCACCGTCAGAGGTCATCATTCTACCTGTGAGATCACACATCTCCCCATCCGTTTTCTGTTATCTGATTCAAGCACACTGAAAGCTATTATTTACGACGGGAATGACACTGGTGGATTCCCTGGACTCGATATTAATGCTTTATTCCTACTCCGGTTTTGCTGACCGCTCATGGAGGATTTTTGAGCCGCGGAATGACCTTTCGATTCCTAGCGGTAACCATTCCACGCGGCATCAGGTGTCGTCGACACCATCTCCCGTGCCAGAGGCAGGTGGAGAAGAAGTGGACGTCGTTCCGCTGGGTCAATCCCCTGCGTTGGCTTCAGGCGAAAAGCTGAAGAACAAGATGGAAGATAACAAAATTACTGTAACACGAGACCGTGGTGACCGAATGATACGCGTTAAACGAAATACAATGTCGAGCCTGAGCATCATCCTGACGACTATGAGTATCTTGCTCGCGTTCAGGTCAGCAAATGAAATTGCGGTTTGTTTATCAAGAACTGAGAAAGTTTTACTTAATGTTCTATATAGTATCTCACTCATAGAGATCATGGGACTGATTGGCGACAACTGCACAAAATGCCAAGCAGCGGCGACCGCCCCTGACGGTGGGGGGCTCTCAGGGCAGTGGTGGAGAGGCTGGGCACAGGTGCGTGTAAGTTCACGAAACGCTTGCTCGACGCCGATGCCACGAGAACGCACCCATTTGTGAACAGGCAAACGACAACTCGGGATACATCGGTGCAGCCATTGTGGGAGCGTTCGTGATGATAGTCAGCGGTTGGTATATGACACGATGGGGAACAGGAATGATCAAGGAGAAGCTGGTGGGGAAACGAGGATAGGACACGTCACGTCACGTTACGGGTACCTTCTGGTCAGTAAGAAAGATACTCACGCGGGTCGGGGCCCGGCCCAATCGTTGGAATTTCGGGGCGCAGCAGGAAGAAATTTACCAGTGACTGAAAGCTTTTTTGTGCCAGTACAGCATCAGCAAACCCACCCAAATGAACGCTTAGTCGGTAAAGGTTTGCCGGCTTACGAGGAGTTACGAATTGTGGGATGGAGGGTTTTTACTGGTGGAGATCTACTTCCCTTACAGCATGAGCAGGAAGCATCACACATGGGCGACGATTATCTTTGATTGTGTATCATTTTCTGATTGCTATCCGATGACTGACATGATATGATCTTCAGTTGGGAAGAGATCCAAAAGTAAGCAGTTCGGAGCAATAACGATCAGGCTACAACATATCTTCAAGTAATTCTCGGAGATCGTATGATACCATTCCTTGTCAGAGTAGTTGTTAATGTAGAATTCATCATACATCTCCAGTGAAACTTCGGTCGTGGCTGCACGATTGTGTCGACGCCCATAAACAGGTATAAGTTCCACAACGTGCATGACCTCCGTGATGGGAATGACTCCACCAACCCTAACGACCGAGCCATCTGGACCATGTTGGTGACTGCGCTTGACTTTGTACATCCTGGTATGGTCGTCGGGGAGGTGAGTGATTTCAAAAAACTGAACGTAGAGCAGCGGGATCTTCAATGGCTCAGTGAGGGGGGTATTCTTGCTGTCAGAGAGCCGAAAAACCAATCACACTTGCGCAACGCAGGGCAGACGGTCTGCGAGACACCATTAAATAGTTCCGCGCAGACACCAATTTGAACTCACGGCTTGCGTCACTGGGGTGGATCAAGACCGTGTCGCATTTGCCGAGGGGCATTTGTGCAGACGGAGGCAGAGCCTGGATCAGCTGACTGGGCATGATCTTGCGAGTCTGGAATCTTGATAGCAATTGGAGCCGGAAAGCAATACAGATATTCAATGAGGACCGTCTAAGGCTTGACCTGTCGATAGCGTGGAGGAAAAGATGCAGAGCAGCAGTAAACTCGGGGAGGCGATAGTTGGTGGTCACCCATTGCTGTGACTGATTCTTGTGCGTGGGGACAACATTTACATGGGTCGTGGCTTGTGCGTCGTCCAAGATGATACCCTTCAAAAATGATTGCGGATAGGGTGGTTGTTGGTGGTGAAACTTGTGTGATCCTCAGGAGAGACCCGGAGAATCCACCCAAGCATTGGGTCAATATCGGCCACTTCATCAAACTCCTCATCAATGATATTTGTGAGCGAGAGACGACGCTCGCACAGCAATGCACAGAGGTCAAACTGTCACATTGTTTCCTCGCGGTCTAAGACGCGGACAATCTGCTGCGTGAATGTGTTATGCTGGTGGCTGGTGTACTCGAAGGGGTTCTTGCAGTGCGTGGAGTCGTTCACTGACATCAGCAGTAAACTGAATGAGGGAGCCGACGTTCCGAATTGCTCATGCAAAACTATGAAAGAGCTCAAGTTTAAGGATTTCGAAATGATTAATGGGACCAGAGGCACCGCGATGGAGCCCTGCAGAAATGATTGAATCCTTGTGAACTGCCAGTGATTCCACCATGGAAGTTATAGACGCGTCAGTGAAAGTTGGAGCTTGAGCCTTGTATATGAAGTCGATCAGTGCACGTATCGCGTGAACAAAGTCAGAGGAAACTGGTCCGGCAATGGATGCTACAATTGTCCATTGCAAATCCCGGTGTTCCCGACCAGTCATCTGCTTGATGTGTGAGACTCCATTCGTGAAGTGGCGAGTACCGACACGTCTGTGCTGACTTTTGTAGCGAGAGTCTAGCTCGTCTTGACCCAACCCCTCCTTGCACCACCACTTCGAGATGTGGTCGAAGAAGAATTTATGCAAGGTGTGGAGGATTTCAGGAGTAAGAAAATATGCGGGATTGCCAAATCGCCAGTCCCTCCAAAAAGGGAGGTGAATGCCACTGAGGTTGATGACCTTGGCTGCATCTTGAAACTTGCACACCTTCCATGGGTCAATGCACTGAGCTAGCTGGTGGATGGCTTGAAGGGGATGGATTCCAGATCATGGTGCAGATGGAGTAGAGCTGGAGAAGTTGGATATCATAGCAAGCGACATGGGTGATGTGCTCTGGGCAACACATGCAATCATCAATTGCTCCAGTAGATCAGCGAGGTACCCAATGAGGGGTGTAAAACAGTAGCACAGGTAACCGTCGCCGGGAGTTTCCTCGCCGTAAAGCGCGTAAAAACATTGAAGATTTTGCGACGGCCTGACCCGGCGCGATGTTCGGCGCGGACATAACTTCGACATTTCTCAGGTGTTCCATGTGCAGCACGTTTGAGCAAACCCCACGTACGACTGAGCAACCATATTAAATGCTGCAATTAATATTACTTCGACGGCGCGTGCGTAGCTACACTACTTAATCGACCACCTGATTCCCAGCGTCTCGTCCCTCAATCCCCTCCATGAGCGCTCGCAATGCTGATCCTTGCCCCCCTCGCCTGATTTCGAGTGGGTCTGGCGTGTGACGTCAATCTCGTCCTCGGATTTTATGTTACCTCGTTCTTGTTCTTGTTTCGGGTTTGCGGACGCGACGGGCGGCGTGACGAGGCGAAGGTGGGAGGCATGATCGTGGGAGGCATGATCGTGGGGGGGAGGGGCACAGGCACGTGACGTGACCGCGGGGTAAAATGTCGCAGGAAAGGACGGTTTTTCTTTGCATATGCCTTAGGGTTATGAGTGCTTTTCTCCAACCCTAGGGTCCATTTGAACCCTAGCCCTAGCACTGTGATTTCCTTTTTGAGACACTAGGGTTCTCTAAATAGACTTACCCCTATCAATGATTTTGCATATTGGCATTTAATGTTAAGTTCAACTGTCTACAATATATAATACAACATGTGAGCACAGTCTATGACTGTGTATGGGCATCTGTGATGCCTGTACACTGGACAGAGTGTTAGATCATGTGGCGGGTGGTATGGAGTATGCAATGGGTGTCCTGGATTACTACATAGTATAGCCCAGTGTCGCATCCCGAAACTCTCCTAACCCATCCGGCCCAATTCCGGCCCAATTCCGGCCCCCTATGATCAAATCCTGAATCCCAAGCCTCGGACTTTACCTTAGAAGATCTTTCATTGGACATTCTGAACCCCGTATTTCCTGTCCCGGACTTCCACATTCCCGTCCCGGACTTTCTGCATTCCCGTCCCAGACTTTTGCATTCCTGTCCTGGACTTTTGTATTCCTATCTCGGCTATCTCTTGACATATGTCACTTTCCTTTGACACTTCTTGACATCTACAGTTCCTATTGATAATTCCCTTTTCCCTTGCCTCTGTCACATCCCGAAAATTCCCTAACCAACCTGGCCTGATTCCGAACCCCTATGACCAAATCCCGAATCCCAGCCCTCGGACTTTACCTTAGACAATTCTCTTTCATCGGACATTCTGAACCCCGTACTTCCCGTCCCGGACTTTCATATCTCCGTCCCGGACTTTTGTATCCCTATCTCGGTTATTGCTTGACATATGTCACTCTCCTTTGACACTTCTTGACATTTACAGTTCCTATCAATAATTCCCTTCCCCTTGCTTCGCAATTATTGCACCATTGCCTTCAGTCATTATTCTACCATTCTGACGCCATTCCGATTCATTCCTTCCCTTCCTCCGGAAACCCGAAACTCCGATT
>MU127437.1:570249-583977 GCA_014904945.1 Gyrodon lividus
GTACAGGGGCACAGCACATAAGCTGAAGCCACAGTTCCTTACCCCTCCGACACTTCTCAGGAATTCCCGCAAACCCCGCCACCTCCGCAACTCCGGAACATCCGGGAATTCCGGGAAAGAACTGGACTTGACAGTTATTTGTACATCTCTTTCCACAGTTGAGGAACCCTTATATGCATTTTCATTGTGTTATTTTTGTTACAAGCACTTTCTCTATTACTGCTATCTATGATGAATCCTCACATTGACTTCCGCTGATAGCCGGTGTGTGACGTACTGTGTGGCATAGCTGTGTGATGTAGGTGGGGGCTTTTGAAATTCTGATTCAGAGCTTCAAAAAATGGACTTTGTTCTCGCTCCAACCTTGTTTCCAGCATCTTCTCAAACGACTCCAAAACACAAGTTTTGGAGTCATTTGGGAACCTAGTTTCACTCAGTTGGATCACTTTGAATACCACTATTGTAAGGAATTGTTACAAAATTAGCAGAAGCCAGATTTGGATGTATTTGCAATGAACTGTCAGGTTATTGTGATGAATATTGTGTCCAGTTCATCTTTGCAATATAAAAAACCCCAGACTAAATCCTCTTAATTGCCCATCACATTCACAATGCCACAATCATCCTACACCCCAACCCAACAAGGTTTCCAGGACATGCTGGAGTACATTGGCCTGAGATTCAAATTTATCTGATGGGCCTTACAATCTGACTCCTTCGACCCCAATCAACAAAGGAGAAATCTGCCATTGGAAGTGGTAGGTGTTAAGTTAGTATGCTTTTGTCTGATCTTACCCTGCTCCCAGGCCATGGCCACCCAGCTGATCTCAACTGTGGTAATGCATGGGTGGACATTAGACATCCCCCATACAGTTCGCATGATCGTCAATCCCAAACATGCTGATGCTGCATTCCCTAATTGGGAGTATCAGCTGGTGAGAACTGACCCAGGATTTCCATGGCCTTGGTGGTCAGACCACATGGAATAACTTCTGGATGTCAAGTCTGGGTTCAATCCTGGAATTCCTGGGTAAGTCTGGAGTGTGCAGAATGGCAGATGTCGGTCAGGAATCCCTGAGGGGGGTCGGAGGGGCAAGGAACTTTGGCTTCAGCTTATGTGCTGCGCCCCTGTACGAGTTCTGTTCCTTAATTTCAGGGCAGAGGGTCGGAAGACAATCCTAAGGTCAACTTAAGGACTGAAGTGGAGCAGGAGAGAAAGGGATTTAGTTTATATTCAAACTAAGGAAATATCAGAGAGTGCAAGCAGATTTATATACTGAAGAGTCCAGAAGATATAAAGGTGTTAAAGTATGTTGGATGAATCAGAGTTCCAGGTTTCCGGAAGAAAGTAAGGAATGAATTGGAATGGCGTCAGAATGGTGGAATAATGACTGAGGGCAATGGCGCAATAATTGTGAAGCAAGGGGAAAGGGAATTATTGATAGGAGCTGCAGATGTCAAGAAATGTCAAAGGAAAGAGACATATGTCAAGAGATAGCCAAGATAAGAATATGAAAGTCCGGGATGGGACATATGGGGTTCGGAATGTCCGATGAAAGAGAAATCTTCTAAGGTAAAGTCTGAGGCTCAGGATTCAGGATTTGATCATAGGAGGCCGGAATTGGGCGAGATGGGGTAGGAAAGCTTTGGGATGTGACACCAGAGATCTATGCACAATATCCCTGGAATGATCTCCATGAGCTTCATGCTCAATTCATGCCTCAATATGCTGGGGTAAGTTTCTGTTCAGTCCATTCACCTGTCCCACTTGACTCATTCCCTGTTACAGGCAAGTGCATATATGCAGTGTAGTAAGATGATTATGATCTGTATTGAGTCGACTGTAAGGCTTTGAAGCTCAACAATGAAGAAACAAAATAAAATGAACACATCACAGAACTATCTCGGCTGTACTGCTTCAAGGATCATGCTTGCAGGTTTCCTATCTGCTGGCCTGCTCCTCCTGATGCCAAACATATCCACCTTATGCCAATGCACCTCAAGATGTGGGCAGCCACAATTGTATGGTGATGAGTGGTTGTCCATAGAGCATCTAATCAGGATTTTCTAAATTGCAACTGACTATGACACCCCTCAACACAAAGCTTTTTTGACCCTACTACTGATCACACTACTAGTGCTGGCAATATTGTGTTGTTGTCTAGGTGTTGCTAATCCTGGAACATCAGTGATTGTGACCAATGCAATGACTTCAAGGAACTTGCAAATGTGTCGCTTGGTGACCATCAACTTGTGGACCCTCACCCTCCTATGCAGCAACCCCATGTACAGCCTGCACAGATCCCAAAGATAACACTTGAGGCTTTTTGCGAGTGCTATGACCTCTCAATTATTCTTCAAAAGCTCAATATGATGAAGGTTACAGGCCCACATGGAAGAGGAAGGCCAACAAGGCCTTCCTTGAGGCTCAGGGGTCCTGGGGTGTGGAGTCTGGAGGGCACCAGGGGGCGTTGGATGGGAAGGGGAAGGAGGAGAAGGGTGAGGGTGAGGGTGAGGAGGGTGGGGATGGGAAAGAAGTAGTGTAGGACATTTCTTCGGTCTCCTCATGTACAATAGAGTAGTGTTTTTTTGTTTGATGAATTGTACAACATGTTTTCACCATCATCCAAGGGAATTAAGGGGTCTGGACTTTATGGGATATGTGGAGTGGAAGTCCAAGACGAGTTTCAATGTGTGAGCAAGTTTGGTCATAAGAATCCAGGATGTTTCTTCCTCAGTTCCTTTGTAGCCCACCCACTTTACCAGATACAGAAGTTGGCAATTCCTGTGTCATCAGTCAATTGTGGAGTCTAGGATTTCATATTCAGGTTCTCCATCAACTTCAATTGGGGGAGGTGGGGGTTGGACCCAGTTTGGGATTACGTTTGGAGTTGCGGGTTCCAACTAGGAGACATGGAAGGCAGGGTGGACGGCATGCATGGAGTCTGGAAGTTGGAGGGTGAAGGATAGGGGTGCAACTTGAGCAATGCTGGGACAGGGGCCAAGGTTATTTTCCAAGAGTTTCTTGGAAGGGCAAGTGGAGTGGAAGTACTTCGCCTTGACAAACACTTGGTCTCTGATTCAGAAGTCCAGTGTGGGGAGTCGTTGGGAATCTGTGGGTCCTTGGTAGCATTTCTGAGCATTGGCCATTTCCATGTGCAGGAATTCGTGAAGTTGCTGTAAGTCGACTGCATATTCATAAGCACAGGATGAGGTCAAATCCCTTTCGGGGTAGACAGAGATGTTGGGATGGTGGCCTTTGTTGGCAAAGCACAGGGATTCTCCTGTGGTAGTGCTAGGGGCATTGTTGTACACAAATTCTGCTAGGGGTAGGAGTTCTGACCAGTTGTCCTGTTGGTAATTGCAGTAGATCCTGAGGTACTGTTTGAGGGTCTGGTTCACTTGTTCTGTTTGCCCATCACCTTTGAGATGGTATCCAAAAGTGAAGTGAAGGCAGATGTCAAGGGTTTTCCTGAGGGAGCAGAAGAAGTGGGAGGCAAACTTGGAAACACAATCAGAAGTTATATGGGAGGGGACTCCGTGCTTGGAAAACACGTGAAGGAGGAATCATTTTGCAAGGCTTGGAGAGTTGATAGTATTGTGAGTGGGAATTAATATGACTTGCTTGGAAAGGCAGTCAATGACTACTAGGATTGCAGTGTACCTGCCGGAAGAGGGAAGTTGCTGGATGACATCCATGGAAATGGAGTTCCAGGGTTTTTTGGGGATTAGAAGCTGCTTGAGCATTCCATAGGGACAGTGTTTAGGAGTTTTAGCTTGGGGGCAGGAAGTACAAGATCTGATGTAGTCTTTGACAAAGGTAAAGAGTCCTGGCCAAGTATATTCCTGACAGATGAGCTCTAGTGTCCTGTTTTGCCCAAAATGTCTGGATAGGGGGTGGTCATGCTTGTATCAGAGGATATGGAGATGTAGATCCTCAGCTTCCAGGATGAACATGCAATTGTTGAGTGTCAGGAAACCTTCAGGGTTGACAGCCCATCATGAGTCAGTCAGAAGCTATGGGGTTGGAGGACAGGGAATCTAGGATGTCCTTGTGAATGTCTTCAATGTCAAGCAGGGAGGAGGCATGGAGGAGTGGGGCTAGGAGGATAGTGGCTCATAGGGATGAGGTGAGCTGTTCCTGAGTGAACACTGGGCAGAGGTTGTGGGGATTGACATGAGCGTGGTCCTTATCCCCCTCTTTTGGGTAGATGTCCCAGCATTGAGTGAGAGAATTGGGTTTAGCTCCTAAGTGTCCTGGGTGGAAGTGAATGACAAGGTTGAACTGGGATAGGAATTCCAACCAGCGGGCTTGCCTACAGGTCAGGACTTTGGAGGTGGAGAAATATTTCAAGTTTTTGTGATTGGTGACAACATCAATAGGGGTACTGGAACCTTTGAGGTGGTGACGCCAGTGCCAGAAAGCTTCATGGATAGCCAGGAGTCCCTTATCATGGGTGTTGTAGTTGAGTTCCAGGGCTGTCAGAGTGCAGGAGTAAAACACGACAGGGTAGAATTCCTGGTTGGGACAATGAATGGAGAGGATTCTTGCAATAGCATAGTCCGAAGAATCAGTGTCGACCAAGATAGGACAGTCCGGGATCCAGTGAGTAAGGATAGGGGCTTGGGTGAAGGCAGAGCAGCAGGAGTCATTGAAGTTCCAGGGGGTGTTTTTCCAAGTGAGTCAGGTAAGGGGAACAACAATATCAGAGTAATTGAAGATGAAGCAACAATAGAAATTGGCACACCCAAGGAAAGACTGAATGTCCTTGACTTTATGGGGTTTGGGCCAATCCTGGACTGCTTGGGCTTTTTCCAGAGCCATAGTCAATCCCTGGGGGGAGAGACAGTAGCCCAGGTATTTAATGGAGTCCAAGTGCCACCCAGTTTGGCATAAAGTCTGTGTTTCCAGAGACATTGCAGGACTTCTCAGACATGTTGCTTGTGAGAAGTGTGTCACATCCTGAAACTTCCCTAGCCCATCCGGCCCAATTCCAAACCCCTATGATCAAATCCCGGATTCCGAGCCTCAGACTTTACCTTAGAAGATTTCTCTTTCATCGGACATTCCGAACCCTGTACTTCCCATCCTGGACTTCCACATTCCCATCCTGGACTTTCTGCATTCCTGTCCTGGACTTTCGCATTTCTATTTCGGCTATCTCTTGACATATGTCACTTTCCTTTGACACTTCTTGACATCTACAGTTCCTAGTGATAATTCCCTTTCCCCTTGCCTCACAATTATTGCGCCATTGCCTTCAGTCATTATTCTCCCATTCTGATGCCATTCCAACTCATTCCTTATTTTCTTCCGGAAACCCAAAACTCCGAGTCATCCGACATACTTTAACATCTTTATATCTTCCGGACTCTTCAGTATATAAACCCACTTGTACTCTCTGATATTTCCTTAGTTCAAATATCAACTAAATCCCATTCTTTCCTGATCCGCTTCACTCTGAACCTCCTCAGTCCTTAAGTTGACCTTAGGATTGATCTCCGACCCTCCGCTCCAAAATAAAATCAAGGAACAGAACTCGTACAGGGGCACAGCACATAAGCTGAAGCCGAAGTTCCTTACACCTCTGACCCCCCTCAGGGATTCCTGCCAAACTCCGCCCTTCCACGCACTCCAGACTATCCAGGAATTCCAGGAATGAACCCGGACTTGACAAAGTGTCACATCCCGAAACTTTCCCAACCCATCCAACACAATTCCAGCCCCTTATGATCAAATCCCAAACCCTGAGCCCTGGACTTTGCCTTAGAAGATTTCTCCTTCATCTGATATTCTGAATCCCATATATATATATATATTTCATCCCAGACTTTGACATTCCTGTCCCAGACTTTTGTATTCCTATCTTGGCTATCTCTTGACATATGTTCCTTTCCTTTGACATCCCTTGATATTCACAGTTCCTATCAATAATTCCCTTTCCCCCTGCTTCACAATTATTGCGCCATCATCCTCAGTTATTATTCCATCATTCTGACACCATTCCAATTCATCCTCTTACTTTGTTCCAGAAACCCAAAACCCCCATTCATCTGAAATACTTTAACAGTTTTATATCTTCCAGACTCTTCAGTATATAAACCCGACTTTATTCTGTAATATTTCCTTAGTTTGAATATCAACTAAATCCTGTTCTCTCCTCTGAAGTCTCTACTTCACTCTGAAACCTCCTTCAGTCCGTAAGTTGATCTTAGGATTGTCTTCCAACCTTCTGCCTTGAAATTGAGGGACAGAACTTATACAGGGGCACAGCATATAAGCTGAAGCCAAAGTCCCTTGCCCCTCCGACCCCCCTCAGAGATTCCTGGCCCCATTTGCCTTTCTGCATGCTCTGGACTCTCCAGGAATTCCAGGATTGAACCCAGACTTGACAGTATATTTGAACTCAAACCTCTACAAGTTCACTAACATCACCTCTTTACCATGTCTAGAACTATTCAGACTCGTGCTCAAACATGCAGTATGCAAAGCATCAACGTGGCTCAGTCAGAGGCAGCCCGAGCAGACACCCTGCACTCCCTGATGACCTCACATTGAGGCCCTGATGTTGCCAAACAATTCCAAAGCTTCTCCGCCCGTAGTACATCAACTTCTGCCTCTCAAGCTAGACCCCCATCCCAAAGCATCTCCACCCCTACCCCCACAGGTTGTTACCCCTCTGACAACGACCCCGACCACAACAACCATGACAATGACAATCCGGATGACGCAATCCCACCAAATCCCATCATGGTGCTTGCAAACACAGTTCATGGCCTTGCTGAGGTATCATGCCACGACTTCAAATCTGAAAACTTCTCATCTGCATGCACAAAGGTTCGGGAACCTGATACCTTCAATAGGACTGACCCCCGCAAGCTGTGGGCATTCCAGGACTGTCCCTGCATGAAGAATCACCTTCACCCAGTCCTACCTACAAGGTATGGCTCTCGAATCATTTGAGCCCAATCTTCTCCAGATGGATGGATGACTACCAGGAATTTGTCCTTAAGCTCCAGACCAACTTTGGCCCCCATGACCCTGTCGGTGATGTGGAACACCAACTCAACCACCTGTCCATGAAAGACTCCCAGCACATCAACCAGTACATGGTGGAATTCAATTGCCTAGCCTCCCAGGTCTGGGGCTATGCCAAAGGAGCCCTCCAATGCCACTTCTACAATGGACTCCCTGATTGCATCAAAGACAAGCTTTCCTACATCGGAAAACTGTGCTCCCTAGGAGAACTCCAGACTCTCACCCAGACTATCGACAGGAGATATTGGGAACACAAGTCTGAAGTGTACTTCCCACGCATCCAAAGCCTGCATAGCCAAAATCTCCCCTGCTCCAGAAGCTAAACCGGATGCCTCTACCCTGAGGCAAAAAAATAGGGTGCAGCCTTCTGGACTCCACACAGGAAGGAGGCTGCATTGAATCCCACTGTGCACCTATGGAGACCCATCTCAACATGTCCGCTCTTTATGACCCCAAGCCCCTTATGCTGCTTGTATACTTTTCCAAAATTCCCGCTTTTCCCGCTTTATTAGATTGTGATTCTACTGATTGTTTCATTGATACTACTTTCGTTAACAAGCATCATTTTCCGACATATTCTGTTCCTCCTATTCCATTGAAACTTTTTGATGGTACTTTCAATTCTACAATTACCTGTGCTGTTGACCTTTCCGTTTGTTTCCCTTCCAGCTTTGTCACCTCCAATACATTTTATGTTACTCCATTAGATTCCTCTTGTTCTCTTGTTCTAGGACACAACTGGCTCACTGACTACAATCTGTCAATTGACTGGGTATTGGGCAGTATTACTTTCCAAACTCCAGCTCAAGACTTGCCAATGACCCTGATATCACCTCCAGAGATTCTGGACCCTGTTCCCCTATCTTGCTCCAACACTCCTGACAAGCTGCCTCATGAAGCTCCTCGCATCTCATTTGTCAATGCTGCCACCTTTGTCTGTGCATGCAAACTCAATGGCTCTGAGCAGTTTAGCATTCACCTCCATCCCCAGGACTCCAAACTCCATTTTGTATCCCTTGATCTTGAAACCCCCGAAGAAGTCAATCTGTCCTCCATACCTCCAGATTATCACAACTTCCCTGATGTTTTCAGTAAGGGCAAGGCTGACACCCTCGCGCCCCACAGGGAATTTGATCTCAAGATTGACTTAGAGGAAGGTGCTTTCCCTCCTCTCAGAACTGTTTACCCAGTTTCCACTACAGAACTCGAGTCCCTCCAGGAATTCATAGATGAACACCTCAACTACGGCTTCATCCACCAGTCTAAATCTGCTCACAGCACTCCTGTCCTCTTTGTCCGAAAGAAGGATGGATCCCTATGCCTCTGTGTTGATTTCTGAGGACTCAACAAAATCATGAAAAAAGGCCACTATCCCCTACCCCTAATCTCCAACCTCCTTGATTCCCCTAGCTGCACCAAAGTGTACACCAAAATTAACCTCCACCATGCATATCACCTTGTCTGCATCACTCCTGGGGATGAATGGAAAACTGCCTTCTGGACTCGCTATGGCTCGTATGAGTGGCTGGTGATGCCTTTTGGGCTCACCAATGCCCCTGCAGCCTTCCAGCACTTTGTCAATAGCATCTTTGCGGACCTCCTAGATGTCTGGATTGTGGTCTACCTTAACGACATCCTCATTTATTCCAATGACATGGCTTCTCACAAGGAACATGTCTGGGAAGTCCTCCAACATCTCTGGAAACACAAACTTTATGCCAAACTGGACAAATTTGAGTGGCACTCAGACTCCATCAATTACCTGGGCTGCTGTCTCTCCCCCCAGGGATTGACTATGGCCCCAGAGAAAGTCCAAGCGGTCCAGGATTGGCCCAAACCCTGAGTCAAGGACATTCAGTCCTTCCTTGGGTTTGCCAATTTCTATTGTTGATTCATCTTCAACTACTCCAATATTGTTGTCCCGCTTACCTGACTCACTTGGAAAAACACCCCCTGGAACTTCAATGATTCCTGCCACTCCACCTTCATGCAACTCAAAGATGCCTTCACCCCAGCCCCTATCCTTACTCACTGGATTCTGGACTGTCCTATCATGGACAAGACCAATGCTTCAAACTATGCTATCATGGGAATCTCTCCATCCATTGTCTCAATGAGGAATTCTGCCCCATCGTGTTCTACCCCTGTACCCTGACAGCCCTGGAACTCAACTATGACACCCATAATAAGCAGCTCCTTACTATCCATGAAGCTTTCCAGCATTGGCATCACTACCTCAAAGGATCCGGCACCCCTATCGATGTTGTCACCAATTACAAAAATCTGTAATATTTCTCCACCTCCAAAGTCCTGACCTGCTGGTCGGAATTCCTATCCTAGTTCAACCTTGTCATTTGCTTCTGCCCTGGGTGCTTGGGAGCTAATGACCTACATCTTCACATCCTCCAATACAAGCACGACTACCCCCTGTCTGGACATTTCGGGCAAAACAGGACATTAGAGCTCATCTGTCGGGAATATACTTGGCCAGGACTCTGCACCTTCATCAAAAACTATATCAGTTCCTGCACCTCCTGTGCCAAGCTAAAACTCCTAGACACCACCCCTACAGAATGCTCAAGCAGCTTCCAATCCCCAAAGAACCCTGGAACTCCATTTTCATGGACTTCATCCAGCAACTGCCCTCTTCTGGTGGATACACCACAATCCTAGTAGTCATCAACAGAAGACAATTGGTCAGAACTCCTACTCCTCATGGAATTCATGTACAACAATACCCTAGCACTACCATGGGAGTATCTCCATTCTTTGCTAAGAAAGGCTATCCTCCCAATGTCTTGGTCTACCCCAAAAGGGATTTGACCTCATCCCATGCTTGTGAATATGCAGTCGACTTACAGGAACTCCTATGCATGGAAATGGCCTGCGCTCAACAATGCTACCAAGGACCCACAGATTCCCAATGCCTTCCTGCACTGGACTTCCAGATTGGAGACCAAGTGTTCATCAAGGTGAAGTACTTCCACTCCACTCACCCTTACAAGAAAAGAACCTCAACCCCTATCCCATCATTGCTCAAGCCGGACCCCTATCCTTCACCCTCCGACTCCTGGACTCCATGTGTGCTGTCCATCCCATCTTCCATGTCTCCCAGTTGGAACCCACAACTCCAAATGTACTCCCAAATTGGGTCCAACCCCCACCTCCCCCAGTTGAAGTTGATGGAGAACCCAAATACAAAATCTCCGAAATCCTAGACTCTAAAATCGACCAACAACGCAGGAATTGCCAACTCAACTCCTGTATCTGGTAAAGTGTGTGGGCTACAAAGGGACTAACAAAGAAATGACCGAACTTGCTCACACATCGGAACTCGTCTCGGACTTCCACTCTGCATATCCCACAAAGTCCAGGCCCCTTAATTCTCTTGGATGAGGATGGAAACACATTGTATCATTTGTCAAACAAAAACTATGCTATTGTTACACAAGGAGGCTGAAGGGGTACTCTACACAACCACATCCCCATCCCCTTCACCCCCCTCCTCACCCTCACCCTCACCCTCCTTCTCATCCCCATCCTCCCCATCTTTGTCCTGCTCTTCCTCCCCATGTTCCCACTCCTTTCCCTTCCCCTCCAACACCTCCCAGCCTCCTCTGGACTCCATTCCCTGGGATAAGGCCACCAGGCCACTTGTGAGCACCTGTCAGATGCCCAACAGCTGCACCACAATGGCCTCTTGGAAGGCCATGTTGGCCTTCCTCTGCTCCTTGTAGGATACTACTAGGGACCTGAGCATGTCCGTCAGGGCCCCAAGTGCATCCTGCCCTTCTTCAACCTCCTCCTCCTTGCTCTCTTCCCCGGCCTCCAGACTCTTCTACCTCTGCCATTTCCGGTCCTTCCCCTCCACATGGAGATGCCACTTCCACAGCTGCCCTCTTCCCTGCCACTCTGGCCTGCTCCTGTTGGAGACGGGCAATTTTGTCATCAGATTGCGAGTGGGTAGACATGATGGATGATGAAACTAAACAACAGGCAGTTGATGGTCATAAGGTCCCTCAGAGTGATCCCCAATTTTCAAACTCCACCATACCTCTATTACCCATTACAGACTCCTATCCAGGCACTCAAGGGTTTGTGCCTAAGAGGGGGATACTGTCACATTCCGAAACTTTCCCGACCCATCTGACATAATTCTGGCCCCTTATAATCAAATCCTGAACCCCAAGCCCCAGACTTTACCTTAGAAGATTTCTCCTTCATTTGATATTACGAATCCCATATTTCTGGTCCTGGACTTTTGTATTCCTATCTCGGCTATCTCTTGACATATGTTCCTTTCCTTTGACATTCCTTGACATTCACAGTTCCTATCAATAATTCCTTTTCCCCCTGCTTCACATTATTGCACCATCGTTCTCAGTTATTATTCCATCATTCTGACACCATTCCAATTCATCCTCTTACTTTGTGCCAGAAACCTAAAACCCCCATTCATCTGAAATACTTTAACAGTTTAATATCTTCCAGACTCTTCAGTATATAAACCTGACTTTACTCTATAATATTTCTTTAGTTTGAATATCAACTAAATCCTGTTCTATCCTATGAAGGTCTCTACTTCACTCTGAAACCTCCTTCAGTCCTTAAGTTGATCTTAAGATTGTCTTGTGACCCTCTGCCTTGAAATTGAGGAACAGAACTCATACAGGGGCACAGCACATAAGCTGAAGCCAAAGTTCCTTACCCCTCTGACCCCCCTCAGGGATTCCTGACCAACTCCGCCCTTCCGCACGCTCCAGAACTATCCAGGAATTCCGGGATCAAACTTGGACTTGACAGGTGAATTCTGCAGTGGGGAGGAGTCATGCCCATTCATTGGGTTTTCCATTGCAGAATATCCAAAGGTAAGGTTTGACCTCCTGGTTGACTTGTTCTGTTTCTCCATCAGATTGAGGGTGGTAGGCAGAGGAGAGGGAAACATCATAGTCAAGGAGTCATCTGAGTTCTTTGGCAAAGGTGGAGGTGAATTTGGGGCCACAGTCAGATTAATTTATCATGTGGTCCAAATCTAGTGAAGACATTTCTTAAGATCTGCCACACCAGCCGCATCAATCGTTTTGTGACATGGAGATAAAATCACCCCTTAGTAAGCCCATGGTCTACCATGACCATTAAAGAATCAAATCCCTCAGAGACAGGAAGGTCTGTGACCAGGTCAAGGGAGATCTGTTGAAAGGGGCAGGTGCAGGTGGAAGGTATTGGAGACAGGGCTGGGACCATCGGGTGGGTGTTGACTTTCATGGATTGGCACATGGCACAGCCTTGTACAAACTTCCAGACAAATGCAAATGTGGACAGGCCTGGCCATTAGAAGTCACGTGAGATGAGGGCGGTGGTATGAGTGATACCGGGGTGGCCAGCAGAGGTTGATTCATGGATAGAGTGCACAATCTGAGTGCAATGGTCAGTGGGGACGTATAAATGGTGTTTAAAGAACAGGTTAGCACCGTCATAGTCCCAGTCAGAGGGAAGAGGGATTCCCCAATCTCCATAGCACAGGTAGCAGTCAGGACCAACAGGTCCTCTGGGGTGGAGGCTTTAATCTCATTGACCAATTCAAGGTCAATGGTATTCATACAAAGACCCTCAGGAAGGAGGGTGACATCTTGGTTGTCAGAAGAGGTGTCGGGGCAGTTAATGTGAGACAACACACATCAGCAGGTGCCATTTGAGTCCTAGGGGTGTGTTGGAACATCAAGTCATAATTGGAGAGGGGCAACATCCAGTGTGCTTGGTGCCAGGACAACTTCTGAGGGGAGCAAAAGTAATTCAGGCTCTTGTGATCCATCAGGACCATTACAGGGTGTGTGGTTCCTTGGAGGTAATGTCTCCATGAGGTCAAAGCGCATATGACAGCGAGGAGTTCTTGGTCATAGATATCGTAGTTTTGTCTGGCAGGGGAGAAGGTTTCAGACAGGTATGCACAAGGATGAAGGTTGCCATTGGCATCCTTTTGCATCAACTCCTCCAGTGGTGTGGAGGGAGGCATCGGTCATGATGAAGAAAGGTTTTTTGACTTTGGGCATAGTCAGCACAGGACGTTGAATATAGAGGTGTTGGAGATGTTGAAAGACAGTCTCACAGTCAGTAGACCAGTCCCATGCTGAGGACTTTCGGGTTAGGTCAGTGAGGGGTTTCCAAATCATTGAGAAAGAGGGGATGAATCAATGATAGAAGTTGCAAAATCCAAGGAAGGAGCAGACTTGTTTGACACAAGTGGGGGTCTGCCATCTGGCGATCACATCCAGCTTGATAGGATCCATTTTTACTGCTCCCTCCTGGATGATTAATCTGAGAAAATAGACTTTATCTGTAACAAACTTGCACTTTTCCAATTTCAAATAGAGATTGTTTTCTTTGAGTCGTTGAAGGACTTTCAGGGTCCATTCACAATGGAGAGTGGCATCAGAGGAGTGGATAAGGATATCATTTATGTAGATAATGAGCCAACCCTCTGCGATAAAGTGTCAAGTCCGGTTCTTTCCCAGAATTCCCGGATGTTCCGGATTTGCGGAGGGGGCGGGGTTTGCGGGAATTCCTGAGAAGTGTCGGAGGGGTAAGGAACTGTGGCTTCAGCTTATGTGCTGCGCCCCTGTACAAGTTCGGTTCCTTAATTTAAGGGCGGAGGGTCGGAGGTTGGTCCTAAGGTCAACTTAAGGACTTAG
>MU127437.1:584286-636703 GCA_014904945.1 Gyrodon lividus
GAAAGTCCAGGACGGAGATATGAAAGTCCGGGACGGGAATGCGGAAAGTCCGGGACAGGAAGTACGGGGTTCGGAATGTCTGATGAAAGAGAATTGTCTAAGGTAAAGTCCGAGGGCCGGGATTCGGGATTTGGTCATAGGGGTTCGGAATCAGGCCGGGTTGGTTAGGGAATTTTCGGGATGTGACATAAAGTCAGCAAAGACGTGATTCATAAATGCCTGGAAAGTTGGGGGAGAGTTGCAGAGTCCAAAGAACATGACATTTGGTTCGAAGAGACCAAAGGGAGTGATGAAGGTGGCCTTCCATTGGTCAGTTGGTTTGATCTGGATGTTGTTATAGCCCCATCTGATGTCTATCTTAGTAAAGATCTTTGATCCTTTCAACTTGTTGACGAGGTTGGAGACTAAGGGGAGAGGGTAGGCATTCTCTATTGTATGGGAGTTCAGATATTGATAGTCTTGGCAAGGGCAAAGGGATCCATCTTTTTTAGGAACGAAGAAAAATGGGGAAGCTTGCGGCAATTGAGAGAGAGAAATCTTGCCAGTCTCAAGATGTTCCTTGATGAACTCTTTACACACCTCCTCTTCCTTTGGGTTCAAGTGGTAGGTCTTGGCCACTTTTGGAACAAAGGAATCGTCGGGGTCAATGGTGTGGTTGAAAGGACAGGATGGGGGTACATGGTTGGTTGCCTTCTTGTCAAAGACATCAGCAAACTCTGCAAATTCAGGGGGAAGGACAGGTTTTTCTTTCTTTTCTTCTGCATCATCTTTCTGGGTGAGTTCAGTGGCAAGGGTAACCTTACAGAAGTCATAGGACATGGAGTCGATTTTCTTCTTGAGTTTCTTTGCAAGTTGTGTTTTGGGGTTGAGTTCAAGATACTAGAGAAGGTATTGTTGGGTGATGGCGTCAGGAGTGTTGTGTCAGGGAAGAGCTTTCTTATCTGGGAAGGAAAGGGTTCCGGCTTCCCAGTCAATGTTTGGGTTGTGCTGGCATAGCCAGGGGAGACCCAGGATGATGTTTTCCTTTCTGCAGTTCATCACATATAGCTCTTGTTCCATTTCGTTGTTGCCGATGCGGAGAGTGAGGGTAGTAGAACACTTGATCAACCCTGCTACATTAGGAGATCTGTCCGCATTGTAGGGCTTCAAGGGTACAGGAGTTGTTCTAGGAGAGGTCCGTGTCAATTTGATTCTCCTTTCTGAAAATCCTACCCATCTAATCCAATCTTGGCAATGGGGAGGGCATCAGGAGCATCTTGCTTGGGGTTTGTTCTCAAAGCAGACTTTGAGGACGTCCAACATCTCAGCTTGAGAGATGAACTTTTCAACAGAGGATGGTGTCTTTGTGGGGATTTCTGCTGTTTTGATGGGAGTTGGTCAAGGGGAGGAAGTTTGCTGGTAAAGGCGACCATTCTTGTGGTCGGTGGAGCGGTGTCCTTGTTTTCTGCAGACAAAGCATAGTCCCTTCTTCGTATACTCAGCTCGCTTGACAGGTGTGAGTCAGACAGAATTGACATCCATGGCGTCAGGATCAGGGGTAGAGGTCGAGGAAGTGGAAGTTAGGAATAGGTGGATCAGTTCTGTAGTGCTTTGATGTGCTGGTTCTGTATGTGGAAGTGTTCTGCTTTAGCAATCCACTCGTTGATGGTGTCGGGGATGGTATCCATGTTCAAAATTTGGGTCGAGAGATTTCTCTCTAGACCATTGGTGTACCAGGAAATAAGGGCAGACTTGTCAGTCACAGTCATTGGCTTGTTGATGTATCTCATGCTCGGAACACATCTGAACATTGCATATGCAGTCAGAACACTCAGCTGTTTCAGTGCCACACCAAAAAGGATGCACTGGGAAGCTGTCACATCCCGAAACTTCCCTAACCCATCTGGCCCAATTCCAAACCCCTATGATCAAATCCTGAATCCCGAGCCTCAGACTTTACCTTAGAAGATTTCTCTTTCATCGGACATTCCAAACCCCGTACTTCCCATCCCAGACTTTTGCATTCCTGTCCCGGACTTTTGTATTCCTATCTTGGCTATCCCTTGACATATGTCACTTTCCTTTGACACTTCTTGACATTTACAGTTCCTATCAATAATTCCCTTTCCCCTTGCCTTGCAATTATTGTGCCATTGCCCTCAGTCATTATTCTCCCATTCTGATGCCATTCCAACTCATTCCTCACTTTCTTCCAGAAACCCGAAACTCTGATTCATCTGACATACTTTAACATCTTTATATCTTCTGGACTCTTCAGTATATAAACCTGCTTGTACTCTCTGATATTTCCTTAGTTCAAACATCAACTAAATCCCGTTCTTTCCTGATCCGCTTCACTCTGAACCTCCTCAGTCCTTAAGTTGACCTTAGGATTGATCTCCGACCCTCTGCTCCAAAATAAAATCAAGGAACAGAACTCGTACAGGGGCGCAGCACATAAGCTGAAGCCGAAGTTCCTTACACCTCCGACCCCCCCTCAGGGATTCCTGCCAAACTCCGCCCTTCCACACACTCCGGACTATCCGGGAATTCTGGGATTGAACCCGGACTTGACAGAAGGAAGCAGTGAAATGTGTATTCTGGTACATCCAAGCCACCAAGGACATGGAACTCCACTTTGATGGCTCTGAGGTATCTATGGACATGGACTTTCAGGGGTACTCCAACACAGGTTGGTCTCAGGACCTGGACAACTCCCGCTCCACGTGCACATTCCTTTTCCTCAGTAATCACAGAGCTATCTCCTGGTCGAGCAAACAGCAGAGCATGGTCACACTTTCCACCACGGAGTCAGAGTACATTGGACTCAGTCTTGCCAGACAACATCTGGCATGGCTTTGGAGCTTCTTTGAAGAGATCAGACACCCACAAAAGGGGCCAACTGTCCTCCACTGCAACAACCAGGCTGCTATCATCCTAAGCCGTGATCCTCAATTCTGGGCATGGACTAAACACATCCAGCGGAAGTACCACTTCATCAGAGATGACCTTGTCAGAAAGGGAGAAGCCATCATCCACTATGTTCCCACAGATGACATGGTAGCAGACATCCTTACAAAACCTCTCATTCGTGAACAACACTGGAAATTTGTTCAAGGTATGGGACTACAAATGCGGTCGAGTGGGAGTGACAAAATACAGCGAACTCCGGAACCGGAACAACAAACTCTGCATTTCCGGAACATCAGAATGCCTACCCCTGCTCCACTGCCAGGCAGAACTGCTCGGAATTGATCTGGAATCTTGTATCTGCTTGGAATTGATCTGGAATTTATGCAGACGTTTGTCACCCTTATTGTATTGCATCATCCTTTACTTGTCATCATTCCTGAGCCTCTGGGGATGCTCCATCACTTCCTTACATTGCTTAATTCCAAATTCCTCTTGTTCCTGTTCCTATTCCCTGATTATCATTAGCAAGTGCTTCTCCGCCCACTCTGTTATATATATACTTAGTTTTCACTTCTGATTCCTCAGTTGTTCTTTGCCCCTCTTTGGCAGCGGCTGAGGTGAGTTTACTTATACCTATTTGCTACTCCTAGCTAATCCCTAGTAGTCTGGGCAATCACTGCCCCTCTTTGGCAGCAGCTGAGTCTGGGCAATCACTGCCCTCTTATAGTTTTTGTCAATTCTTGGGTCTTTGCTTGACCTGGTTGACCTGCTATAGGTGTGTCATGATGTTTCTCAATAATTAGAAGACAGAGTTCATAGTCTTGTGGGACATAAATACAATTGTCGACTTTAAATAGTCCATTTTCTTTGGCATAATTGCTTGTTTTTGCAATTTCTTCTTTTGACATGTTTTTGGATTTTTCTTTGATTTTCGTGATAATTATTGATTCTTCAGCTTCAATAGATATGCTTTGCTAAGTGTGGATCCATTTCGGCTTGATGTCACATCCCGAAACTTTCCCAACTCATCCGGCCCAATTCCAGCCCCCTATGATCAAATCCCAAATCCCGAGCCTCGGACTTTACCTTGGAAGATTTCTCTTTCATCGGACTTTCACATTCCCGTCCCGGACTTCTACATTCCCGTCCCAGACTTTCGCATTCCTGTCCCGGACTTTTTGTATTCCTATCTCGGCTATCTCTTGACATATGTCACTTTCCTTTGACATCTCTTGACATCTACAGTTCCTATTGATAATTCCCTTCCCCCTTGCTTCACAATTATTGTGCCATTGCCCTCAGTCACTATTCCACCATTCTGATGCCATTCCAACTCATTCCTTACTTTCTTCCAGAAACCCGAAACTCCGATTCATCTGACATACTTTAACATCTTTATATCTTCCGGACTCTTCAGTATATAAACCCGCTTGTACTCTCTGATATTTCCTTAGTTCAAATATCAACTAAATCCTGTTCTCTCCTGCTCTGCTTCACTCTGAAACCCTTCAGTCCTTAAGTTGACCTTAGGATTGTCTTCCAACCCTCTACTCTGAAATCAAGGAACAGAACTCGTACAGGGGTGTAGCACATAAGCTGAAGCCAAAGTTCCTTACCCCTCCAACCCCCCTCAGGGATTCCCGACCAACCCCGCCATTCCGCGCGCTCCACACTATCTGGGAATTCCGGGATTGAACCCGGACTTGACACTTGATCATCATGACCCCCTTATTGTCATCTTCAATTCCAAGGGCATGGTCTTGACAAAATACAGTGAATTCTGGCACTGGAACACCAACTCCACATTTCTGAAATGTCAGAGTCCATACCTCTGCATGTCTGAAATGCCAGAGTTTCTACATCCACTCCGCTACCAGGCAAAACCGCTTGGAGTCTCAGTATCTGCTTGGAATTGATCTGGAACTTGTGTGGACTCTCTTATCGCATTCCATCATCCTTTGCTTGTCATCATTCCTGAGCCTTCAAGGACACTCCATCACTTTCTTACATTGCTTAATCCCAACTCCTCTTGTTCCTGTTTCTATTTGCTGATTATCACTAGCAAGTGCTTATCTGCCCACTCTGCTACATATATATACTTAGTTAGTTTCCACTTCAGATTCCTCAGTCATTCTTTGCCCCTCTTTGGCAGCAGCTGAGGTGAGTTTACTTATACCTATTTACTACTCCTAGCTAATCCCTAGTAGTCCGGGCAATCACTGCCCTCTTATAGTTTTTATCACATAATACCATACTAGACAGGTTCGTAAGGGAGCCCTGAGCTAAACCAAAACAATTTACTCGTTGAGCGCTTAGGTATATCGATGTAGTGCCCCAACTCGGTTTTTGAGTCTCCATGGTGAAACGCGTACGAGGGAACGTAGGGAACGCCCAAACCGGGAGTCGCAAACTCAGATTCGAGTTGAAAGTTGAATCATCGAGAGCTACCAGGGCCGGAAAATTCGTTGCGACTTCCCGTCGAGTAACCTGAGTCCACCATATCTACAACGCAAGTTCGCTGCTCAGAATGATCACTGACGAGAATGGAGCTAAATCCAATGAGTAGATCTTGACAAGTGTAAGGCGATATTTTGGTTTGTTGTGCCGAAGAAAAGTGAGCGAATTTACAAGCTATAATCATGTATGTTCAAAACGTCGGTCCCGCGTGAAGGTGTTAATATCTCCTCTCGCCAGTGCTCAACACATCTCACGACGCTCACGACAGTTATTTTCCCCTGTATTCGTATCTTTGTCTCAGCCCCAGTCCTCTCTGTAATTCAAGGCGCACTGCTTGCTGTGCCATATCTACCACTCGGCCAACCCAAGTCCTCCCATCTCTTTACCGAGTCTAACGGCAGATATCTTTGATTTCGGACATCGACTTGCTAGAGCCGTGTGATCGTTGCACTCCCTCCCGACGCTTGTGCACTGGCAGCACCTGTTATTTTGACCTCATCCCACCAGGCGATCCTAGCGAACGTCCCATCTCACGCACCCACACCCACTGCTTCGCTTGCGTATCAGAACTTGTCAGTTCCTCACTGCAGATAGTATCCCTCGCGACTTCACTGGAGACATCTGGTACGCTTTGAATTCATGCTAGCTCGCGATCTTGGCAAGCCTTGGTAGATTTGACCAATGTGATGGCAGGTCAATCTGTTCATACCGGCCCTGCTTACTCATCTATATTTTACGCCGTCGACATTGGTAGCAAGTACACCATCCTTAATAATGCCCTCTTCTCGTCTCCACATCAACACCGATGTCCACCGAGCTATAGCATCGAAGAAGTTGGCCGGTCATTCGAATACAGTGTCTCCGACTCTCCCTTTGAAAACCGTGTCGAATGGAACGCGCGCGAGAAGCGGATCCACTGCATCTACCAGTTCCTCGATCTCTATTGAATCCCCTGGCCCTTCTTCGTCCGTGTCATCATCGTCGCTCCATTTACCGGACTCCAGCAAGGAGTCTTCTCAACCCACCCAGCTCTCCCTTTCCAGCCCGATCAATTCTTCTGCTGATGAGACAGTTCGAGTTCAGGCGTCTGCTCCAGAGTTTGTTATGGCTCTTCACGACTTCGTTCCTCAGCAACAAAATGCGACTTGCCTTTCTTTTCGCGCGGGCCAGGTTATCCGTGTTTTCAATCGTGATGCTAGTGGGTGGTGGGATGGAGAACTGAACGGTCAGAGAGGATGGTTTCCGAGTAATTATGTCAGTGCGGACGAACGGGTGATTTCTCTGACCGAGGAAGAATTACCTCGCTCAGCGGTGGGTTTCGTTCAATGTTCGTTATGTGTGCCTGAAATTGAGGGAATTGATGTTGCCCGCAGCAGCGTCAAGCATCTCGCCACGGGCATACGATGTCAGCCGTATCAGCCGCATCGTGGGCAACTACACCGTCTCGTGGTTCCTCGCGAAAGGATCACAGGCCCTTGGTGACAGAGGCTCTTGGCTCCGACATCGCGTCGTATTGCCCACCTCTAATGGTTAATTTATTACAGAGTCTTTCGCTCCTACAGAGCGCTGTCAGGTCCAATCGCATAACCCACTTTCAGCCATCTACGGCATGCATTATATCCTGCGTTCGCTTCATTCTATCTTCCGTAGAGTGCCTACCCCGCGAGGCACCACTTCTGAAACGCTTCCCAGCTCTTGCCCTGGAACGAAAACAGATCCTGTCCGTGCTTGCCAGGTTGGTTTCCCAAGCCAGGAGCGCCTCGGACGAAACATGTGACGAAGATGCCCGGGACGCTGAGATCGAGGGAATGCTTAAACTCGGTGGTCAGGTTTTCTCTCAAGTTCGGCGGTTTTTGGCTGTGGCCGTACAGTGTGGTATCGAACTTCCGGAGAAGGGGCAGCCTCCGCACACCGATGGTGGCGACGCAACTGTTAACACTCGCTTAGAGACCGAGGACAACTCTCCAGATCCCGCAGGTACAACGCCCACGCCACCGGACTCGATTGATGCTTCGCGTCTGTCGAGTAAGATCCCTACTCCCCGAATGTCGTTATCGCAAGACTGTGACCCCAATGCTTTGGCAAAGGCAGCTTTTCGCACAAAAAGTCTGGGTGACCTCCGTTCTCAGCGTGAAATGGCAGTATCCCGAGACTCGAATTCTTCTGTTGCTCCTTTGCTCCCCCACCGAACCGTCATTGCGCGCACAAAGAAAGACCAGTATCTCTTGCATGATCGCGCCGCCAATAACCGCCACAAATCTGGGATGATGTCTATAAGCAGTACTTCGTCGTCTTCATCATTTTCTTCCGCCGAGTCGCCCAAGCTGCTCTCGTTGCCCTCCTTCCTTTCCGGGCCCTCGACTGCTGCCGAAGTCATGGAGGCACTGAAGCACACCCACGATCAATATCTCTCCACCATCGCTGCCTTTATTGGCCACGCGCATTCGCATACGCGCTCGTCGCATGCGTCGAGTACGGGTCATATGTATGACCTGGTGCGAGAGATTGTCGAGATGGTTTGTAAGTTGCTCACCATTGTCGATGCGGTGATGCGCCACCCCGAGATCCCGTCGTATAAAATAGGCAATCTCAAATCTGCCAAGGAGGGCTTCTACAATGTGACAAGCTCACTTGCAGAGTCTGTTCGACTACTCACCGTGCCCCTCCCCCCTGATGTCACGGAGGAGTCGGAGAAGGGGTCATTGATACGTTCAGCTACAGCTGCCTGCAAAGCTGGTGCTGATTGCGTTTCGGCGGTTAAAATATGCCTGAGTCGGACGTCAGCGGAGCAGCAGTTTATTATTCAAGTTCCCACGACGTCAGATTCTGACCCTGCACCTTTCACGCCAAGCAAGTTCTCAAGACGCCCAGGTAGTGTGTCTACCCTGCACAATCTGTATCGAACCAGTCTCGACGAAGAAGATGTCACAATTCAGGGACAGGCACCGGCGAGCCATACACCCAACCCTCTGGCACAGATCCAGGAGACTTCCTCAGACTCATCCGATCTTACTGGACACTCAAAATCATCTATCGGCTCGCAAGATACTGCGCCCACATCTTCAGACGAACGGGACTCGTCCGGAGGTAACCCTGGTGTATCGGGCAACATCGAAATGCCCTCTCCGTGTGCAGAGTCTATCGACAACCCCTGTGAAGGTACTCAAGGGGATCGGCAAACTGTGGATACTTTTGAGGACCAAATCGTGCATGGCGATGTCTCACCAGTTACCCTCGACATCAAGCGTGATCCTCTGGGTCATGACCATCTCCCTCAGGATGTCATGTACAACGCCGACGGTCACCTGGTTGCAGCCTCCCTCGAGGTGCTGGTCGAGAAGTTAATACCACACGACAGCATCGTCGATCCCGCTTTCTCTGCCGTATTTTTCCTCACCTTCCGGCTCTTCTCGTCACCAATGGAGCTCGTTCAAGCTCTCATTAACCGTTACAACGTCATGCCTCCTGCGAACTTCTCTGAGGAAGACATGCTCATGTGGCAACAATACAAAGGTATTCCTATCCGTCTGCGGGTGTCCAACTTTGTCAAGATTTGGCTGGAGATGTACTGGCGGTCAAATGTGGACGATGTCGCTCTTCCGCACTTGGAATCGTTCACTCGCGAAGCACTGCAACACTACTTCGCCGGACCATCTCAGCGCATTCTTGATCTCATCGCCATGCGCCGAGACGCAAACGCAATCCTGATAAGCCCCAAAAGCGAACGAGTCCGTGATCCAGGGATGTCCATTAACCCACCCTCCTTCTCACCCTCCGAGATTCCTCGACCTACGATGACCAAGACACTCCTCGCGGCTCTGCGGAGCAAGAATTTCGACTCAGTCGCCATTACCGACTTTGACGCTCTCGAGTTGGCAAGACAGCTGACGATCGTGGAGTGTGATTTGTACTGCGCTATCCAACCTGAGGAAATACTGGAGACTGGACAGGAGGGAGCGAAACCGGCTGTCAATGTTAGGGCGGTTTCGTCTTTAAGCACAGTCATCACTGGATGGGTGGCTGAGAATATTCTGAATGAGCATGATATCAGGAAGCGGACGCTGTTGGTCAAGTTTTTCATCAAGCTTGCGGACGTGGGTGTCTTGGTTTGCTTGAGGTGTTGGCATGGGATTGAGCTAATAACGCACATAGCGGTGTACATCGCTGCACAATTTCAGCACCCCACGGTCGATTCTAGCCGCTCTGGACTCATCGACGATCTCCCGCCTACATCAAACATGGCTTGTGAGTCGACAAATCGTTCTGAACCTTTTCTCAGGACAACTTAATATCATTTTCCAGGGTGTTCCTCAGAAGAACAAATTGCGGTTGGAGGCATTGCGGCGATTGGCTGACCATAGTCGTAATTACCACGAGTACCGCAGCAAACTCCGGAATACTGCTCCACCGGCCGTTCCGTTCCTAGGTGAGTTTCACTTCCTTCTTGCGTGCCCTGCAAAGCAACCGAGGCGCGTGTGCTCATTGTGTTGGGCATCAGGACTTTATCTTACGGACGTGACATTCTGCCGAGAGGGTAACCCTTCGTATCGGGATTCGCCGCTAGTCCCGGAGAAAAAACTATTGAACTTCAACAAGTACCATAAGCTAGCTAGGATTGTTCAAGGTCTGCTTTGTCGTTTTTTTTCACGTTAGGCGATGATGGGTTGTTGATCGTTGATTGGGTTGATAGATATGCAACGCTTCCAAGTCCCTTACAACCTCAAGAAGATACCTGAAGTTCAGGAATACCTGAATGTCGCGTTTGAAAATTCTAAACACCATGGTGATCTTCAAGACCTCTATAGAAGAAGGTGTGTGACTTTTCCGCCTGTCTTTTTCTGCTGACATTGATCTTTTGGAATGGTACAACAGTCTGCTTGTTGAGCCCAAGCAGCCGGCTGATACTCCTCCCCCAAGCGATGTGCGTCATCTCTTTAATTGGGCAACACGTTCGCAGGCGCAACAGCCCACATCTGCCTAATCCATTGCTACTCTTTCGAACCTTGGTCATCACTAGCTATGCCGTAATCCTGTTCTTTTCTCGCTTCACAACTTATTTTGGACTTGATCTGTCACAGTTCTCTTACAGTGTCATTTTTGGCTGTTGTTCTGTTTATGGTATAGTTTTGGTTTGCTCTTCTCCACTTGCCTCGACGTTCGTCTGCAAAATCCTTGCATCTACTTCCATTGACATCCCAATCATCGACTCGTTGCATCCTTGATTTATGTATCTCTCTGCTGTTACAATTTTCTGTCTTGTACACCTGCACGGAAGTTACCTAGCTAATCATCCTCATTTCTATTATTGTAACGGAGCTGCATAGTTGGACCTTTCCTGCGACGAGCCCCAAACCCGGAAACAAACCAAAAAAGTTGAATATTGGTTACGGTTACGTCAAGACTCCACGTATTACCGATTCAGAGAATTCCCGTCCGACTATGAGAATACTTGGAAACCTGGTAACCAATTCCATTACTCTTGAGCTTCAGCCTATCCTCCATGCTCCCTCTTCTACCAGCGCCGCTAAGCACAATCGAAGGATATGTATCCCTCGCGACCCCTGGTCCAAAATCATAAACGAACGGCCGACTCTGAGTGGCCCCAAACAACCTCGAGCTCTCCAGCACGATTGAATACACAGGTGACGAATCGTTGCCGGGTGCATGTACGCTCCACCCGCGTGCTGGGTGGCGAACATCCCAGAAGGCGACGACACTGTGGCGGGCTGTCCCCGCTGCTACGAAACTTGCAGAGCCGCCGCCGCAGGAGACGGAGTAGACTGGTTCGGGAGACCAGGGGTCTTGAAGGGTGAGGACGGGCCGGAGGGTCGTTGGGGTCGGTGATGAGGTCGGGGTCGAAGAGGTTGCACGTTGAGAGTGGTCGGAGGCGCGGAGGTCGTGTATACGGACTGCACCGTCATACCAGCCCGAAACGATGATCTGGTCAGAAGAACCCAAAGGCGAAGAGGGCGATGCGCACGTGATGCCGTATACAGCTGAGGGGGGAGGCTTGAATGAATGGAGGGCGATAGATGGGATGGGGGATAGACCATAAGGGGTGATGTAGTGAAGGGAGAGAGGTGTAGAGGACGTGGTACCAAATGCGGCGTATGGGGTGGAGGCGGACATGCAGAGGTGACTTGTCCAGCTCCTTACGCCTAGATCAGCGCGCGTTGGGGATAAGGGGGGAGAGGAGAGGTCAGTGAGGGAGATAGTGCCCCATTGGGAAAGCGAGAGGAGGGTGTTACGGGAACAGGATACGCTCTCCACGACGTATCCGTTGTGATAGTGGAGCGCGGTGTCGGGTGCGCGTTCGATAGTGATGCGTTGTCTATTGTGGAGCTTGTCTTGGGGAGGAAGATAGACTTGTTCGACGCAGCCGTCCTCGAAGCCGAGGGAGAGGGTGCGGTCCTCCCCTGCATCGGGGAGGAAGGCGATAGTGGTGATGTCACGTTCGGGTAAACCGCGGCCGAGAGTCAAGGCATACGAGCCTTGGAAGACAAGTCTGGTTCCACAGCCTTCGATCAAAGGGTCTTGTACGCCATAAGAGTATATGATACGCCCGGCAGCGACTAATAGTCTAGAGACGGAAACTGCAAGGACGGGCTGGAGTTTACCGGGCCACGGACGAGACAAGGGGCGTGCAATGAATTTGGCACGGGACCAAGCACGGTCAGATAAAGCGTTATAGCGTACTTGGGCTAGGGATGACCAGCGTGAACGTGAGGAGTGTAGTGTGAAAGATTGTCTTTCGTGCTGTCTGAGGATTATGGACCATCCGAAATCGTTAACCTGGTGGAGATAAGAAGGCGTACGGATTAGGATAAGGAGGGGTACACTTACGATGGCATGCAAAAGCTTGCAAGTATAGCTTAGGTTTGTAAGGTCTTTGAGGTCGAGGCTTTCTATGATGATAATGAGGATATCTATTGGAAGGGTTATGGCACTGGCAGTCGTTGCACCAACAGACGAGCGTTCCATGTTTGACGTTAGATACTAAGAGACTGTCGTTGTGGCTAGTGCAGTGATGTTCTTGAGCATAGGAACAGAGCTCAGGCCTCAGGATATGATAAACCAGGTCACGGTTTCTGCCATTACTTGATGACACTGCGGAGTCTGGACGATCAGGCTGACATAATCGAGACTGTAGTGTTATTATGTTTGCCGGAGAGTCGAAACAACACAGCGACTGCAATTCGCATTACTGCTACTTCATCCACAAGCCTTACCGCGACTACACTCTGTCACGCGTCGCCAGGTCATGAGGAGGGATGTTCGTATTCTACTCGTCGGCGATGGTACGCAACTCTCACACAACTCACACTTCCCCACTCACTCGTCGTACCTTCCACAGAGGCTGTAGGCAAGAGCACAATCATAACCTCTCTCATCAAAGAATCCTTCGTCCCACATGCATGTTCGCCGAATTCTTCTTCTTCCTCCTCTTCTCACACCCCTTCTTAGGTCCAACACGTCGTTCCCGAGGTCACCATTCCTCCAGAGGTCACTCCAGAGAATGTCACAACTTATATCGTCGATTCCGGTGGTCAGTAGCACCATTCTTGTTCGCCGAACCCATTCAAATATCCCTCTCAGCGGGCCCCCAGGATAGACATCATCTCGAATCGGAGATACGCAAGGCCCACGTCATATGTGTCGTCTATTCTATTGACGACCCAAATTCATTCGTCCGTATACCTACCTTTTGGTTGCCTCAATTCCGTCAGCTCGGTGTTAATGTTCGTCCTCGCCTCGCCTGATGAAGCGCTGCTCATCTCGTTCCACTTCCAGGTCCCTGTCATACTCGTCGGAAATAAGATTGATCTGCGAGGTGGTGAAGTGACCAATGAAGGACTCGAGGCCGAGATAATACCCATCATGAACGAGTTCAAGGCAAGTGTCCTCGTGTCCTCTCCTGAGACCATGCCAAACAATTCTATAGGAGGTCGAGACTTGCGTGGAGTGCTCAGCAAAGATGCCTCTAAACGTTTCAGAAGTATTCTATTTTGCCCAAAAGGCTGTTCTCCATCCTACCGCTCCCTTATACGACTCCAGGGAACACGTATGTCATAACATTCATGGCGAGGCTTCCCCGTGGTACTAAATGATATCAGGTCCTCAAACCTGCATGTGTTAGTGCCTTGAAACGCATATTCAACCTCTGCGATGCAAATAAGGACGGCGTGCTCGACGCCGTAGAGCTGAACGAGTTCCAGGTGGGTTCTGTGTCATTACATGCCTGTGAATCCACTCCATCTACTTGTTCCATTTTAGCGTAAGTGCTTTGATGCACCCCTGCAACTTCAGGAACTAGAAGGCATTAAAGACATGGTCCGAGAACATGCTCCAAGTGGCGTCCGGGATAATGGCCTCACCGAAGCCGGTTTTTTGTACCTACACACCAGCTTCATTCAACGTGGACGGCTGGAGACCACTTGGACTGTTCTCCGGAAATTCGGGTATGGTGAAGATTTGAAACTTGCTGAGTCGTTCCTCCTGCCCAAGTCAGTTACATCGCTACATGAAACGCGCACAGTCGCATCCCTCTTACATATAACTTTAGGTTCGACGTCCCACATGATTGTTCTGTTGAGCTTAGTCCCAAGGGTTACCAGTTTTTCACTGACATCTTCGAGACCTTTGACAAGGTAGGTCCTTCGGGAACTGTTCTCATAGGCCTTTTCTCATCTTCTTCCCAAGGACCAAGATGGTGCTTTGAAACCCGGAGAACTTGACGAGATGTTTAGCACCTCACCAGGGAATCCGTGGGCAAATCAGAAGTTCCCAGACACGACCCTTGCAGACGACACTGGTGCAGTCACTCTGCAAGGCTGGCTTGCTCAGTGGAGGTCCGTTCCCACACTTTCTCAAGTACTCTGTCTAATTGAACGCCCTTCCAGTATGACCACCCTCTTAGACCACAAAACTACCCTTGCATACCTTGCATACCTCGGATATCCAGAGGAGCAGCGAACGAGTGCCCTTGTCACTACACGACCCAGGAAGATTGACCGAAAAAAAGGCAAAATCACACGGAACGTGTTCTTGTGCTATGTGTGCGGCGCCGCTGGGTCTGGGAAAACGTCCTTGCTGCGGTCTTTTGTTAAGAAGCCTTTCATGGAAGTATATGAACCTACGAGCAAGATGCTCAGCGTGGTCAATGCTGTTGATATCGACGGCGCTGAAAAATACCTCGTGGTAAGCTCGTTCGCAGAATCGCTGCCGGGCTGAGTAACTTGTTTTCCGCAGCTGCAAGAGTTTGGCTCAAAGTATGAGGCTGAAACGTTGCGTTCGTCGAAGAGGACGGATATTGCGGACCTCATCGTATATGTCCATGATTCGAGCGATACCAATTCATTCTCGTATATCAGCAACCTTCGGGTACGTGGTGCGATATGCGAGGAATTGTTCGCAGGCTGACCCACAGGCTTTGCAAAGCAACAATATAATCTGGACCATATACCGACTTTATTCGTCGCTACAAAATCTGACCTTGATCTCGCTCAGCAGGTTAATACATTACATTCCCTCCATACTTTGGTGTTGATATTGATGTATTAACAGAGGCATGAAGTTCAACCTGATGTATATTGCAGACGGTTAGGGCTCCCAGTCCCAGTTGCCGTGAGCGTCAGAACGGGGCAAATAGCAGACGTTTTCCATGTAATGTGCGGCATTGCAACGAACCCGTGAGTTTTCTTCACCCTTTTAAACCCGACCCAATGCCATCATAATGGACAAAAACAAGTCAGCTGACCCTGGGCTTCTTCAGCCATGCGGCAATATCAGGAGGCGCAGACCGCGCATTGACGGCGTCTGAGCGGCTCCGCATGTACGTCACGGTGACCGCGTTGCTGGGTGGGGTTAGCGCTGGGCTTGTGGTGCTCTATCGCGGCTTGTTGAGACCGGGTGGACCTATACTTCCCAGCTGGACACATTGGGCTACATGGTTGTTTGGTAGAAGGGAACCGTGACCCATTTGGGTTATCTCTATTTCTTTGATACTTTATACAGTTGGCTTATAGATGTCGCGTTCTCGTTACGCAAGCTCTGTGGTATTGGTTAAGTGGTTCTCCCGAACCTTGAGTATGGCGTTGAGGCCGACCCGAAGTCCGACTGCCCAGATCCGAGATTGCCTTGAGGTGGCCACCTGGTTGAACAAGTTGTTGAAAAGCAACGTTGTCCGCGTTTCGACACATCACTCACTCTTGCCATCGATCTTTTCCTCTGAAGCGTGTCCCAAAGCAAACTCTTCCTCCAACAACACTAACCTGATTGAAGCTTTGACTCGCTAGAACCAGGTTCTGAACACATTTGACATCCAGGGACACAAGGCTTGCAGCTCCAACACTTGTGACACTTCCAATCAACATGGATGAAGACATGGAATTTGATGCCAACGTGGCACCACAAATCCCGCCTCAGCACCTTCAGCAACATCGTGATGACGGACGCAAGATGCTGTACGTGTCTCTCACTCCGTGTGCGTTAATATTCAGGGGCAATCTCGTTTCTTATTTATCCTCCCCGCCCCACGCATGCTCTCGATATAATGATCCAGCGATCTCGTATTCGTACAAGACTGTACAGGCAGCCAGGGTTCCTACATCTCGAGCGCGACGAAGAACATCGAAGAGATCTGCGCACACATCTTCGAGTCCGGGCGCCTCCAATCTCCCGAGGACCTACGCGTAGGTCTTGTGGCATTCCGCGACCACCCACCACAGGATCATACATATGTCGTAAAGAACTTTGGGTTCTCGTCGGACATAAGTAAAGTCCACAAGGACCTTTCGGGGCTTTATGCTTCAGGCGGAGGGGACGGGCCCGAAGCTGTCACGGCTGCCTTAGTGGAGAGTTTGAATATGGATTGGAGGGAACAGGCAAGTAAGATGGTGGTGATTATTGCTGATGCGCCTCCTCATGGAATTGGGGAGTATGGTGATGGTGCGTCTTAATTGTTACTTGACCGAGCTTGGGGCAGACGTGTGTTGACGCGTTCAATGATGTAGGTTTTGACGAGGGCTCACCCGATGGAAACGATCCATTACAGATTGCACGTATGATGGCTAGCCGGGGGATAACATTAGTAAGACCTGCCATCTCCTTGATAACCTCGCGTTCCGCCGATACTCATAGGAATCAATTTCTTTTTACAGTTCTTCGTCGCTTGCGAACCAGCTCTAAGTGGATATTCAGTACGCACACTCCTCGGCCCCATTCCGGCCTCCAAAAAGGGCCCTAAAGCTGACCAAAAGCCCTAACACTTACAGTACGCCACCGATTTCTACCAAGCCATCACAACCATCACCTCAGGCCTCATGCTCCCCTTAACCACCGCCGATCTCCTCTCACATGCGATAGTCGGAAGCGTGCTTGAGAACCTTGATATGGATAGGCTCGTGCGCGAGGTGGGACATGCTGTCGCACTACGAATACTTGGGAACAACGAGAGCGTCGATGACGTTGCTCGCGAATTGCACGAAAAGCTGCTTCTCAGAAACGAGAGTACGAAGAAGGTGGTTATCGAGAGCATCTATAAGGAGTCGCCGGAGGCGGCGCATAACGTGTCGGTGTTCATGCGCGCTGGGTCGTTGGCGGAGGCCAGACCACAGCTCAAGCGTGTATGTTAGATGTTCTTCTTCGTGCTTCCTCGGAAGATGGATGGTGACGATGATGCGCTGATCATGTTGATCAACAGGTGTATGGAACACGATTCACCGATAAATATCTCCTTGCGCGACAGACCGCCAACAGGAGTTCATATGCGTACTCTTATGCTCCTCACCTCCCCGCACGTTCAACGTCAGCCAAATCCACTTCCAGCACGGTCTCTGTGGCTGGCGCCCCCGCCTCTCCACCACGCAAAGTCGTGACAGATTTTGCAGCATTTGGTGCACCTGCGAACGCGAGTGTGTTCGGGACCGCGGTAGCCCCGACGCCATTTTCGTTGGCGGGTGGTAAAGCTGCGTTCGGAGGAATGAGAAACCCAAGTGGGAGGACCAATTTTGATGCGGATGATGAAGACGACGACGAGAATGATGGGAGACAGAAGGTTGAATTGAGAGAAGACTCGATATCTCTAGACCAAGTGCGTGATCTGTGTTGTGGTCGATTACTCACGACTGACACGGTGTATTGGACAGGCACGCCGTATCGCAATGCAGAGTGCTTGGAGGGGAGTCCGGGAATGATTTATTCGTCCTCCCATATTCATTTGGCTACTGGTTTTCATAACTGTCTCCCCCCTCATCATTCATTCGCCTGCTGGCAGTTGATTTGCAGTCTTATACATACGCCTCTCAACTTTGTTCCTGCCTGTTTCAATCACTTATCCGAACCCATGTAGAATAATGACACCCCATAAAATGCCCAGCCCTTGGTTTATATCCAAACTGGAACATTGTACGTGGTGAGGTGTACAGAGTGGTCAGGAAGAGGTGTCTTTCCACTTCCCTTTTTTCTTTTTGGTTGTGGAAACGGTGTTGGGCCCGTCTGTTGAAGAGGACTTGCCACTGGGTGATGTCGTCCCCTTCTCGTACTTTTCGTCAGCCACTTGTATGTCTTTCTTCGACTTCTTTCTCATCTTCCTTGTAGTCTCTAGATCGCCACCCTCTACAAGTTCTGCAGACTTTCGGTCTTGTTTTCGCTTCTTTTTTGGTGACAGGGATGCTCCATGTTCTTCATCACCAGTCGTCAACTTGGTCTCATTGTCCCGCCTTTTTCGAGCCTTCCGGCCATCATCCTTCAATCCTCCAGCCCCATTTTTCACCTCTGTCTTCACATTCCCTGCTTTCTTCGCCTTCTTCGCCGCCTTGCGCTCTCTTTTAAATCTTTTGCGTTCTCTCCGTTCTTCCCGTGTTTCTTCTCTATCTTCTAATTTCCGCTTTTTGTTTTCCCGAGCTTCCTCTGCTGTATTGATCGTGTGATCATCCACGCGTTCAGGTGCGGGCGTAGAAGCCGACGAAAACTCAGAGGGAAAGGAAGACGGCGTAGCAGTACCCACCCTCGGATCATCATCAGGGCCCAGCACAGGTCCCCTAAAGAATCTCGAATACAACCCACGTCTCGCAGCCTCTCTTTTAGCTGTTGCGATGAGTGAAAGACGGCCCAGGGTGCCAGCACCGGGGGGGATGTCAGGGTGGGGGGTTGCAGTGCCCGATGCGGAGGCTGGTGTTCCGGATATGGGTGGTCTGTTAGAGATGATGCCGGTTGTGGTGCGTTTGAGCGAAAGGGATGCTGTGGATTTGGAGGGGTCCTGGGAGGAAAGGTAAACGAGTGAGTGACGCATGAGAGGGAGGAACACCGTGGAGGCACTTTACCTCATCTGCATCTTCATCATCGCTGGATACTTTGATGGTGATAGCCTTGGATGCGGCAGTGAATAAGCTACCAAAACGTGTCACCGATCGAGTACGAGCGCTACCAAGGAAAAAGCAAGACTAGCACGCACTGGTCCCAGAACGGGAACGCCTCATCGCGATCTTTGCCTAGGCCTGCGAGGTTTTTCTTCGGGGGGACGGCGAGAGGCTTGTCGATGCCCCCTCTGCGGAGGGCTGTACCTGTTCCCGCCCATCCATACGACGTTAGATAGGCGTGCCCGTAGGACTGTCCGTGTAATGACATGCACGCGCAAAGCTGCAAGTCGCTTGGTCGGAAATGCCTTACTAGGTCACGTGAAAAAAACCCTATATTCTTATGAACTGATACTCCATTCATGCCAGTACTAATAGACAGAAGCACCTGCAGAACAGACCCAGGCTGTACGACTCACCGCCCGCCGGCGATGTCATACCATTCAAGTTCACGTCCCCAACTGTTCCACATTCGATCCAAAACCCTCAATTTCTCCCACCGCCCCAAGCTGGGGTCCTCCAAGTCCTGCACATCTTCCAGGAAGCCTTCTCGAAGGCGTGACCGTGAAGGTAAAGAAGTCAGAGCATAATTGCGGAGATGAGTCAATGACAGAACGAGAAGCCCTGATGTCAGTGATGGGATAGAGTCCGGTTGTTTGTCGTGCTGTTGATCTGCGTGTTTGTGCGATGATTTCGGTTGGAAAAGTAGAAGGCGTTCGATTCTCCTGTCTCTGGAGTGAGCTTGAAACATGATCATAGAAGATAACACAAACCTCATCGCAAGCCAAACGCTCAGTTTGCGGTGCTTGCCACCATGCCTAGCTCGGCCACCGAAAACAAGTCCTCTGAGAAACCCTCCGACTACATACACAATTGCGAGGGCCGGCGCCACTCCAATGAATGCAAACGTGAGTTCCTGGGATTTGAGCAATCTGTCGATGCCTGTCAAGGCTTGGTCGATGTCAACCTTCCACACGGTTAGTTCAAAATTCGTCAGTAAACAGTTGAGGGACCAACTTTGGCTTTTTGGACTTGCACAAATAGCGACCTCAATAAAGTGCCCGCCACAGCGGACTTGAAGGGTCGTTTGATGTCTTGTTCATAAATTTGAAGGATCGGGGTGAGGTCCCCGAGACGTATCTGTTGCGAGAGTGCCACAAGTTGTGTTTGATCATAACCAAGTTTCTCTTGGGCTAGTGCAAGCGTCATTCGCTCAAGAGACTATTGGAAGTCATAGCAGGTGAGCAATCCAAGGGTTCTGGGACACAGGGTGCGACATACGTCAAGGTCAGCAGACACTGCTTCTCGTCGGACAATGACGCCTTCCTCTCCTCCAGTTCTAATTGTCTTAAAAATTCCGCGAAGAGGCTCCAGCAGCCAATCTGTGACAAGGTTATGAGCCGTCTCGAGTGTGTCTTGTGCCAGATCGGTCAAGGTTGCTCGAGACGCATACAAAGTCTTGACACAATAGAGAGTCAACGGTGGAAGAAGTAATAAACGGGGCCACATAAGTGTTAATCTTGATGGACGACGGAGGTCATGGGCCTCGAGATAAGACGCATGCTCCTCCTTGCGCGTGATGAAGATCGCCTTATATAACTCCATGAAATTGGAGAGTACATTTTGCTCGGAGAGCTGAACCGACGTGGCAGTACCCAGAGCGGTCACGAAGTCAAGGAGGAAACTGGGATTAGGAACACTTTCGGCCGAGGAACCACCATTTTTGACTCTCAGAGCTTGCATAAGACCTGGCCTCATTCCCATGAGCTTCCCAAGGACTTCTGCCCGGTCATCTCGAATCTTTTCGTGGTCTTGACGCTTTAATCGACATTCATCGCGCGAGAGATGAAGAGGAAAATAGATGGCCGATGTGAAGCCACCCACGAATCGCCAGATAGAGTTACGCAGGGTGTCCACAATGTTAAATGCAGGACGCCGTGCGTTGCCATAGAAAACCCCACCAGAAGGTAAGCGTGTCAAAGTGAGAGAAGGGTTGGCCACCAAGTGAGGGAAAAGTGTGACCATGAATGTGCTAGGCTGCAGTCGACTCCTGGTCGAAAACAGAACATGGAGAGACGATGGGTGGAATGTCGAGAGGTGGAGTGAACCGTCATGGGATCGTAAGACCTGAAGTACATTCAGAAGACGTTTTGGAAGTGCTAGTGAGATTGTCAGCTTTTCGTCGTGTGTGAGCCGTCACAAGGAAAGGAAGATATGTCTTGACACGCTGATGTTGCCCTTGCACAGGCGCACGTCAATAAGAAAGCCGACCCACTTTGTAACAGGTATAGAGCGGCAAGGTGGTTAGATTGTTCTACTTCGGCCCACCACTCTGCATCATCTTGAGCGGCACTTGCCTCATCCAGGTATAGGTCCAGAGCCTTGGCATACAGACCAAAAGCAATCCTCCCCAGTGCGGTTTCCAATAACACCCCGGAGGCGTGCTGCGCCTGGATGGACGAGCTGGGGTGAAGAAAGACATCATCCTGGAGTAGTTCCAAAGCATTCGGAATGCCCTCCGCGCTGAAAGGTGGCTTGAGAATCGTGTCAAATTCCCTGTAGAGTTCTTCGGCGCGTGGGTCGAGTCCTGTGAGATGTGGGGGTTGAAGGTTGGCCAAGGGAAGCAGCGGCTCGGTGTAGTGAGCAGAATAACCGAGCGACATCGAGAAGAAGCTTCCTGTGCTGAGCGAACGCTGGTCCAGATTCTGGCCAAGTTATGAAGTGTTACTATGTGCTACTGCTACTTACTAACTCGGGGAGTAGTGGTTAGTGAACCCCACCACGTGACTTGATGGCCTGAAGCCAGCGGCGACGTCCCCATGATAATTGATTCCATAAATTAATTTGAGGGAGGGGAGGAACGAGTCGAGCGACCAAAAAATACTGCTATCTAGACCGTTGAAACTGTTTTTTATTTATTTATTACCTACGGCAGACGAGAGTCGTGCAGGACGTCAGTCCCCGAGCAGTATTTATTTTTGAGTTAAAAATCCAAAACTTCTCGAACAAATTATTGCTGCATTATAAGACACTTCAAGATGATTTCTCTGCTGAAAGGTACCCCCAGGCTGTTTTTAGGTAGTTATATATGACTGCTCCTCCATGTACATGAATCACGGATGATGCGAGATGATGTATACGTCGCCCCGATCCTACCCCACCAGCACACCATGAATAACAAAGACGGACGACCGCCACGCCGAGTCAATGAAGAAGTCGCATCACCATCACCATCTACCAGAATATCAATATCTTCTCTTACACGGTGCCCGGTACGAAGGGTGGTGTTCCTTTCTGGCCCCCCTATCGCGATGTCGATTTACATGGAACGGGATAGCTCTCCGCAACGTGCAGGCCGTGATACAACGATTCACGCCATATCGGCCACGACACACAGATAAGCTATAATATGCCCTATCAAGCAAATGTTTATCATCCTGACTAGGACAACGAACATTTATGGCTGGGATCTATGGGTCTTGGATACGAATCCATTTCACTAACCTTCCAACAGGCAGCACTGTTTTTCAAGCTTCTTCCATCAGGTATTAGCGCTGAAACATCGACGTCAAGCCAAACCGAATCAGCCTAGACTTGGTTGGTCAGCATTAACCTATCTTGGCTCAGATATCCTTGGGAGGTTGAATACAGTAAACTGCTCAACGATGGTTGGTTGTGCCAAGAACATACAACCAAATCGAAATCGATACGTTCTACTGTCAACGTTTGTGGACACTGCAATGCCGCTAAGACGTCTCGGTTCTGCAAACGAGAGGCGGCGACCGGAGAAGACGGGGGCTATTACTCTACGTATTCTCACTGTACGAAGAGAAGAGGCTTTGTCACTGGACTATTGGTGTATCGCAGCAAATGAAGGGCAGCGCGACATCGAACTCGCGGGGACCTGACATGTAACTAATTAATCAATATTTCAACTCTTCTCGCTGACTTTTGAGACAAAGTCAATATTGGGAGCGAAAGGTCCGAATAATTATGGTGCTAAATACCGATACAGAGGTTGAGGAGTAGAGATACAGAGCACATTGATATAGAACGCACCCAATCTCGCCTTAAAATGTAACCAAACTCATGCAGATGGCGAACAGCGACGGGTCTCATTAAATAATAACGATTACACTTACAGCACTCCCTCCCCTGCAATCAATAACTCTCAGGACAAATGCTTCAACCATGGTGTCCAACACTCACCCGATTTGTCACTCTTCTATCCAGACTACTTGGCCCGCGGCCCATCTATCTCCCCACATAACACGTTTGTGATATATTTTCCTCAATTCTCTGAATTCCTTCACGAAGTCATCCACATCCGAGGCATCATTAGAGCCAGACGATGGTGAAGAAGCTTGGACAAACGATGATGCAAGGGCTTCTGATGCGTTGTCCTGGTCAGTCGTTGCATGGCGGAGACGCAACAGAAGGAATTGAGGACTAAAACGCTGCATTTGTGTCAGATGGCATACAGCAAACGTAGGGTAGATCTGCGAGCACACTTGGTAGACCTCTCTTTGCTCACGCTCGACCTCCTTCCATCGTGCTTCTAGTGACTTTGCTTCATCGAACGCATCATTGGTCTCAGACCTTAGTTGGTACAACCGGTCCTGCAGCGAGATATTTCCTCCTGAAAAGCACAACTTCAGATATGGCAGCGGGGAGATAGATTTGAAGAAACGTACGAGCAATCGCCTCATTTGCCAGGCCCAGCTCCGTTTGAGATTGATATAGAGACTTGACGCATGACACCGAATGGAACACGGCTTGAAAGTATGCTGGATTATTTAACATGTCTTCTAGATCAGTCCGACTGCATACAGGATCAGACGTTGGCCGCAGCGTGAGCGTGTTGCGTACGTTAGGTGTGAGAGCTCAGGAAACTCTGCCATGAGTGGGGTAGTCGTCATTTCGACGTTCTCCTTGCTTTCTACTTGTGCCCACTGTATAGTTATGTTACACACCAGTCGCGGTGAAGGGAAGTAATGTATTTGCAAGTTAGTGTGGCAAGCAAACTTGAAGGCAGCCTGGAAAGGTACCTACATGCAGTGCATCAATATGATTTATTTTCCTCCTGAATGTCGACCATGTCTTCCATCATTCTCCCTGGTGAATATGTTCCAGCACAACATGTCAACCTCAAGCTTGGACCAGGGCTATTACAGCTCTCGACGCCTCAAGCTTCTGTGAAGGGAATTAGTTCGCAGCCAATTATATCAATACGAGCAGGCGCACTAAACCACTCAGCGACCAAAAGCAAATGGTGGGTGGAAGGTAATTCCCGACGGGTAAGCTCTTTTCGTATACACTCAAGTCCTTTACAAGAGTCTTATTTAGCTCTTATGAGTATGTTCCAGCACCACAAGAAAGTGTCATCGGTATAGTCACGGGGCGTAGCGGTGAAGGATGGCGAGTTGACATTGGCTCCGCTCATCCTGCCTCGTTGGATGGACTGGCATTCGAAGGGGCCACCAAAAGAAATAAACCCAACCTCAAGGTGCGTGACTGCTGCCAACCAACCTTTCATGTAATTTAATTAGACTTATAGGTGGGGTCTCTGCTCTACGCTCGCATATCTCTCGCACACAAAGATATGGAACCAGAACTAGAGTGTTTCGACGCTCAGACCCACAAAGCCGAGGGCTTCGGCGAACTGAAGGGCGGATTCGTCACTCAGTGTAGCTTGCAGATGAGCCGACTGTCTGTTCTGTACCATTTAATACCCTTTCTTTAATCTGACGATATCTACAGACTGCTAGATTCTAAACATTTCTTGCTTCCGCTCCTAGGGTCATGGTTTCCATTCGAAGCGGCCGTTGGTATGAATGGCAGGATCTGGGTCAGCGCAAAGGAAATAAAGCAAACGATCGCCGTCGTTCGATGCATCGAGGCTGTCGATCCTTATGGCGGCGGTATGGACGAAGCTAGTGTCAAAAAGTTCCTCGGTAAACTGGAATTATAAAATTTCAACCAAGGATGCCACTTCGTGATCATACATGGCCCGCCACGGTGGAAGCGCGCTCCCAGCAACTCCATAAGAGGTTAGTTCTTCCTGGCTGATGGCGAATGGAGGCGTGATCTATCGCAATCTTGACAGTGATCCAGCACCTTGACATCGACGTTCAGAACCTATGAGTCGTTATGTAGCACTATATTTCTTTCTCCCTATGTGGAACGCTGTAAGCCCACGAGCCGCTAGCACCCATACCTAATACAGTCATCTAGTGGCCTTATCGACGCCAGACCGAGAGGCTGAGTATACTACGTCGCAAACATGAATCAAGCAGCTTGAGTGCTCAACGCTGAGCACCTGGATCGTTGGAGTTTATGAGTGACGCTGTCATTACGCCCAGAATGGTATATATATAGTCCTAAACGTCCTTCGAAGAGAAAAGTGATGAAGACAATAGAGCCAAGGATTAACTCACACACGAGAATGGAACGGCGGTGAAGAGCGCCGTATGGCGCGCCACTAAGAAGTGACGGGCTACGTGACAGGAAGAAAAAGTCGACAGAGTCTGGTACATTGGTAGAATATAAAACGCACGGCAAACGACTTGGGGAAGGATGTCACCTAATCATCATCTGCTACACGGGCTCTCTTGTGGGCCCTCCTCCCCGTACCTACGCTTTGAGAATCTTCATCACTCACGGTCCCTACGCTTCTGCGCATAGCTCGTTTTCGCCTCTGATACTCGCGATCACGATTTTTCTTTTGCTGGGCAGCACTGAGGTCCTGTGTCCTTGGAGCTGGGGGAACGACGACCGTCGTCACGCCAGGAGTCGTTGGGTGTTTAAATTCATCAGGTGCAGGAGTAGAGTCTTCGCCGTCGCCTACTAGATCTAGTGACTGTAATTGCGAGCAGAATTTGCATAAGAGGAGTGATAAACTATCCAGTGAGTGAACTGACCTTTGACCAAGTTCCGCTGCTACTCGAGAACCAACGATCGGCATCACCTATTTCGTATTTCCTTCTTGCAGCTGCACCCTGGGTAGGTTTCAGATATCCGTCAAAACCATGAATGATATTCCCAGTCGTTGCAGTATCAGTGAGATACGCTGTCTCGAGGTTGTAGATGGTGAGTTCAATTTGAGCCTGAAGTTCGACTCGTTCAATCTGTTTTGAAACAATGAACTGAACACGGTGGACGCACCAGCTGACGATCTGCGGCCCTCTTCTTCATGAGCATCTTGCTGAGTTCATCCTTGACTCTCTCATAGCGCGCCTTGTCGTCAGCACTGGGAGGGTCCTTATTTGCCATTACGAGAATTTTGGTCTGTGATATGACGGTGATCGAGATCAGCTGTCCGCTGGTGTCCACATTGATCCATACCTGAAGTGCTTGAACAATGGGGCTGAGTCCATACACCCTCAGCATTTGGCAAGTGGCAGTGCAATAACCAGATGATTACATAATCCAATTTGGACCGCCAAAGCACGTGGAGACTTCCTTTTTTGCCGGAGTTACGCGTCGAGTGTGTCTCATCTTGCTTTGCTCGCTGTCCTCCACAACGACTAGCCATGTCTTCCGTACCACCATCAGGTCCTCCTTCAAACCCTCCTACCAACAACAACACAGAGAAGCATCCAGAAACACCCCCCGCCGCTACTCCTACACCAGCAGCCCAAGATGGCGCAGCCATGGACACCACCACAGATCAACCACCGGAAGAGTCTTGGGACGATATTCCTGCAGACATAATGGCATTGAGCACTGACGAGATGTTGACGAGAATACGTCTCATTGACAATGATATCAAGGTGTGTGTCCTCACTCCAAGGTCATACCTACTGAACACGCTCCGGCGCCGCCAGGTCATGAAATCAGAAACACTACGTCTGCAACACGAGCAAAGTGTAATGAAAGAAAAGATACGTGATAACGGAGAGAAAATAAAACAAAACAAAGTTCTCCCCTACCTCGTTGGAAATGTAGTCGAGGTATTACCAACTTGACTGCTATGTCACGTTCTCCATTTGACAACCATTTGACAGATCCTAGAAGTCGACCCCGAAGCTCAGGAAGATGGCGCTAACCAAGACCTTGACTCGATGCGCAAAGGGAAATGTGCAGTCGTCAAGACGTCAACGCGACAAACAGTATTCCTTCCACTCATCGGCCTCGTCCCACCCGAACAACTCAGACCTTCTGATCTGGTCGGCGTCAACAAGGATTCGTATCTCATCTTGGATAAGCTCCCAACTGAATTTGATTCTCGGGTGAAGGCAATGGAAGTTGATGAACGCCCAACCGAAACTTATACCGATATCGGTGGCTTGGAGAAGCAGATCGAAGAACTAGTGGAGGCAATTGTTCTCCCAATGGAGCAAGCAGACAAATTCAAGACCTTGGGCATCAAACCACCAAAGGGCTGTCTAATGTACGGCCCACCAGGTAGGCACAGAAGCCTCGATGTCTCATTGTGATTTATGAACATTTTCTAGGTACCGGAAAGACCCTTCTTGCTCGTGCCTGCGCTGCTCAGACGAAAGCATGCTATCTCAAGCTCGCTGGCCCCTCACTTGTGCAGATGTTCATTGGTGATGGTGCCAAGCTTGTTCGTGACGCTTTCGAGCTAGCGAAGGAGAAAGCTCCAGCAATCATTTTTATCGACGAACTTGACGCTATTGGTACTAAGCGATTTGATTCCGAGAAGAGTGGAGACCGTGAAGTGCAACGAACAATGTTGGAGCTGCTCAACCAACTTGATGGTTTCTCGAGTGACGAGCGCATAAAAGTGAGCTCTTGGTATTTCAACATTCACTTGGTGTTGAGCTCGCGAATTTTCTAGGTTATCGCTGCCACGAACCGAATCGATATCCTCGATCCTGCTCTCCTCCGTTCCGGACGGTTAGACCGCAAGATCGAGTTCCCCTTACCAAATGAGACCGCCCGAGCGCGTATCCTTGAAATCCACTCCCGCAAGATGACTGTCAGCCCAGACGTCAACTTCGAGGAACTGGCTCGCAGTACGGACGAGTTCAATGGCGCGCAGCTCAAAGCGACGTGCGTAGAGGCTGGTATGATTGCCCTGAGGGAGGGTGCAACGAAATTGACTCATGAACACTTCTTGAGTGGTATTGCAGAGGGTGGGTTTCACTTGTTTCCTTGCTTTCTCTGCTGTGTCTGATACACATTTGTGAACAGTACAAAGCAAGAAGAAGAACGACTTGATGTACTTCGCTTAGTATATTTCGGTCTTTGTACCTAGGATCTTTCTGTTGTACACAATCGATGGTTTTTTTCAATGGACGTGACTGGCAATGTAGGTGGCATCGACGCAGTGGGCCTGGACATGGCCTTGAGTGCACACGGCAGCTCGACGTGACAAGGATTGTATTTACGGGGAGGCTGGCAATCCTTGTGGCGGACTATGGTCGTGTGTTGTCCTGCGTTCAAAGAAGTTCTCACATGTCATGTCACATCGTCAGGCAACACTAGTGATGATTCCATACAGAACCTGGGCCAAAAGCTAGGATGATTCTGCTGCGATGCAAGGGTTTGTCAAGGACGCAGTAGTAGCATTTCGAATCAACACTTCGGAGTTCTATTTACGTGTCTGCACGTACCGCGTGGATGCTTTCGTCGAGTCTCAAGATTCGTCATGAATCGCATCTCGTGCTAGATCGATACTGTGGGGGTAGAAAAGTCCCAGAGGCTGGAAATCGGGTTTGGCTGTCACGTCGGGATGGCCCCAGCTGGGACCTTGAATTCAAATATTGTATTCGAACTTCGGATATGAGTGGACATGTACACTAAATCCGAACCCTTTGCATGGAGAAACTTGTCTCTCCGGAGAGGTGACCTGCAGTTTGTCTGATCCAACAAAGGAATCGAACAGGAACAAGGACTAGTAGCTGTTCCTCTTGCTCCCCACCATAAAGCAGACAGATAACTTGCAACTCGGGAGAGATAATGAAGTTCGTGATATTGACATTCCAACGATTAACAGCATGATATATAAACCATGATATGGTCAAGGTATTGTATGGAAAATGGCCAATTGCGGGTGAGTTGCATATACATGTGTATGTGTCCGTCAAGGTACAGCGTTTGGGTATGCAGCTAGTCAGCTAGTCTATATTATGCACCGAACCGAGAAAAATGCGTCAGCATCTACTTGCCCAATGCTTGCAGCTGAACATATTCATAATAGTCTCCGTGTAACGATAGGAGCTCGTCGTGGGTGCCAGCTTCGCTGACACGACCTTCCTTGAGGAAGTAACTGGAAGGACGTTGTGAGATGCGTTGATAGAAGCCGAGACATGGGACAACTTACATGCAATCGGCATTCTGAATGGTGGATAAACGATGTGCAATGGCGACGGTCGTGCGACCTTTGGCGGCTTGATCGAGAGCTTCTTGCACAACCTTCTCCGAGTTGGAATCCAAAGCAGACGTGGCCTCATCCAAAAGGAGGACCTTGGGATTGCGGAGAAGGGCGCGGGCAATTGCAATACGCTCTGGAGACGGACGTCAACTGAGATCGAAACTGTTTTGGAAAGACCACTCACGCTTCTGACCACCGGACAGTTGGGAACCCTTGCCGCCGACTTCCGTGTCGAAACCACTTTAATGGGATCAACACACGTAGGTGTGACTATGACACAACTTACTTCGGTAGCGACTTGATGAAGTCCAAGATGTTTGCGTTACGGCAAGCCATTTCAATTTCTTCCTGGGTGACATCGGACTCGGGCTTGATTGCACCGAGCAAGATGTTGAAGCGGATGGTTCCAGCATAGAGTGTCTGGCAAAGCGACCCTCTTAGTGAACCTGGGTTACATCTCTACAAGATTACGTACCGGTTCCTGGGACACAAGGGCAATTTGCTTCCGGTACTCTTGAATGTTGAACTCATTAATGGGATGGCCATCAAGAAGAATTTGACCAGCGAGGGGGTCGTAGAAGCGCTCGATCAATTGAATGCTGTGAGAAGACCGCATTAGATTAAATTCCGAACCATCGATGTAACAAAAAACAAAACGTACACCGTGCTTTTACCACATCCACTGGCTCCGACCAGAGCAACATAGGTACCGGGTTCGACCTTGATAGACAGATTACGGAGAACGCGGATACCAGGGCGGGTGGGGTATCGGAAGTGAACACTTTCGAAGCGAATCTGGCCCTCTACACTCTTTCCTGACAAGGTCTTGCCTTCGGTAGATTCAGCGTCAATTTCAGGGGTAGAATCGATCAGCTTAAGAATAGCAGCGCCTGCACTACGAGCGGATGAAATATCAGGCACAAAGGCGAAGACGTTGCCTGCCTGCATGGCTCCAAAAGTCGTACTCTACCATACCATTGGTTAGCACTTGGAATCGGTGCAGTTCACGCGACGTACCATGAGAGCGACGAAGAACGACATAGTGTCGATTTCCAAGCGAGCCACAAGTGTCGAGCCGTACCAGAAGACAAGGGCGATGACAAAGAATGTTATAGATTGAGAAAATGAGTAAAGCAAATTGCTCCACACAGCGGACTTTTTTGATTTCCTGAGAGGTTCTTCCAAACTTTTGCTGTAGAGCTTGAGACAGTCTTCTTCTCGGGTAAGGGAGGCAACGACACGAATGGAAGCAGCAGCTTCGCAAGCTAGTTGTGCCGAACTCTCGTGCGCACCCTTGTTCTGTTGATCTTTCAACGCCACAACACGCTATGGAGTTGCTCAGAACTACCATGAAACCTGTCAAGATGTGTGAACTCACAAGACGGATATACCCAGTAGAAATGAGGAAGGGGATGCAAGCTAATTTCTCGATATCAGGAGCCTGAGACTAGAGACTGAACAAAACAACGAACCCATTCCGACCAAGGCGGGCTTGTATGCGTAAGCCAAACCAATGGCTGACCCACCAACGAGAGTACTGATTGCTTGCACGATGCTGGTTGATAACTGTAAGGACAAATTTTGCATATGATGATCTTGACTCACGTTCCAAGGGTGACTCCGGCTAAACCATTGATCTTTTGAGGATTCTCGCTCAAGTTGGCTGTCAGAGCTCCAGTCTAAACAGTACGAGTCAGGGATATGTCTTGCATTATGAAAAAAGTCACTCACGCTGTTTTCATCCCTATCGAAGTACTCAACTATTTGGAAGGGGGTGAGTGGTGATGAGGACGACGAAAAAGAGTCAACTTACTGTCTTGCTTCAGGATGGATCTGAAGGTGAGCGAGCGGAGCTTCGAGGTCAGCATGACGGCTGATGATGCAAAGAAGTAGCTTTGGAGGCCGATGGAAATCGAGGACAGAATGGCTATGATGAAGAACCTTAATCCAAAGTCAGGTACGTTGGTTGGTGGGAACTACCGGGTTTCTCACCACAAGGCATTTCTGTTACCATCGGAACGCCGAACGGAAGGATCGGATTGAGAGAATCCAGCGATGGCTTGACCTAGGAGAAAATAAGTGGGCTGTCATTGATGACCACAGTGAATGAAACTCACCGTACACGATACCGAACACGGGATAAACCATGCCCGTCACTGAGGGGATGGTTCAGCCAATGTAACACATGCGGAGGACGCAAACTTACCGATGGCAAACATTGCGCCAATGGCATATCTCCACCATCCCTCACGATTGAGAGCACCAATACGTGCAAAGAGGTGGAACAAGTTATAGTCGTCCTCATTGACCTCGTTTTTCTTCCTTTGTTGACCCTTCTTCTGGGATAGATCCGAGGTGATCGAATGATTGGTGCTTTTGCGGTCAAGAGGAATCGCATTCTCAACGACCTTCACGTCCGCTTCAGCGCCGGCAACTGCAATGTCGTCATTGTCATTGCCCTGGTTGTCCTTGTACTCTCGGAGTTTCTGCGCGTGAACAAGGCGCGAATATGCACCGTCCTCGTAGGCCAAAAGTTCTGCATGCGTGCCCTGCTCTAAAACGAGACCCTCGCCCATGACGTATATGCAATCAGCATCTTTGATTGTAGAGAGGCGGTGAGCAATTGTGATCGTCGTACGACCCGCAGCAGCCTTGTCCAAGGCGTCCTGCACGATTCCCTCGGACTGGGTATCAAGAGCGGAAGTTGCTTCATCAAGGAGCAAGATTCGAGGATCGGAGACGATAGCACGGGCAATTGCTACACGCTGTTTCTGACCACCCGACAGAAGGAAACCACGTTCGCCAACCATGGTGTCGTAGCCTTGGGGCAACTTACTGATAAAATCATCTGCATTAGCTTTGATACATGCTTCCTTGACGAGCTTGAATTTCTCTTCCTCGGGGAGATGGTCGTAAGGAGTGTTGATTAAGCCATGAGAAACATTGCCTTTGATCGTGGTCGCGAAAAGGGTAGGTTCCTGAGAGACAAGACCGATCTGCGAGCGCAGCCACTTGATGTTAAGGTTACGAATGTCAACGCCATCAAGTTTGGCGGAGCCACTGAGAGGATCGTAGAACCGTTCGATGAGGGCGATGATAGTGGACTTCCCGGAACCAGAGGCACCGACAAGGGCAGCAGTCTTGCCAGCGGGGAATGTAATGTTAAGGCTTTTGACGACGGGGACATCCGGACGGGAGGGGTAGCTGAATTTGACGTCCTCCAAAGTAATCTCACCCGCAACCCTCTCGGGCTTGAGACCACCAGGGTCCGAGGAATCGATATAAGGGATTCGCTCAATCGTGGCGAACAGCTTTGCAGCAGCGCCTCGTCCATGTGTAATAGCTGTACAAGAAATTGAAATTAGAGAATGGCGCAGGACAAGCAAGTATGATGCTAACCTTGCATTTCGGGCGCCAACATGACGAGAGAGAATGAACCGATCAAGATAGCTAAGAACACGTTTACGATCTGACCAGCGGTTGCTGCCAACATAACATATATCAATCACTGGGCTTGACTTAACCGTCACCAAGGTCCGAGCTCACCGTGACCCTCGTTGATCAAGGTTGTACCAAATTGGAAAGCTGGAGATTATATCTATCAGTGACAAGACAAAGCAATAGCAGAGTGTCCGCACCCAGCGCATAAGCGGAGTATATGACGAAGAAGAAAACTCCTAATCCACTGCCTTGAAAAAGCGCTGCTTTCGCGTCAATAGTGCGGGCTGCTACAATGTGCACATCGTAGAGACCGCTCAAGGTTTTCTGGGTTCCGAAGGCGTGAGCGGTGCGCACTGTAGAGATGACCTCCTCAGCAAGCGTACCACCCTGTGCGACATGCTTCAGAGAAAGCCTGTGATCCAAAGCAATGTGTATTTATTGAATGTCAACACGCGGAAATACGCACTGCATATATTTCGATACGAATTTGTTCATGATGCCTCCAGTAATCCCAATGCAAGGAAGGATGGATGACATCGCAAGGGCCAATCTCCAGGACCGAGCGTAAGCAAGAATAAAACCGGTAAGAAAGGCGCAGATAAAGTTGACTACTAGAGCCACTTTCTCTGAGATGCCCTGCTGGACGAGATCTATGTCACAAAGTCGGGTCAGAGTCGAGGGCCTTCAGGAAGAACACAATGGCTTACGTGTATCTGTCTGAATGCGAGTAGTCACTTCGCCGGCACCGACATTGTCAAAGTATGCTATGTCTTGCCGTAAAACTGCCTGAAGGTACTTTTCACGAATGCGCTTTGAGTTGACCTCTCCGGTGTACACCCAAATGGACATGTAGGTCAACGTGCACACGAACATACCGACACCTAGGCACTTTGTCAGTGGTGATCTATATTGTGAGACCGAGAAACCCACCAATGTAAACCAGGTATGAAGCATCTATGGCCGCATTGTGACGAAACCCCACAGCAGCTGCGTCTAGGGCTTGTTGAGCGGCAGCGGTGGCGGTAGCATTTCCTGACTGCAGTTCTTGATAGTAATTCAGTTCGGCAGAGGTAAACGAAACGAAGTCCTGGGTGAGGTTTCCGAACACCAGACTCATGAGCGGCTGATATTGAGATTGTTCAGTGGGCGAGCGCGGGTGGAGAAATGCATAGATACCTGGGCAGCGCCGGCTGCGGCTGCAGCGATGAGACCGATAGCATCGATGAAAAGCTCGAAACGAGTGGAATAACTGATAAGGGGTTAGAATGAGCGAACATAAAGGGGCGAGGACAACGTTACCGGAAAAGTTTAGTGAAAGCGACTGGAGGGATGATATCAACCACGGATTTGGTGACGACAGTAGCGTCATCAGCTTGCTCTTCAGAAGAAGACTTGTTCTTGCGAGAGAAAAAACCGCCCTTTCCCTTCTGAACAGGCTGCTTGGGAGAGTGAGATATATCGGACGAAGAAAGGGCTTTTTCGTTCAGTGCGCTAGCACGGTTGTCTGCCATGATGGATCAGACTATGATGACCGATCTGTGCCAGCCTGGTAGTCGCGAGTAGGAGTGTATGCAGAACGATGGCGGCAGTGGTCAGGGAAGGGAGAGGACGGGGTCCGACGGACCCATGCTGTATGCCAAAGGTCAAGTAATTATACCCTGGACTCATATGGCCGGAGCCGCGTTATCAGTTTGGATTAGTCAGTCAATGTCGTGTCCACGCAACCGCCAGTGGACGAGTCAAAGGCTCAGGCTGTAGCTTCCTACCCGTACTCCTCCGTTCAATCGTGCAGATTGTGCACAGTAGCAGTATCTGCAAAGCCTACCATCCCTCTCGAAAGCAACAAGTACTTGCCAACACAGACCTCTGTCCTTCCGTGAGGAGCCTTTGGAAGTTATCACACGCGTTAAACGTTGCCACTGTTCGGCATCGAGATTGGATGACTGTTGCTAACGTAATCCCGTCGGTCTCAGTCTCCAGTAGTAGTGGACCTAATATAACATACGACATATTCTAACATGCAACGACATACTAAGTCAGAAAACTCGGAATCGTTTGTCAGCAGGGTGTTCACCTGTGTCCTTATACCTTTGCAGTCCTAGCTTGCACTCCCAAAATACTAAACTGCGGGCAGTCCCAACATCATACCATCGAGCCGTCGGATCAACCAGCGGGCTAGATTATGCCCATCGTAATAGAAAGAGTGCCCGTGCTCATGCACTGACATACATCACTATGTAGATAGATTCGATTGACAGATCTTACCCGGTCATACCCGCTGGGACGATTTTCGACTGTTTTTCGAAAAAACCAACAGTCACTATTACCCATAGCACAAATTTCACATCCTCACATCTCTCTGCAGTGCAGTGATTGCTCAAGCGCTCACTGCGGACAACGCGTGAATTTATATTCGGTTGCTGACCCACCCAATTTCGAGGTGGGGTATCGGGGCCGAGTGTGTACTTCGTCGGTATGTATTCTGGAAAGCGACAATTGTTTTTTATTTGGGTATAGTTCAGGAACTTTCCTTTTTTTGTCAATGTCCACCAATCAGAGCTCTCAGTTGATCACCGCAGGTGAACGTGAACGTAAGGGGATGTTCTTGCAGATGCTAGTGCAAGTTCTAACATGCCGTCACGTTGTGTCATCGTCAGGACCCTCAGCACCGCGCTTAATATGTGCTTTAATTAATATCTTAGGCATATGTAATATAAGTCATTCCTCCCACCCCTCACTTGCCCGACTCCCTCCTGGTTGTTGCCAGCCACAGAGGATGTCATGTGACTGAAGAAACAGTTTTCTGTAGAATTTATTTTCATTGTTCATGATTCAATGGTTTTCAATGATAAACACTGAAAACAATAATACTGAAAAAGAGTGCCAACAAATAGTTGCCAATGGGCATATTAGGGTAGTTCAAAGTAGAAAACGGCCCTCGTTTTGAGGCCGTTTTGGATGCTGTTTTCGAAATGGTTTTGGATGTTTGGAAACTGCTGAAAACAGCTTTGAAGTCTGACATACCCCGTTTTGAGGGCCGTTTTGGCCTGTGGTTTTCACGCGTGCAATTCACCAACCCCGTCGGAGTTTCAAACTGTACTGCAGACGATAATCACGATAATAGATGCATAATTCAAGTGCTTCCTTCAGCCCTCCTGCCATGCCTACTCAGCCTGAGCACCAGCAACCTGCAGACACCCTCACTGAAGCCTATCTGGCATCAGTTGTTGCTGAGTCTCATAAGCTCATAGATCCTCCCACCTCTTCCAGTTCAGACTCTGATCACCCAAATAGTACATCAAGTTCTCATAGCACAGAGGACGAGAGTCTGCCAACTCCAAGCGAATCTATCCTTGCCATGCTTGGCACACTCTACTCTCGCAGATATCTTGTGGAGCGCCAGCCTATCCTGAAAAGCGGGGAGAACTTACAACTACTTCTGACAGAATGGAAACATAGGCGGCCAGAAATATTTCGGGCACATGTTCAGATCACTCCAGAGTGCTTTGATGTACTTCTGGCAGCCTTGCAGCCAGACCCTGTTTTTCAGAACCAGTCTAATGCTCCCCAAATGGCTGTGGATGCACAACTGGCCATTGCACTCTACTGCTTTGGTCATTATGGTAATGCCATCAGCACAACCATGGTTGCACTTTGGGCTGGAGTTGGATATGGGACTATACAGCTCATCACCAACCATGTCATGACAGCAATTTGTCGGGCAGAATTTCAGCAAGCAGCACTTTATTGGCCAAATGGAGGAGAGAAGGAGGAGGCAAAACAGTGGGTTGAAGAGAATTCTTATCCAGCTTGGCATGATGGGTGGGCAATGGTGGATGGAACTTTAGTTCCCCTATATTCATGCCCTGGATTTTATGGCAATGCCTGGTATGATCACAAGTCCAACTATTCTTTAAATGTTCAAGTATGTCCATTACTATCATTGGTATTATATCTAATTAATTTCTTCAAAGATTGTGTCAACCCCTGATCTTTGCATCATTGACTACTCTGTTGGACTCCCTGGAAGCCAGCATGACTCGACTGCATTTGCAGAGACAATTCAAGGAGCATTAAGTACTACTGTCTCCAGATGAGTGGATCTTCGCAGATACTGCATATCCTCTTCATGATTGGTGTCAAGCACCTTATAAGAAGTATGTCTCCTTCTTGCACTCCAATCTCTTAGCTAATGAGATCAGACCAGAGAAGGATACAGAAGAAAATACAACATATAACTATTATGTCTCCAAGATTCACATCCACTCAGAACATGCTATTGGATATCTCAAGGGTACATGGCAGTCCCTACAGGGACTACGTGTTCGCCTTGACAGTGAAGATCATATCCAATATGCCACCCTCTGGATTATCACTTGCATCCACCTCCATACCTTTGCACTTGGTCATCAGACAGGGATCAACATTTCAAGTGATCACTTTTTTCAAAAGGGGCTTCAAATTATGGCAGAGGAACAGGTACGCAATGCAGAATGGGTGGCTATTAGGGAGCAGCAAGCTGATGAGGAAGAAAGAGCAAGGGATGAAGCAAGAAATGTGGAATTACTAAGAGGAAGAATAAAGAGAGAGGAGATGAAGTTAAGTCTGTTTAGATACTTATATGATCAGGAGTAGTAGAATTAGCGAAGGACACAAGATTATTATCCTTGAAGCTGAGGATCAATGGTGGCACCTGTGGGGTATCTAGCATGAAGATGAGCAAGTTCAATCTGTCTTTCCATCATAAGAATATCGTGTTCTTGCTGCGCAGCTGCCTGCTCTGCCTGAGCCTTAATACGCAACTGCTCCACTGCAATAGCAGTATCATATGCAGTCTGGCGCTTGATCTGCTCTCGAGCCATGCGCTCCTTCACGTTTGTCTCATTCATAATGAGACGAGCCTTGCATTCGGCATCAGCAACCTCCCTTACCAAATCTTGCGGAGTCTTCCTCTTCTTGCTAGCATGGGAGATTATAGGAGACTCTGCCACATGCTTTGATGGAAGGGCCAACTTGAGCTTGGGTAAGACATCCTCCTCCTCAAAGTCCTCCTCAAACTTGCTAAAAGGTAGGTTGCTGTGTGGCGATAAGGGTCCAGAACCATTCAAGCATACATCTCCATCATCCTAGAATGAAGCTAGCATACAACAATAAAGTTTCAATTAAAATATCAACATACCTCATCATCGTTATTGTCGTCTTCGGCTCCAAGGACTGACAAGTCAAGGATGGACTGACTATTAGTGATGGCCTTCCGACTTGAAATTGGGCTTCCACCCATCAGATCGTTCATGTGGAGGTACCATGGAAACTTCTTTTTGATAGCCTCTGAAATATAACCAGGTCAGTGAGAAACATGAACCAGCAAAGTCAGCCTCAAAGCCACCATCATACCATATACATTTGCGGCTTCACTACCCTCGTAGAGCTCATCTGAGCGGCCTGACGTGACTAGGCCATGCCCAGTTTTGCCAAGCTTGTTACGGTACTCCGTAAATGTAGACTTCAGACTGATATATTGATGAGTAAAAAATTATAAGAGTCGAAACGCGACTATACCTGTTGATCCGGTTTTTGATGACAGTCTTCAACAAGGGGAGATCACCCATTGTGAAGTTGATGTCGGCATCGGCATTACGATCAAGGAAAAAGGCCTCTGCAATATCTTTGCAGTGTTGGATAAAGCTTTTACCCTTTCCAGTTGGTGTTGGATCATTGACAGCACCCTTATCAAAGCCTAGAGCCCCTTTCCAGGTCACAGACTCCTCAATAAGAGTCAAAAGTGCGTCTGTGAGGTGGAAGTTTTTGGGCTTAGCCCAGCTATACAGACATAAGAGAGAGGCATTAATGGTTGCTTCGGGACTCACAGGACAACAGCCCGGGCCTTCTTTGAGTCATCAGTGGCCCTCGAGTTCTCCTTATTGGCTTTTGTGGCTTTGTGAGGGGTGGGCTTCGAAGCAGAGACAGGCAAGGTCTTTTTCGGAGTGCAAGAACTTCCTTTGGACATGGGGATGAGGGCAGGACAGCCTGAATTTATTTACCAAGCCCGTCGGATGATGGAATTGACGAGAACACAGAAAATGGTATCAAGAATGACGAAGTAATGTGAACAACACGAACGATGTGTCAACGAGCACAACGTAGGAGTAACACGCTTTGCGAGCATGTTTTCAAACTCAGACTGAGTGCCGAGAATGGCTGTGCAAGCACATTGAAAACCACAGGCAAAACCGTGGTGCAGTTTTGGATCCGTCGAGCCTCAAAACTGTTGTCAAAACCACGTCCAAAACAGCCTCAAAATGCGGGCCGTTTTCTACTTTGAACTACCCTATTCCAGTGTTGTACAAGGAAACATTTTGATAACATTGTCAAAACAGATTTTTTGTTTCCATTATGTTCTTGCATGTTCTGCTGTTAAGATACCATCTCCTCCAGGCTGTCCTGAGTTGTTGGGGGAGTGGACTTTGGCTTCAACTTATGTGTTGCACCCTTCCCCAAGTTCAGTCTGGTATTTAGCAGTGGAGTGGAGTTGGGATGAAGGTAGGAGGGAAGGTCAGAGGCTGGATGTCAGAGGGTCAGAGTGACAATAAGAAGACTAGATTCAAGTGGTCAAGTGGAGACTTAGTCAGACAGATTAGAGGAGTGATCAAAGTTGATATTTGAACTGCAGAATACAAAATACAAAAGGGGTTTATATACTACAGGGACAAGTAAACATGGGTGACACCTGTCACATCCCAAAACCTTCCCTACCCATACAACACATTTCTGACCCCCTTATGATCAAATCCTAAACCCTGGACTTTACCTTAGGCAATTTTCACCTTGACCTCATATCCTGATATTCTGAACCCCAAATCCCATATTTCCCATCTTGAACTTTCGTGTTCCTGTCCCAGACTTTCCTACTCCTATCTCGGCTATCTCTTGACATATGTTCCTTTCCTTTGACATCCCTTGACACTTATAGTTCCTATCAATAATTCCCTTCCCCCTTGCTTCACAATTATTATGCCATTGTCCTTAGTTATCATTCCATCATTCTGATGCCATTCTGATTCATCCCCTTACTATACTCCAGAAACCCAAAACCCTGACTTGTCCGACACTTTAACAGTTTTATATCTTCTGGACTCTTCAGTATATAAACCCGCTTGTACTCTGTGATATTTCCTTAGTTCAAATATCAACTAAATTCTATTCTATCCTTTGAAGTCTTTGCTTCACTCTGAAACCCCTCTCAGTCCTTAAGTTGAACTTATGATTGTCTTCTGAACGTCTGTCTCAAAATTAAGGGACAGGACTCATACAGGGGCACACCACATAAGCTGAAGCCAAAGTCTCTTACCCCTCCAGCCCCCCTCACAGATTCCTGACCCCTTACACCTTTCCCCACCCTTAGGACCTTTTGGGAATTCTGGGATTGAACCCTGGACTTGACAACACCGGAGTACCAGAGTCATGCAGAATGTGAGTCAGAAGTGTCAGAAGATGTCAGGAAGTGTCAAAGGAAGTCAGAACAAGTCAAAGGGAGTCAGAACAGGAGCTATTGGAAGGTGGAGATATTATGCACATCAAATGTCTGTCAAAAGTGTAAAGCATGGAGAACAAGGCACAGGGGTGAAAGAGTTAAAGATAAGTGGAGAAGCAGAGATACATACAGGAACAGAGGTGTGGATGTGCAGACTTGTGAAAATGCAGACTTGGGAATATCTAATCGGCCAATCTATACCCCATGAACACAGCTTCATAGGCCCATCCATCACTCAAAATACCCTTACTAAAATATACACTCAGCCGACTCATATCACACCGGATTTTATTACATCTTAGCCCATCCACACCCTACAGATGTACATCAGCCAACAATCAGCTGGCTCATAAGCCATGGCTATTTGTCAACCTCAGCTATCTGTATACTATGGTAACAAAGCACTACATTATGTGGATACAATTGTACTGGGGAGCAGCCTGTTGGTTGCTTGGGCCAGCTTCCATAGAAGGGGAGACTTGGCAAAGAGGGAGTTGGGTTGGATTCACTGGCAATCAAGTATTTTGTAAAACCTGCAAGGTAATGCAGACAGTGCAAAAATGTAATTGTCAATTGGAATTCATTTGATGGTATTGCATTGGTGGGCAACATTTGGCAATGCAACTGGTGGGAACAAGGACACAATATATATGAATTACCAATGCAGGTAAAATCAACTCCCTCAATCAGACATTCTGATGCCATTCCAATTCATCCCTTACTTTGTTCCGGATACCTGAAACCCCGATTCGTCCAACATACTTTAGCAGCATTATATCTTCCAGACTCTTCAGTATATAAATCTGCTTGTACTCTCTGATATTTCCTTAGTTTGAATATCAACTAAATCCCATTCTCTCCTGCGAAGTTTCCACTTCACTCTGAGATCCACTTCAGTCCTTAAGTTGACCTTAGGATTGTCCTCCAACCCTCTGCCCTGAAATTAAGGAACAGAACTAATACAGGGGCGCAGCACATAAGTTGAAGCCGAAGTTCCTTGCCCCTCTGACCCCCCTCAGGGATTCCTGACTGACTCCGCTGTTCTGCATGCTCTGGACTTATCCGGGAATTCCAGGATTGAACCTGGACTTGACAGTGTCCTGTCCCTTAATTTCAAGGCAGAGGGTCAGAAGACAATCCTAAGGTCAACTTAAGGACTGAAGGGGGTTTCAGAGTGAAGTGGAGATTTCGCAGGATAGAATGGGATTTAGTTGATATTCAAACTGAGGAAATATCGGAGAGTACAAGTGGGTTTATATACTGAAGAGTCTGGAACATATAAAGCTGTTAAAGTATGTTGGACAAATTGGGGTTTTGGGTTTCCGGAACAAAGTAAGGGATGAATTGGAATGGCGTCAGAATGGTGGAATAATAACTGAGGGCAATGGCACAATAATTGTGAAGCAGGGGGAAAGGGAATTATTGATAGGAACTGCAGATGTCAAGGAATTTCAAAGGAAAGAGACATATGTCAAGAGATAGCTGAGATAGGAATATGAAAGTCCGGGATGGGAATGCAAAAGTTCGGGACGGGAAATACGGGGTTCAGAATATCTGATGAAGGAGAAATCTTCTAAGGTAAAGTCCGAGGCTTGGGATTCAGGATTTGATCATAGGGGGCCGGAATTGGGCCGGATGGGTTAGGAAAGTTTCGGGATGTGACAGACTTTACCTTAGAAGATTCACCTTCACCTGATATCCCAAATCCCATATTTCCTGTCCTAGACGTTTGTACTCCTATCTCGGCTATCTCTTGACATATGTTCCTTTCATTTGACATCCCTTGACACTTACAGTTCCTATTGATAATTCCCTTCCCCCTGCTTCACAATTATTGTGCCATTGTCCTTAGTTATCATTCCATCATTCTGACACCATTCCAATTCACCCTTACTATACTCTGGAAACCCAAAACCTTGATTCGTCTGATATACTTTAACAGTTTTATATCTTCCGGACTCTTCAGTATATAAACCTGCTTGTACTCTCCAATATTTCCTTAGTTCAAATATCAACTAAATCCCGTTCTCTCCTACTCTGCTTCACTCTGAAACCCCTTCAGTCCTTAAGTTGACCTTGGGATTGTCCTCTGACCCTCTGCTCTGAAATCAAGGAACAGAACTTGTACAGGGGCGCAGCACATAAGCTGAAGCCAAAGTTCCTTACCCCTCCGACCCCCCTCAGGGGTTCCCAACCAACCCCGCCATTCTGTGCACTCCGGACTATCCGGGAATTCCGGGATTGAACCCGGACTTGACAAAAGCCTGTACAACCAAAATATCCTCTGCTCCGAAAACCAAACTGGAGGCCTCTACCCCTGAGGCAAATAGAGCACAGCCTTCTGGACTCCACATGGGAAGGAGGCTGCATTGAATCCCACTGTGCACCTACAGAGACCCGTCTCAACATGTCCACTCTTTATGATCTCCAGCTTTGTCACCTCCAATACATTTTATGTTACTCCATTGGATTCATCTTGTTCCCTTGTTCTAGGACACAACTGGCTCACCCACTACAATCCGTTGATTGACTGGGTATTGGGCAGTATTACTTTCCGAACTTCAGCTCAAGACTTGCCAATGACCCCGACGTCACCTCCAGAGATTCCAGACCCTATTCCCCCATCTCACCCCAACACCCCTGACAAGCCGCTTTGTGAAGCTCCTCGCATCTTGTTTGTCAATGCTGCTGCCTTTGTGCATGCGTGCAAACTCAATGACTCTGAGCAGTTTTGCATCCACCTCCATCCCCAGGACTCCAAACTCTGCTCTGTATCCCTCGATCCCAAAACCCCCGAAGAAGTTGATCTGTCCTCTGTCCCTCCAGACTATCACAACTTCCCTGATATCTTCAGTAAGTGCAAGGCTGACACCCTCGCGCCCCACAGGGAATTTGATCTCAAGATTAAGATTGACTTAGAGGAAGGTGCTTCCCCTTCTCTCAGGACTGTTTACCTGGTTTCTGCTACAGAACTCGACTCCCTCTGGGAATTCATAGATTGTCACATCCCAAAACTCTCCTAACCCATCCGGCCCAATTCCGGCCCAATTCCAGATACTGTCACATTCCGAAACTTCCCTAACCCATCCGGTCCAATTCTGGCCCCCTATGATCAAATCCTGAATCCTGAGCCTCGGACTTTACCTTAGAAGATTTCTCTTTCATCGGACATTCCTTTCGCATTCCCATCCCGGACTTTCGTATTCCTATCTCGGCTATCTCTTGACATATGTCACTTTCCTTTGACATTTCTTGACACCTATAGTTCCTATCAATAATTCCCTTTCCCCTTGCTTCACAATTATTGCACCATTGCTCTCAGTCACTATTCCACCATTCTGATGCCATTCCGATTCATTCCTTACCTTCTTCTGGAAACCTGAAACTCTGATTCGTCCAACATACTTTAACATCTTTGTATCTTTCGGACTCTTCAGTATATAAACCCGCATGTACTCTCTGATATTTCCTTAGTTCGAATATCAACTAAATCCTGTTCTTTCCTGATCCGCTTCACTCTGAACCTCCTCAGTCCTTAAGTTGACCTTAGGATTGATCTCAGACCCTCCGCTCCGAAATCAAGGAAGAGAACTTGTACAGGGGCACAGCACATAAGCTGAAGCCAAAGTTCCTTACACCTCTGACCCCCCTCAGGGATTCCTGCCTGACTCCGCCATTCCGCGTGCTCCGGACTATCTGGGAATTCCGGGATTGAACCCGGACTTGACATAGATGAACACCTCAACTACGGCTTCATCTGTCAGTCCAAATCTGCTCATGGTGCCCCTGTCCTCTTTGTCTGAAAGAAGGACGGATCCCTGCACCTCTGTGTCGATTTCCGAGGCCTCAACAAAATCATGAAGAAAGACTGTTATCCCCTACCCCTAATTTCCGACCTCCTCAATTCCCCTAGTCATGCTAAGGTGTATACCAAAATTGACCTCTGTCACGCTTACCACCTTGTCCACATCACCCTTGGGGATGAATGGAAAACTGCCTTCTGGACTCGCTGTGGTTTGTATGAGTGGCTGGTGATGCCCGTGTGGCCTTCCAGTGTTTTGTCAATAGCATTTTCGCAGACCTCCTAGATGTCTGTGATGTGGTCTACCTTGATGACATCCTCATTTATTCCAATGACATGGCTTCTCACAAGGAACATGTCTGGGAAGTCCTGCGACGTCTCTGAAAGCATGGACTTTATGCCAAACCAGACAAATGTGAGTGGCACTTGGACTCTGTCGAATACCTGGGCTACTGTCTCTCCCCCCAGGGATTGACTATGGCCCTGGAAAATGTCCAAGTGGTCCAGGATTGGCCCGAACCCTGTAAAGTCAAGGACATTCAGTCTTTCCTTGGGTTCACCAGTTTCTATCGTCACTTCATCTTCAATTACTCTGATATCATTGTTCCCCTTACCTGACTCACTCGGAAAACGCCCCCTGGAACTTCGATGACTCCTGCCACTCCGCCTTCACCTGAGCCCCTGTCCTTACTCACTGGATTCCGGACTGTCCTATCATGGTCAAAACTGACACTTCGGACCATGCTATCACGGGAATCCTCTCCATTTGTTGTCCCAATGAGGAATTCCCCCCCCATTGCGTTTTACTCCCATACCCTGACAGCCCTGGAACTCAACTACAACACCCATGATAAGGAACTCCTGGCTATCCACAAAGCTTTCCAGCACTGGCATCACTACCTTGAAGGTTCTGGTACCCCTATTGACATTATCACCAACCACAAAAACTTGGAATATTTCTCTACCTCCAAAGTCCTGACCTGCAGGCAAGCCTGCTGGTCAGAATTTCTATCCCAGTTCAACCTTATCATTTGCTTCTGCCCTGGATGCTTAGGAGCTAAACCCGATTCCCTCACTAGATGCTGGGACATCTACCCAAAAGAGGGGGATAAGGACTATGCTCATGTCAATCCCCACAACTTCTGCCTGGTGTTCACTCAGGAGCAGCTTGCCTCATCCCTATGAGCCACTATCCTACTAGCCCCAGTCCTCCGTGCCTCACCCTGCTTGACATCAAAGAAATTCACAAGGACATCCTAGATTCCCTGTCCTCTGACCCCATAGCTTCTGCCTGACTCACAGACTCATTGGACTCCCAATGGGCTGTCAACCCTGAAGGTTTCCTGACACTCGGCAATCACATCTTTGTCCCGGAAGCTAAGGACTTACATCTTCACATCCTCTGATACAAGCATGACCACCCCCTATCCAGACACTTTGGGCAAAACAGGACACTAGAGCTCATCCAACGGGAATATACTTGGCCAGGACTCCGTACCTTTGTCAAAAACTATGTCAGTTCTTGTACTTCCTGCACACAAGCTAAAACTTCTAGACACCACCCCTACGGAATGCTCAAGCAGCTTCCAATCCCCGAAAAACCCTGGAACTCCATTTCCATGGACTTCATCAAGCAACTTCCCTCTTCCGGCAGGTATACTGCAATCCTAGTAGTCATCGACCGCCTTTCCAAGCAAGCCATATTCATTCCCACTCATGACACTATCGACTCTCTGAGCCTCGCAAAACTATTCCTCCTTCATGTTTTCCAAGCATGAAGTTCCCTCCCACATAACTTCTGACCATGGTTCCAAATTCATCTCTCACTTCTTCCATTCCATCGGAAAAGCCCTCAACATCCGCCTTCACTTCACTTCGGGATATCATCCCAAAGGCAACAGGCAAATGGAACAAGTGAATCAGACCCTCGAGCAGTACCTCAGGATCTACTGCAATTACCAATAGGACAACTGGTCAGAACTCCTACCCCTAGCAGAATTCACATACAACAATGCCCCTAGTACTACCACAGGAGTATTCCCATTCTTCGCTAACAAAGGCTACCATCTGTCAGGGTAGAACCATGTTAGCCCCTTTTTCTTTCCCATGTGACTCTGTTCCATCACATGACCCCTTTCCTCTTTTGACCCTTTGTACAAACCAGTGACTCCAGGCAAAGTCCCTGGCCTTATATTTCTTCTTTCATATTCTATGACCTTCCACCCAATGGCATTTATCCCTCTTATCTCTAGTTACCTTTCTTGGACAATAACTACTTTACATACCTTGGTCCATGCGCCATCTCCTGTAGTATAAAGGTCTGTACTCTACTTGGTTACAACCCAAGTTAGATCTACACAATACATAGCTTAACCAGCTATCTCTTGGTCTGAGAACTCGCTTCACCAATTGGCCTATAGTCTGCCAGTAAAGACTTCTGATAGAGCTTGTTGGTTGTTATCTGATCGAGGCCTCATGACCTCATCAGCATAACAAAAGATCTTACTCGATACTGCTATCACACAGCCTATCCCCCGACAAACAGATACTGCCTTTGTGCAGACCAATTGAACAAGATGTGGTCTCCATTCAGAACCGTGAATGAACCTTCTTCTTCTAGAAGAAAGACTACCAGAACCCAACAAGGTCCTTGTCCAAAAGGCCTTGACCTGAACGACAGATTCACTCTTAAACAAGATGTGAAAGATCTCCCACCAGATTCTTCCATGGAAGACAATTCATCAGAGTCCCTCAAAAGCTCTGACTGTGACCCCACTGAATCCAAGATCCCTGACAACAAGTTTTCCATCACCGAACCAACAGATTCCAACAGCAAACCAACTATGGCCTCCAAAGCCTCTGAACTAAAGATCAGCACCCCCTCTGCCTTTGACAGCAACACTGATGATGCTGCCCAACGGATGTACTCAGTTATATCCTACTTCGAGCTCAATGACCATAGCTATGACACCAACAAGAAGAAGATCATTGCTGCCCTCAGCTTCATGAACAAGGGGATGGCCGCTTCTTGGGCTGAAGCCTTTGACAAAGCCGCCAGCAACAAGGGATGGGGGAAGTGGACAGACTTCACCCTAGGTTTTAAAACTGCATTCATCATCTCTGATACCAAGGGAAATGCGCTTGCCAAACTCACTTCCCTAAACCAACAACACTGCAGCTCTCTTGAGAAATTCAATGCAGAATTCTGGCTCCTGAAAAGCCAATCAGGTGTAACTGATGAATCTGCCCTGATATCCTGGTACACCAATGGTCTTGAGAGAAATCTCTTGACCCGAATCCTGAACATGGATACCATCCCCAACACCCTTGAAAGATGGATTGCTAAAGCAGAGCATTTTCATATACAGAACCAGCATATCAAGGTGCTACAGAACCAAACTCATATTCCTCGACCTCTCACTTCCTCAACCTCTACTCTTGATCCTGATGCTATGGACGTTGACTCTGTCCACCTCATGCCTGTCAAACGGGCCAAATACATGAAGAAGGGACTATGCTTTGTCTGCGGAAAACAAGGACACCACTCCACTGACCACAAGAACGGTTGTCTTCCCCAGAAAACCTTTACTCCCTGACTAACTCCTATCAAGACGGTAGAAATGCCCACTAAAACACCGTCCTCTGTAGAGAAATTTATCTCCAAACTCCAGAAGAACAATGTCTCTGAAGCCAAGATGTTGGATGTTCTCAAAGTCTGCTTTGAGAACCCCAAGCAAGACACTCCCAACGCCCTTCCTATTGCCAAGATTGGATTAGATGGGCAGGATTTTTAGAAAGGAGAACTGAATCAATGCAGACCTCTCCTAGAACAAACCCTGTAATAGTATCAGGTCTGGGTTCGATCCTGGAATTCCCGGATAGTGCGGGGTGCACAGAAAGGCAGAGTCGGTTGGGAATCCCTGAGGGGGGTTGGAGGGGCAAGGAACTTCGGCTTCAGCTTATGTTCTGCGCCCCTGTATGAGTTCTGTTCCTTAATTTCAAGGCAGAGGGTCAGAAGACAATCCTAAGGTCAACTTAAGGACTGAGGAGGTTTCAGAGTGAAGTGGAGATTTTGCAGGATAGAATGGGATTTAGTTGATATTTGAACTGAGGAAATATCAGAGAGTACAAGCAGGTTTATATACTGAAGAGTCCAGAACATATAAAGCTGTTAAAGTATGTTGGACAAATTGGGGTTTTGGGTTTCCGGAACAAAGTAAGGGATGAATTGGAATGGCATCAGAATGGTGGAATAATAACTGAGGGCAATGGTGCAATAATTGTGAAGCAGGGGGAAAGGGAATTATTGATAGGAACTGCAGATGTCAAGGAATTTCAAAGGAAAGAGACATATGTCAAGAGATAGCCGAGACAGGAACACGAAAGTCTGGGATGGGAATGTGAAAGTCCAGGACAGGAAATATGGGGTTTGGAATGTCCAATGAAGGAGAAATCTTCTAAGGTAAAGTCCAAGGCTCGGGGTTTGGGATTTGATCATAAGGGGCTGGAATTGGGTCAGATGGGTTGGGAAAGTTTTGGGATGTGACAAATAGTAGCTGAGATAGGAATATGAAAGTCCAGGACAGGAATGCAAAAGTCCGGGACGGGAATGCAGAAAGTCCAGGACAGGGATGCGGAAGTCTGGGATGGGAAGTACAGGGTTCAGAATGTCCAATGAAAGAGAAATTGTCTAAGGTAAAGTATGAGGGCCGGGATTCGGGATTTGGTCATAGGGGTTCGGAATCGGGCCGGATTGGTTAGGGAGGTTTCAGGATGTGACAGTCCTGATAAAGGCAGGCATGTGCTCCAGCAGCAATGCAGTCAGCATCTGCATTGGCCTTGAACCATCCTATCAATTGAGTGTCCTTCTGAGCAGCAGCCTCTATCACCTCTTGAGCAACATCATCCTCTCTAAAGGTGACATTCTGCTCATTGTCCAAGTGTACAGGCAAGTGATATACTGATGAATACTCCAGATGCATGGGAAACTCCAAAAGATGCCAAGAAGCCTGAACAAATGAGATGTAGCAGGTGTCCAGATAGGCCTTGACTTCATTATGACCTTGTGTTTGGAGGGTAGCATGGTCAGGACCTTTGTAGATGTACTTGTGGACACATGTGACAGATTTGATGGAGACACAGACTTCACAATTGATGTGACAATCAAACTCTGCCAAGAGTTGTCTGTAGGCAAATGCATGGGTATCACATACCCCCAGGGGTCATGGGTATGGGTATGTGGGGGTATGGGTAGGGGTCAGCTTTGGCATACCCACACTCATACCCACACCCACCATATGTGGGTATGGTGGGTATCTCATGGGTATCTAAAGGCTGCATAATTTATATGATGGGTACCTATGGGTATTTGAGGATTGTCAAATTTCAGCTCACTTCCAAGTTCAGAGCTCTTTTTTACAATCTGAATATCAATCTTAATGCTAATGCTTATCTCCTCTATCCTGATCCTAGTCATCCAACTCTACAGTCACTCAAACAAGTGTCCCAATGTGTACATGTTTGTCACTAAAGTCAATTACCCCAATAACCCCTAACCTCAGCTCTAACCTATGACTCAGAGTATGTGAAATACAGTAATTACTCTTGGCCTTCTACTGGTCAAAGGATCAAAGGATTTGGATAAGATTTGGTGGAATGTCAACTATATCTGGAGTTTATTTGTTTAGTGCAAAACATGCAAACATTGGAACAGTTATTTGAACCACTGTAACTCTAATCCTAACTTTCCAATGTATCCTAATCTTGATGTACCAGCACTAATCTTAATCCTAATCCTAATGTCCAACATTCTAATCAATATTATCAGTAAACTTTTTTTCAACAACTCTACTAAAAAGTGTGTTTGTAGGCATGGGTACATGAGGGTATTGTGGGTACACCCACCATGGGTATGGTACCCATGGTCGTGGGTGTGGGTTTTGCTGGGGTATGGGTGGGGGTCTGACCTCTGGTACCCCAGGGTATACCCACGCAGTTGCCTACTTTTGGTTCATCTACCTTGCCCCAAAACTCCTCGAAAACCAATTTCCAAAGAGAAAAGAGAAAGTATCACAAGCACATGTGTGAACTAGCTGAGGTCATGCAAATCACACTGCAGTTTTCAATGACACTAGAACAAGTTGACAAAGTCAAGGAACAGGTAATAAACTGGGTTGAAAAGTATGAAAAGTGTGTTATCCAATTTTTGCTATGCTATTACTATTAAGTGCTGAATACCTTCTCAGGTACTACTACCAATACTGTGTAGAGTGTCTTCCGGCTTGCTACATCTTGCATCCAGTATTAGACATTGTGGCCCAGTTTGGACCACATGGATGTTCTATATGGAGTGCTTTTGTGCTATGCTCCAAAACCCGCTGAAATCACACAGCCAACCATGGAGTAACTTGAACAAGTCATTACTTCATGTGGCTTATCTTGAGCAACTTGGAGTTCGTTATGACCTTAGTGATGAGCTGGCACAATTGGACGACCAAACGGATGACGGAGCAATTGGATATGAGCGGGTGATTGATGGATGTGAGTGGCCTTGTATACATTAACAGTTTCCAGTCTGATATACCTTTCAGATCCAAACCACATCCTGCGTCCACCATACAAAAATTTGGCAGGTGTAGATCAAGACCTTCAACAAAATCGCCAACTACATTGGCCAAGTCCTTGGAAAACGCAGCTCGGAGGTGAAACATTACCTGCTTCCACCTTCATTCTCAGCAGGGAAGCTCAGGATTCAAAACGCTGGTGACACCTTTCGAACAAGGTTTGTCACAGGTCAGGCGCTTCCGCACCGAGAAACTGTTATGTCAGGGTATGTATTCACATTTTTGGTAAATATTGCCGTACTCGAGCTGAACGCTAAGTATCTAGTATGAGGTCGTGTTTCAACCACACACCGGCCCAGTTGTCAGACAAATCAGTCATGGTAATCTTGAAAAGATCGTTGTACTCACCTTACCTACAAACGACTTCTTTGGCAACCTAAGTGGCCGACAACTAGCTCTGGCATTAATCACACCATGGGACACGCAAGGGAATATCGCATCAAAAGATAATATGTTCTTGAAGTCTCGCAGAGCAAGCATTATCACTGATGTGCGAAGTCTTCAAGCTGTCATCGGCCTGGTGGAAACTCGTAACAAGTGGGCAATTATTGATAGAGTTCCGGAAACAGTTGCAACAAACTTCACAGAGGAGAACGCTGCGAGTGATGATGACATGATGGGAATCGTCGAGTAGCAATGTGAGTAGGGAGGGCACCGAAGCTAGAGGGCGAATGAGTCGACGGGCCCTATGTCACTTATAGTCAGTGTGGTAGTGATTGGAAATCAGTGTCGCTGCGACGTAGGGATTGAAACTCAGTGACAGCAACATGGTGGGAATGGTAAAGAAGTGATCAACGAGCAACACAGAACGATGCAGCATTTCCTGCTCTTGGCGCGAGAGCATGACGGTTCACAGCTTTGGAATTCCATGCTACTCGTGGACTTGGATGACCAGTCGGCGAGAGTCGCCGTTGCCAGCTGAGGAATCGATTGGTTTGAACCTGGATTATTGGGAAGTACAAACCCTCAAAGGAAGTTGTTGAAGTTGATATGAACTGCTACAGTTGTTACTTGTCATGGTTGGAAGTGAGAAGCGAAGAGACACTTGAGCGTGTCATACATTGTCATCTTGATAGAACTTGTGATCGAAAAGAACGTCAAAAGTAAATGCAGGGCAGACCATCCGTGCGCCAAACTCCCAAGGTTCGTCGCAGATCACACTGAGTTAGGGATTATTCAGGACTCGCATAAGGAATGAGTACATGGCACTGCGAAAGAAGACAATGATTAGACAGGAAAACTAGCAAGACGTACAACATTGTTAGTGGTACTGGACATCATTGAAACGGAATTGGCAAAGATTAGTTCGTTGCAGCACCTCATGACTGAGCCTCAAGCTCTTCTATGCGTCTCTGAAGCCCCCGCTCCCGTGCAGCCAACGCAGCACGTTCCATCTCTAATGTGGCCCGTTCCTCAGCACGTTCCATCTCTATTGCGGCCCGTTCCTCAGCTCGTCCCTGTTCAATACCTTCTTCTCGTCCTTTCACTATACCTTCTTCTCGTCCTTTCACTATACCTTCTTCTCGTCCTTTCATTATACCTTCTTCTCGTCCTTCTGCTCGAAGGGCCTGTTGTAGCTACCAAGACAACATGAGGAACAACACCCCAAACAAAGCATATACTCACTGCTTCCTGTCGTCTCATCTCCTCCTCCTCCCTTTCCTGTATAGCCAACCTCTCGCTGTGGTAGGCAGCACACACAGCCTGGACGCTGTTAGCCATTGGAATCCCTAGACCGCGATAAGTGCCGCCTCTTCGGGCATCGGGCGCTTGTCTGTGGATAGGAAAGAGCTGTGCAAGAGCTTCGTAAATCGTCTCGGCAAACCAATAGCATTGGTTTTGATAAGCGTTGTACGAGGGAGCATGGCGACTGGTCACGTTGAACAAGGTGGCTAGCTCTAGCACTGAAGGTCGCGTGCTGTTTGCGTCGTACGTGAGGGTGCGGACAACCTCATGTTTGTCATTGAAACGATG